>JAWNNU010001356.1:0-75188 GCA_035044585.1 Scaptomyza polygonia | reverse complement strand
TTCTTTTACAAGACTTTGAATACTTAAAGCTCTCTCATAGAGTGAACCATGTATATAAACTTTCTTTTCTATTCTGTTATTCTTTTCTCTATTAGCTTCAATCTAGTGCCATTATCGCTGTATGCTTTCTGATTTGATGCAATATTTAATTCTATATTGAAGACGAAAAAATCCGTCATTGACCATTTCTGTGGTTTAACAATTAACAAAATCAAATAAAAACATTGTTAGCAATATAACTGGGAATTTTGTTGTTTATTTGATCTGACAAAATTTTGATTTGTACATATACATATATTGACCTAAACCTAAACCTAAACAATATATGCACAAAACGTAGACCTATACATTAAACATTGAAAAATCCTAAATAAAATTGGTTGGGTTTTGTTTTCTGTTGTTGTTGGTAGTGTTGTGTCGGGCAAGTGTTAATACCTGCCTTGAATGACCATGGGTGGGAGGAGTTTACATACTTTATAAACGGCGGACTCATTGGCCGATACCTTTGGCTGATGCTTCCTATCCGAGCAATTGGCAGTAGTACGACGTTTATCGCCTTTATCCGCATCTTTATGGAACGGTTTAAAGGACTGAGCATCGAACGTCTTGTCTTGACTGTGCTTATATAATGGATTGTTTGAGTTTACGGACGTTTTATCACTGTTAAGCCATCTATCATTGGCGAAACGCACGCCGCGTTTTGACTGGGAATCCACTGTATTGATGCCCGAACGTTTTTTTGCCATTTGCTTTTCCAATTTCATGATATTCTGGATGCGCTCCTGAAGCTTTTCACCATCTATCTGAGTCTGCTGTCGCTTATCCTGCTCCCACTTATGCATGTTCGACTGCTGAGACCTCACATTACCAAGCAAGTATTCTTTGAGAATATTCTTTGGTTGTATTTCTGCTCGCTCGTGCTTGGCCTGAACAATGGAGCTACAACTGGACTCCCTTTGGCGTTTACGATCAGGCGTTGTTTGGCATTCGGTTGCCAACGTGGACACTAGCTCTCTCAAACTTTTTCCTATCTTAGTTGGGGTCTTGTAATTAATAGGTTCATCATCGTCAGTATCATCGTCATCTTCGTTGTCGTCACCAGGAAACCGTAGGAATTTAATATGTTTCTGAATCGGATAATTTACATACTCTTTCATCACAGTTTTAGTAGTTTCGACTTTAGGTTGAGTAGGCTGTGCAGAAGGCTTCACCCACTGACGAGTTTGTTTCTTTTCAGCACAGGGAAATGGGTATAATGGAACTGTTGGGCGGTAAGCTAAGTTGCGCGTCCATATGTAGTTCGCACCGACTATAAGCAACACAATTAGTATTTTATAAATTTTGCACAGAGTTGCAAAAATATTGCACATGTTCGCCAATATTCGCCGAATACTGCAAATATTCGCCAAACACCGCCAGCATTCGCCGAATACTGCAATTATTCGCCAAACACCGCCAGTATTCGTCGAATACTGCAAATACTCGCCGAGTACCGCAAATATTCGTCAATTACTGCAAATTGTGCAAATCTTTGCGTTTTTTTGCAATATTTTATAGTTCTACTTACTTGTCTTAATGGCAGGCATCAGCCCAATGGTCTTAGTCCTGAAGAATGCCATTAGTGTTTATCTTGTTAGCTTTAAAAATTATAAAATGTGAGGTGGTAAAATTATTGAAAAATAAAATTCTAACTATTTTCCAAGGCAATTAAAATGATGAATACATTTTATTTTGTGTGTGTTAGCTTCGTTTTGTGTTTGAACTTTTTCAACGCTTACTTGAATCGTGAAAAGCATAACTAACAGCAGTATGTATTAACACTTGTTTGATTATGTTTTCGACTTGTATAATATCTGCATGAGATTTGGCCAGCCAAATTCATTAGCGCTCATGGTAAAAAAAGGCTGCGTTTTCCCAGCTGCAAAGTCGTTGCAAATAAGTCGCGCTTTTTTTGCGTCCAAAAATATATTTAATTTGGAATCGAACGCAAGAACGCTACATTTTTCGCGTTGCATCCATTTAAATAGTGTTCATTTTGTTCTACATTGCATGATACTGAAAAATTTAAGCCGCTATATTTAAATGCAAGAGTTATTGTATCTTTGTTTTCATGGCCATATAGAGCAAGTTCGATGGTGTTACTACTCGTCGATCGGATTTCCGTAGCTCACTGCCTGTTTCCATAAATGAAGTCACTGTCAAGCCTTCTTTGAAACTCCCAAATTGCCATTATACACAAAATTGGTTTTTTAAATAGTTTTGTTGTGGATTGTAATGGTTTTTTCTAGTGCTTTGTGCTGAAGTGAGTGTTGTTTAGTTGACGATCTTCTTGATATATGTATGTATAGTATTCACTGCTAATGTGGTTTTATCGAGAATGCACACAGACTGACACATTTTCTGTGACCATTATATTTATTTGTGTTGCTGTTTACGGGCATGAAATGTACAGCAGAGCTCATTGCTCAACTGTTTCATAAGGCTGCTTCTCTGCATCTGTAAGCAAAGAAAACAAAGCGAGTGCAAAGCAGAAGTTCGTTAGTTTACGAGTGGCAAGACTTTGTCTATTACAGTTATTCGCTGCCGATACACCAATACCATCATACTCATTTTCATTTAGATGAATATGTATATGGGCACGTTCAGTCGGCACGCGTGTTTTGTTTGCATGTGTTCACTTGAGATATTTTGCTAACCGCGCCTAAAGACGTTAACACATCAAACATTAATCGCCCAGTGATATATACTCACACACACACACGCTCCGGTCACGATGGCCTGGCCTGTTTGCAGAGCTATTCTCTAAATGCCTACGCGAAGGTACTTTTCCGGACAGGTGGAAGGTACAAAAACTTGTGCTCTTACCAAAGCCCGACAAGCCCCCCGATGACCCCACGGCATACAGGCCTATATGCCTCATCGATAACGGTGGCAAGACTCTGGAGATGCTGATCTGTGCCAGGTCTTGTCGTGACGATCGACGTGAAAAATGCGTTCAACACCGCCAACTGGAGCTGCATTTTGGATGCCCTGGTGCAACTTCAGGTACCGGAGTATCTAGTAGCGATTGTGAGGAGCTATTTTGAAAACCGAATCCTTCGGTATCAAACGGACGAAGGCGAAAAGGAGTATGCTGTCTCTGCAGGAGTTCCTCAAGGATCTGTTTTGGGTCCTCTCCTGTGGAACATCATGTATGATGGCATACTAAGAGTTCAGCTACCAGCTGGGGCAACCGCATTTGGATACGCAGACGACGTAGCCTTGGTTCTTGTGGCTAAGGATTTACGGCGAGTCACAGAGCTCTGCAATTGGTGCACGGACGCCGTGACTCAATGGTTATCGTCCGTGGGTCTGCAGTTGGCTGCCCACAAGACGGAGGCGGTCCTAATCAGCAGCAGGAAAACGGTGGAATACGTGGATTACACGGTGGATGGCGTCACGATGAGGTCTAAGGATTGGATCCGCTACCTCGGCGTGGTCATCGACAGGCGCCTCAGCTTCGGAGAACATCTTACGTACGTCCATAGGAAGGCGGCGGTTACCGGGCGCGCATTGGCAAGGATGATGCCAAACACGCGAGGTCCGAGGCAGCTTACGAGGTTGCTGCTAATGCATGTGATGAAGTCGATCATCCTGTACGCTGCTCCAATCTCGGTCGGCGCTATGTCGGTGGCCAGCTACATGAGGGGCATAGAGTCAACGTATCGGCTCTTGGCCCTGCGTGTATGTTGTGCTTTCCGCACTGTGTCCTCGGAGGCAGCGTTTGTGACTGGTGGGATGACTCCGATCCGCATCTCTGCCTTAGAAGCCGTGGCAGTCCTGGAAGCTGCTCCGTTGGAGAGGAGAGCCGTTCGGGTTACTGCCCGCGAGCGGAGCATTGAGGCCTGGCAGCAGCAGTGGGACTCTTCCAACAAAGGGCGATGGACGTATCTGCTCATTCCCTGTATACGTCGATGGGTGAAGAGGAAGCACGGGATGGTTACCTTCTACCTCCCCAGTTCCTTACGGGCCATGGATGCTTCAGGAAGTACCTGATGCGTTTTCAGCACGACTCCTATGCAGTGTGCAGCTGGTGCGGAGATGGCATGGAGGAGGACGCTCAGCACGTCATCTTCCACTGTGGGCGATTCGCCCAGGAACGTCTCGTGGTGGAAAACCTAACAGGCCAGCATCTATCTTCGACCAACATGGTGGCCCTGATGATAGAGAGGGAAGAAGTCTGGCATGCGGTTTGCGCTTTTGCTGCTTCTACGATGGTTGAGTTACGACGTTTAGAAAGAGAAAGGGCGATCTCATCGTAGTCATTGCCAATGCCTCTGCGAAGCAATGCTTCACGGCGGTCCCGCAGAGGCTGGTAATGACTGCGTAGGTTATATATTGTATAAGTTATCATAAGGCTAGTTATATTTCTGAAATAAAAAAAAAAAACCACTCACACACACACTATTGCAGACAAACATAACTGACTTGTTTAAAAAGAGAACGAACTAACGAATGTTGTTCAACCTAATAAAATAAAAGTGCTATTGTGGATAGGTAGTTGAATAAGCTATTTTTATTTCAATCAATTTCTCAATTAATAACTAATCGCCAACTTATGCTAGCTAATTTGCAATTATTGCATAAACATATATTGTTGAACATTTATATTTTATAAGGGTATCCAATATGTATATGCCGACTCTCAGTCGGCCACTCTAAGTGGTTTGTTACGATGTATTCACTATTTTGCTACCCGCGCCTGAAGATGTTTAAATATCAGAAGTGCAATTTTTTCCATCTTAAAAATTTCTTTGAAACTTACACAGAAAGCGAATAATATGTATTTATAATTGGCACTAACGTCGCCGTATGGATCAATCGGTTGAAGATGTCGGGAAAAGGCGAACAAAGTCAAGACGCGAAGGACAAGGATGGAATTGATGCAAGTAAATCCGCAACATTGGAGGAGACCAAGGATGAGCCGCCAATTAAAAAGGATTTATGTTGTTTTCTTATTAACCAGATTGGAGATATATTTAAGGACAGATATGAAATAATCAGCACACTGAAGAGGGAACTTTCTGACGTAAGGTCAAGGTCTATGACATAGAACGCAATATCCACGTGGCCTTATCATTCGGGATATTGGAAAGTACCGCCACACCGCCATTGTGGAGATAAATATACTAAAGCAGCTAGCGGCAATGGATCCAAATTGGAAAAACTTGTGTGTGAGGTATTGATTGGTTTGATTATTATAGACACATTTGTATTTGCTTTGATTTGCTTGATCTAAGCGTTCAGGATTTTATGGGCCAAAACAACTTTTGGCCATATTCGCTGGAACAATTGGCTATCAGCTGTGCCGCGCTGTCAAGTTTCTACTCGATAACCATATAACGCACACCGATCTCAAGCCCGAGAACATATTGTTTGTCGATTCGGCCTATACCTCCCTAAGTCTCAAGGGCATCAAAACTATACGCCAAATCAATTGCCCTGATGTCCGTCTCACTGACTTTGGTTCGGCCGCATTTGAAGCTGGCTATTATCATCCAACTATTTCGACACCAATTTACCGTTCACCGGAGGTTTAACTGCAGCTACCATGGACACATTCCAGCGATGTTTGGTCCATCGGTTGTATTTTGCTCGAGCCACTGTTTTATGCCCACGACAGCCTTGAGCATCTTGCCATGGTGGAGTGCACCTGGGGACCGATGCCATATGGCATGGCACACAAACACAACCTTGACACCAAAGCCACATCCAAGTACTTCCTTCGGAATGGCAAATTGAATTTGAATAAGAAAGCCAACTATACTTATTTACCATATCATTGCATACTATTGGCACGCCGTCAACACAGCTTTGCCCAGAATCATAGCGAGTTTTAAGCATTGTTTAGTTTATTTTCTTTTACAAGACTTTGAATACTTAAAGCTCTCTCATAGAGTGAACCATGTATATAAACTTTCTTTTCTATTCTGTTATTCTTTTCTCTATTTGCTTCAATCTAGTGCCATTATCGCTGTATGCTTTCTGATTTGATGCAATATTTAATTCTATATTGAAGACGAAAAAATCCGTCATTGACCATTTCTGTGGTTTAACAATTAACAAAATCAAATAAAAACATTGTTAGCAATATAACTGGGAATTTTGTTGTTTATTTGATCTGACAAAATTTTGATTTGTACATATATGTTGACCTAAACCTAAACCTAAACAATATATGCACAAAACGTAGACCTATACATTAAACATTGAAAAATCCTAAATAAAATTGGTTGGGTTTTGTTTTCTGTTGTTGTTGGTAGTGTGTCGGGAAAGTGTTAATACCTGCCTTGAATGACCATGGGTGGGAGGAGTTTACATACTTTATAAACGGCGGACTCATTGGCCGATACCTTTGGCTGATGCTTCCTATCCGAGCAATTGGCAGTAGTACGACGTTTATCGCCTTTATCCGCATCTTTATGGAACGGTTTAAAGGACTGAGCATCGAACGTCTTGTCTTGACTGTGCTTATATAATGGATTGTTTGAGTTTACGGACGTTTTATCACTGTTAAGCCATCTATCATTGGCGAAACGCACGCCGCGTTTTGACTGGGAATCCACTGTATTGATGCCCGAACGTTTCGTTGCCATTTGCTTTTCCAATTTCATAATATTTTTGATGCGCTCCTGAAGCTTTTCACCATCTATCTGAGTCTGCTGTCGCTTATCCTGCTCCAACTTATGCATGTTCGACTGCTGAGACCTCAAATTACCAAGAAAGTACTCTTTGAGAATATTCTTTGGTTGTATTTCTGCTCGCTGGTGCTTGGCCTGAACAATGGAGCTACAACTGGACTCCCTTTGGCGTTTTCGATCAGGCGTTGTTTGGCATTCGGTTGCCAACGTGGACACTAGCTCTCTCAAACTTTTTCCTATCTTAGTTGGGGTCTTGTAATTAATAGGTTCATCATCGTCAGTATCATCGTCATCTTCGTTGTCGTCACCAGGAAACCGTAGGAATTTAATATGTTTCTGAATCGGATAATTTACAAACTCTTTCATCACAGTTTTAGTAGTTTCGACTATAGGTTGACTAGGCTGTGCACAAGGCTTCACCCACTGACGAGTTTGTTTCTTTTCAGCACAGGGAAATGGGTATAATGGAACTGTTGGGCGGTAAGCTAAGTTTCGCGTCCATATGTAGTTCGCACCGACTATAAGCAACACAATTAGTATTTTATAAATTTTGCACAGAGTTGCAAAAATATTGCACATGTTCGCCAATATTCGCCGAATACTGCAAATACTCGCCGAACACAGCAAGTACTCGCCGAATACTGCAATTATTCGTCAAACACCGCCAGTATTCGTCGAATACTGCAAATACTCGCCGAGTACCGCAAATATTCGTCAATTACTGCAAATTGTGCAAATCTTTGCGTTTTTTTGCAATATTTTATAGTTCTACTTACTTGTCTTAATGGCAGGCATCAGCCCAATGGTCTTAGTCCTGAAGAATGCCATTAGTGTTTATCTTGTTAGCTTTAAAAAATATTAAATGTTAGGTGGTAAAATTATTGAAAAATAAAATGTAAAATTCGAACTATTTTCCAAGGCAAATAAAATGATGAATACATTTTATTTTGTGTGTGTTAGCTTCGTTTTGTGTTTGAACTTTTTCAACGCTTACTTGAATCGTGAAAAGCAGAACTAGCAGCAGTATGTATTAACACTTGTTTGATTATGTTTTCGACTTGTATAATATCTGCATGAGATTTGGCCAGCCAAATTCAATAACGTGTTCTATTCCTGCTCTTTTTTGCGTCGGTTTTATTTGTGCCACAAAGTATTTTTTGGTATTTTTTAGTAATTGTTGGCAAAAAATAATTTAATTAAATATTCTTAGCTTGAGCTATTATTATTATTATTATTATTGGATTGAGGAACGAGACTGCGACCACTAGGATCTATTGTGCCCTCTTACAGTTATGTGAGTTACAGCTCCTCGAACAGCCCAATCGAGCGCAGGAACGCGACGATGTGGCACGGTCGGAGAGCCCTCATCTCTTCAGTAGACAGAGAGAGGCTCCCCAGAAGAGAGAGTCTCAGACGACAAATGGCGGGACACACCTCAAGCAGGTGTTCTGGAGTTTCATCCCCCTCCAGGCACATTCTGCAAAGACTGTCATCCCCTAGCTTGAGAGTGTGCAGATGCTTACGCATTTTGCAGTGCCCGGTTAGGAAACCCGTAACTATCCGAAGAGATCCTTTGCTCAGCTTCAGACAGTCCTCAGTTCTCTTCTTGTTGTAACTACGTAGCAGTCGCTTACTCTGTCTTGCCCCCTGCGAAAACCGCCACGCCTCCTCGCAAGCAATGAGCAGATCGATGCGACTGCTCTGCCTAATTGTTCCTGGTCCTAGCCCACAGAAAGGTTCAGGGCCTTGGAAAGGGGTGCTAGCTCCTCTCCTGGCCATAGTATCGGCTACCTCATTGCCGGGAATACCCGCATGACCTGGTACCCAATAGATGGTGACTGTGTTGGTACTACCCAACCTGTTGAGTGTTTCTATGCATTGCCAGACCAGCTTAGAGACGATCTTGTAAGCACTGAGTGCTTTGATCGCTTGAGCTTGAGCTAACGCGGATAAAATACAAACAAGCTCTAATATTTTTTCGCCTGTATCCATATTAATCTTGTTTATTTATATGGGGGCTTTATAAATTTCTTTAACTTGTTCATAAAATCTCGACTAGAGCCGGGGCAACTGAAACAAAAACGTCTGCAACATGCTATTCGTTTTCGCGCTCGCTCGCTCGCTCGTCTGAAGAGAAGTTCCCAGCTCGAATACATGAGAAAAAGAGCTTTTCGTGCCGATTGCAATGTCTTGTAATTCGATTGTCTTTGCTTAAAGGAGTCACAAGAACAGCATTTGTACCTTTGAATGATTTCACAAGAGTTTTAAATGATGTTGAACATTCTTTTTTGTTGTCTTTAAAATAATAAGTTTATTATTTGATTTGGTAAGGATTTTAGCTCTCGTTAAGCAAAATCTAGCGATAATTTTTTATAACTGCGATGAGCTAAGTGTAAAAAGACGGTAACTTTATGTTCTTTGTCTTAATATGGTGTTTTTCTCGCATTTAACTTTTGCTTGGTCGGCTAAGTTCTATATGTATATACAGGCAGCTTCCGCCTCTCTGTCTTTTTGTGTGTGTGTTTTTGCTCAGCCTAATTAATGCAAAACCATAGCTGACAAACGGCCAGCGGCGGCGACGTTGGCCAAAACCGGAAGTTGCACAATTTCAGGGCTATTTAACTTGGCCAGCCAGCGAGATGATAGCCAAAAGCGAATTGCCACTTCTATCTTTCTCTCGCTCTTTCTCTATCTCTCTTTCATATACGCCACGCTTAGTTGGCAATAGTTTCACAGTAAATTAAGAAAAGGTTGGACCATCAACAGACACACAAAGCAGCAGCTGTTAGAGTCAGCGGAGTCCTTGTTGTCTACGTTAGCTGCATCCACACACAATTTGTGACGACGACGACACTTTCTATGCAAATTGCAGAGAACCCTGCCCCCAAACCCCAACACCAAAACACATGCCCAGAATGTACAGTCAGCGCAGCGGAAGTACAGTCATGAACGAGCACACACACACACACACACACACACACACTCATATTTATGCGTTTATGTGTGTGTGTGTGTGTGTGTGCATAGCGAGAGTTTTTGGGGTAAACTCGCATAAATCTTCGCTTTACACAATGTTGGCGGGTCAGTTACAGTTACAGTTACAATTGCAACATTTGCTGCCGCATATCCTCGAGCACAACAACAACAACAACAAAGTGTATATGTGTGATTGTTAGAGAGAGAGTGGTAGGGTAGGGTGTGGGGGGGGAGGGAGGTGGCAGTAGTTTAATTGAACATATTGTCTAAATAACATAACGCCAGCCAAATTGTACTCAAGTTTCGTTTGCTCTTGTTATACCCTGTACTCAAACGATTGAGCAGGGAATATGTCCAACTAAATTGTACAAATTTTCGATCATAAGCACGCTTAATAACGTCAATAAGCTAGTGCTTAAGTAAGTTGCAAGTTCGAACTGTAGTCGAAAGTGTCTATAGTTAAAGAGTATCTGTTAGTCGATTGCGCTAGCTTAGATTAGCTAGTATGTAGTAGTAGTAGTGGCAGTTGTATAGTTTAGTCAATTGAAATTAATTATGTTGGCGTTTTGGCCACTCGAAATTTATGCCCCATAAGTTGGCCGACAAGTGTGTGGCAGCATAAATTGCTGTTTGCTGCGGCATTGCCAGGTTGCTTCTGCTGCTTGCAGTTGCAGTTGCAGTTGTTGCTGCCCGAGAGCCTGCAATTTGCATAATGACCAAATTACAGTTGCTGCCAATGGCTGACAAATTTCCCAATTGACAAACGACCAAATGGCCAATTGCCCCATTGCCAATTGCCAATTGCCCCATTGTACAAACATACATACATAAAGACAGACATATAAAAGTTGGCAATGTTGGGTGTTCGATTATCGAAAGTTTTTGAAGCGCGCGCGACAATTTAAACGGCCGTCCATTTGGCCGAGTGACACCTTAAAAATGTTTCGGATAAGAAAATTACAAAATTTCATGTGACACTTCATAAAGCTGGGGCTCAGCTGCATTTGCAACAAACAACAACGGGCACAACGGGCAGCTGACATTTGACGAAAATCACAAGAAATTGCATTTCAAGGAATCGCAAAAAACCAGAAAATTGTTCCAAACGAGAAGCGACAAGAAATGCTGCAATGAATTGAAATATTTGGCATATTCCCGGAAATCCTGCAAACTGTATTAAATTGAATATGTTATTGTGTATTCATGTGACAAACTTCATAGTTCTGGCTAGATTACAAATATCACAGAATCCCTTTCCTATTTTCTTGTTTAAATGAATTTTAAATCAAGTGATTTTTGTGATAACTAAAATTTATATTAATTTTTTGTCAAACATATTTAAAATTTTATATTAAGCTAACACTTTGAGTTACTTTTTATGGTTGGTTATAAAATGCTTATTGCACTTTGACTCTTCACACTTGAACTAACATTTTAGTCTAATGAAATGCTCAACTTATCGATTTTTTGATAAAAGCCTTAAGGGCTTATTCCTATATACAGTATTCTCTCGTCACAAACACTCACACTCATTGTTATCATAATAGCTTCTTTACTTTATATGGTAATGACACTCTCTCTGTCTCTCTTCGTTTCACTATCTGAATCAGATCTCACGGGCGCCTAAGCATTGTCATTGTCGCGTCGTCGACGTTGCGTTCACACCGTCAACACGTAGGGTTTGACCCTACCTAGATGAGGGTCGCTGACACGCGCAGCCTGACAGATCGGAGCAATTGCGACGGCGCAGGGGCTGATCATAAGACGGGGGAGAGACATAAAGATCGTGACAACAAGTGGCTCTATTGACACAATGAACGAACGTGCCATGTTTGAAGGGAAACAAAAAAAACATCAGACAATCGGATCATTAATTGTTCGTCTGGTTCGTCTCTGGTACTTCCCAGAATTTCGAGCTCCCAATGATAGGGAAAGGTTTTCAATACTTTAAGCTTGGCAGCCACGCATATAAATTGCATTCTATACACCTAAAAAGAAAGGGACAAATTTTGAATATTTCACTAAAAAAAAAATGTATAAGCATTAAATATTTTAGAGGAAGTTAAAGTTTTTTATTTCGAAAAAGTCATTGAACATCATGAATTTGATATGAATTAAGAAAGTTGGTTTTAGAAACAGATTATACAAATGCCAATTAGTTCGAAGTCGAAGCTCAAGAGTTGGAAAAAAATATACACCAACACCCGGCACAACAGTTTGATAATATCTTCTATGTATAATCGCCAAAAGTTAGGCAACAGTTTAAAAAATGACAAACACTTAAGAGTGCAACATGTGTGGGCAGCAAACAAATACAATCACTGCTGCAGCTGCAAGTCGACTTGAGTGCAGCAACTCGAGTGTAGTATAAAATGAACGGCAGAACGTTTCACACCTGTGTAACAAGGTAGAAGAAGATAAAGATAAAGCTTGTGGAGTCGAATGAACTAACTTTGCCACACAGTGAAAAAAAAGAGAGAGAGAGAGAGAGAGACAGAGCCAAGTGGGCTCTTTGGCTGATTATCGCAAGAAAAGGCGCCAAGCAGGAAAAAAGGCATCCTTCAAGAAGTTAAGGGCTTACTTACATACATCCATCCATCCCAAATAGCCAGTATGCCTGGCCCATTTTTTTTTTTGTAGCACCCGCAGCAGCCCATGCACAGTTAGTCGACACATCAAAGCAAGTGAACAAATTAGGCTTAACAAAACCATACACTCGTGTGTGTGTCTGTGTGTGTGTGTGTGTGTTGTCGGCATTCTTTCAAAGTTCCTCTTTTCATTTTTTTACTGATTCCTGCAACTTGTGGCAAAGTAGCAGCAACAACAGCGCAGCCAGCTTAAGATGAAGCTGCCCCACTTGACAATGCACAACACATAAGCAAACACTCGTTGCAGCATTCCTCCTTCTCTCTCTCTCTCTCTCTCTCTCTCTCTCTCTCTCTCTCTCTCTCGCTTTCTGTGTAAAAGTTAAACTGTAAAGAAGCTTCAGCTGGTTTCCCCATTTCTCATCGTTTTTGTATTTTTTGCCACTGCGGGCTCGCAACATTCCTTGGCAATAAGAAAAGGGGTTAAGACAATTTTGCAAACAGCCAGCGAAATATGTGGGCACTACTTAGGTGCGGACTGCTTCGAAGAAAAATAAGGAACCCTTACTTGTTACAAAATAGTTGTACATACAACAAGGCGACCCTCAAGTGAAAACGAAAACGAAAACTCAAGAAAGTTAACCAAAAAACCGATAGTGATAGCTGGAAATTTGTGTTCAGTTACTCAAGCATTTGATAACAAACTAAATACTTTCTTCAAGGTTTTTCTTCCCCGAATAACAAATAACAAACGTGATATTTAAAACGTTTAAACAAAACTTTGTAAAGCTTCAGAAAATAAAATCTTAACAGGCAATAAACTAAATATTTATTTTTTTAATATTCTAAGAAAACTATAAGATCATATTGAATTGTTCTATTACATAAATAAGAATACAATTCTTGAAAAATTATTTCCATAACAAAAACTATTCCTAGACTCTTGGAATTGCATATCTTAAGTATTCTATTCGTTACGCTGAACCCCTGAAATGGTTGAATATAAACGGGAGCGCCTGACTATAAGATACCCTGAACCCAGTTGTACCCTAAAAGTGTGCTTAGCTATTAAAAATAATGATCGATGTAGTCAAAACTGAAAACTGACTTAACTTCAATCGATTCCATTCGATATCTCCGGTGTTTCTTAACCGATTTGGACGAAATTTTGAGAAAAGTTCTATCGTTACCCATCATAGCATTCCCCATTTTTACATTTTCCAAATTCGATCAGTTTTTGTAATCGATTCCATGTGTATATCGGAAACGAGAATATTTATCGATAATTTGAAACAAACTTGTTCGGATTTGGTTCGATTGCGCTGTACAAGTTTGTTCATTTAGCTATCGATAGCTTCAGAAAACGCGTGTTATCGAAGGTTGAAACAAAGAATAACTGTACACGTAAGAAAAAGAGTTCAGGGTATTTGCCAGTCGAGCATTCTTGACTATAGCTTTCCTCCCTTATTTTTAAACTTTTCAATTAATGTGTCTCACTTCGACTTCGATCTCTGCCAAAACCAAACCAATTTTTAAATCTATTTTGAACTTATTTGAAAAACTTTAACTGAAATATTTTGTGCTAGCATCGAATTATAAAATGAAAAACAAACCCAACTTTTCAATATGGTACAAAATTGATCATATTTCCCTATTGATTTCACATGCAAATTAATTAGTTTCGAGCAAATAATTTTGTTTTCACAATTTTTTACAAATTTATTGAGAATACTGCATTTTCGGTCTATGCCTATTTCTATGTGATTTTCGTTTTAGAATCGATGCGGAAATATTGTTGTTGCCACACACAAAATACTTCTATGACATACCAAGTTGTGGCACACCAAAATTAACTGTAACTGAGTTGAGTTTTCAGTCGTTTAGCATTGGGGAATTGTATCTCAGGTATATTCGAAGAAGAAAATTGAATTAAATTGACCAACTAATGCAAATGCAAGCAATATTCAAATGCTGCATATGAAAATATCTTTCTGCCCAAAAATTCCAAATCAAGAGAAGCCAAACTGATTCAAACCTACATATGTGAACTCAACGAAATTCAGTAAAATAATCATTTGGAAATAGCTTTGGATTAACGCACAGCTTTCATAAGCAAGTGTTCAGTATGCAATTTGTTAGCACATTTGATCAAAACTAGTCGCAAATATTTATATTATAAAGCACAAAAATATTTGTTTGCAACCACAAACTCGACTCGAAAGAATGAGGAGTTGGATTCACAAGTGGTGCAAGGTGCAAGGTGGCAACATCAAAGTTGGTCAACACAAATGACGCACACTGTCTGCATTTTATGTGCAAATAATTTAGACTAGACCAACATCAAATTGAAAGGACACAAAAATCATCAAAGTGCCAAACAGTTTGCCAAAAACACACAAATATCATACATAAAGAAACGCTTTAACTCCTCCATCAAAAGTCAACTAAAAGTGCAAATAATTTGAATAACTTTATCAATGAAAGAGCTCAAATGTCTTAAATTTCTTTATATATTTAATATATATATTTTTATAAAGTGGAATCTGAGCTCAAGTTCAACCTTTTACCAGTCGAATGCAGATTCGTTAATGTAAGTTTATAAAAATGGCGGTTGAAATAATGGGTAACAATCAATTTTCGTTCAAATCGGTTAAGAAACACCGGAGATATCGCAAAGCTAAGTCACTTTTTATACCCTGAACCCATAAAATGGGTAAATCAGGGTATAATGTTTTTGTGCAAAAGTATGTAACAGGCAGAAGGAAGCATCTCCGACCCCATAAAGTATATATATTCTTGATCAGTATCAATAGCCGAGTCGATATGGCCATGTCCGTCTGTCCGTCCGTCTGTCTGTCTGTCCGTCTGTCCGTCTGTATGAACGCGTAGATCTCAGAGACTACAAGAGCTAGAGACTTCAGATTTTGAATATAAGTTCTCCTATACCATAAGCAGAACAAGTTTGCTTCAAATTATCGATAACTACTCTGGTTTTCGATATACACATGGAATCGATAACAAAAATCTTTCGAATTTGGAAAATGTAAAAATAGGGGTTGGTGTAATGGGTAACGATAGACCTTTTCTTAAAATTTCGTCCAAATCGGCTAAGAAACACCAGAGATATCGTAAAGTTTAGTCAGTTATGAGTTTTGTTTAAAGTGATAATTATTTGAAGCATACTTTTAGGATGCAATGACTGCAACTGGGTTCAGGGTATCTTCTGGTCGGGCTATCCCGACTAGAGCCTTCTTACTTGTTAGTTTTGTTTAAATTGAACATTATTTGAAGCATACTTTAAGGGCGCAAGGAGTGAAATAATTATTTCAACTGGATTCAGGGTATCTTCTAGTCGGGCTCTCCCGACTACACTCTGCTTACTTGTATATTATTTATTTTGAATTTCAATATTTTTAGTATTTCTTTTTCCTTTGTTGTAAAAATTTAGAGCTATAACATTGAAAACTTTCCGCTCAAACGGATTGATCTTTTGTTAGGATTAATTTTCAAAATATCATCAGCTCGAAGGAAGGACGTTTAATTTGTGTTGATGAATCGATGTCCGATATCCGATCGATATCGATATACATATATTTGTATATTCACTTGAGAGTGGCTCATTCAAACCCTTATGTTAAAATCGCACATTGTTTATTACCTTAACAAACAAAAAAGCAAAAAAGCAAAAGCAGAGCCAAGAAATCAGAGGCAAACACACACATTAAATGCGGGCTTGCTACGAAAGTTAAATGGTCTGGAAAACTGGTCACTCTCTCTTTTGATGGACCCCAAGGCCTTTTCTGTGGTGGATGCTGAGTGTGAGTGCATAAAGCATTTCTTCTTAACAACAACAACAACAATAAGAACAACAACAATAAGAACTGTGTACGCCTAGCGCCATGCAAAATCATGCAAATTTTTGCCATTGTTGTTGCTGTTGCCGTAGAAACTAATGGGGCACAATGTGTCCACACTGAATGGGCCACCCCGGCCACCCCCCCCCCCCTTCACCCCTTCAACGTTTTCGTTTGTTCTCTCTCTGTTGTGTGTGTTTGGCTCAACCCCGAGGCAGCTGGCCTTTAACATCAGCTAAATCATCTGTAAATGCGGGCTCACGGGCAACTCTCAACCAGGACCTCTCAACTGGTCAGGTCCTGTGCCGCCTGGCTATGGCTATGACTCTGACTCTTGCTCAGCTCAGCAGCAACAGCAGCAGCAACAGCAAACAAGAACACCAACAGCAGCAGCAGCATCAGCTTTAGCCTCAGCCAGCATCACAATGCATATAAATTACGAATACACTCGGAGAAATTATGAATGTTGTACATATCTACATATATAGATATAAAAAACAAAGATCAAATAAAGAAAAACTTGTATTTGTTAGCTTGAAATACAAATTATATTTAATCAAATTAAATCCTTTTAATATTGAAAAAAAAAAAAAACAAATTTTGTGTTGGAAAAAATAAATAAAAAATTAATTAAGCAAGCTAAAAATCGACTGATTAACCTTCTTTTTTCCAAGTGTAATTCGGGATAGTGATGGAGGAGGGGCGACAAGAGGTTGTTGTTGGTCAAACGTGGCTGCTGTTGGGTTTTGGCTCTGTAGCCGTTTCAGGCGAGAAAATTAAATTGGCCAAAAGTTGAATCCATAACTTTTGGCTATGGACTGCATACACACACACACACACACACACCCGCACACACACACACACACACATACAAATACATATGCAAGTCTGTGTGTCGCCCTATGAAAATTGAGTGCAGCCAACGCCAGCGGACCCAAAGGCCATCGCTGAAATGAGGCGGGCTGCTGGCTAAGATAAAATGTTGGAATGGGTTAACAAAAAAAAAAGAGGTGCAAAGGGCTTTCAGCGAGCATAGTCAGCCATTTTGGTTATGTTGTTGTGTTGGGGGGGGCCAAGAGTGAGCCCAAAATTCGATTGGCTAACAAGCGCAGAGCTTACTCATCATGTTTATACCCTATCCAAATCAAAAATAAAAATCTCAAAAAAATATTTTTTTAAAAATAATAAACAAAAATAACTTATGTAAATGTTTCCCTTATTTAACTAATTATTTAAAATTTGACTGGCAAACTAAAAAAAAAAACATTTTAATGATTTTTATAAGTTTCATTTCAAAACTATCAATATTTATTTAACTTGAATTAATTTTTCGAACAAAAAAAACAAGCTCAATTGATTCCTAAAAACATAAAATGCTTTTTGTTTTTTTTTTTTATCATATTGAGCTTTTTTTCATAGAAATAAATGTTACCCAACGATGTTCGGAATGCTGAAAAGGCTAATAATATCAACATTCTCTTAACTTGGTTTGCATGTTAAACAATTTAATCATAATAAAAAAAAAAGTGAAGCATTTTCGGGGCTGTTGCGTGAAATAGCGTTTCAAAAATGTGCCAGCGTGAAACTTTTTTTTTGTTTCTTCATCTTTTTGCTTTCTCACTTTCTCACTTTCGTCCTGTCTTGCCTACCTCCTTAGTCATGTTGGAGATTTTCCAAACTTTTTGTGTTCAAGGGTAAGCCAAATAGTTCATATAGCGATGCGCTCCATTTTGGGTCAGTCTAATAAACCGTTCCATTCTGCCCCAGCTTCAAGTTGCAGGCCATTTGTGTGTGTGCGTGTGTGTGTGTGTGTGTGCCTGTTTGTGGTACTGGCACAACTGTTCGTTTGTTGTTTTTTGTGTATGTATGATTTTCTGCTTAAAAGCCAGTTCAAAACTGCACATGAGATGAGTCCTTGTGGGGGGGGGGGGTTCGGTGTGTTTTTTGTAAGGGACCAACAGCTGGCGGTCACATTTTCCAGTCAACAAAGCAACAACAAACAGCAACAACAACAAGGCCCGCAATGGAGGCGCACACACACAGAATCAGACAGGACACATATAGCGTTTAAATTATGTCCCGTTCTGCGCCTGACTATGTTATTTTTTCCTCCACCCTCTTTCTACCCCCACCCCATCGGCCTTGTCAACCTGGTTAAGTCTCTTAACATTGCTGCTGCTCTCGACCAGGTTCGTTACAGATATTCGTTACCAAAAATAACGCTGACAAAGAGCCCCTGCCCAAAGCAAAGTCAACTTTCTTTTAGCAAATTGTTTTCATCTTTTGTGTGGCGCCATCTGCTAACAGGCATTGGAAGCAAACGCGCTGCTGCAGGCGCCATCTATGGTAGAGCATCTGCAACGCGTTTCTTTTAACGATGACTAAGAAAACGAAACAAAAAAAAAAACACATTAAAGGGGAACCCAACTGTGTGCTAAGTTGTTGGTGACACGTAAGGGTTGTTTCGTAACCAAAGACAGGGCTGTTATACGTACTACAATTGAAGCTTATATGTGCAAGTTTAAGTAAATATTTTTTTTAAATTTTCTTTTGTTGCGATCTTTATCGTGCGATTTACGATCGTGGGCAAAGATATTGTACAAAAAACATAGAATTTCTTGTATACAAAAAAATTCATCTTTTTACTGATCATGGCTCAAACTATTGGCCTAGCAGCCCCCCTCAGGTAGTTTGTTGTTCCGTTGCGTACACTTGCCTGACGGTCATGTGTGTCAGCATTGGCCAAGTGCCATTTGAAGACAACGCAGCAGCATCAGCAAAAACCAAAAATGCTAAGTCGCACCCACACACACCAACATGCACATGTGTGTGTATGTACACGCGAGAGAGCGAGGGTTGTTTTGACACAAGCAAACTGAATGGCAGAGAGCGCGCAAGAGCGAGAGCGCACGCTATTGAACATAGAAAGTAACTGCTGCTGCTGCTGCCGCAGCCGCTGCCGCTGCTACTGTCGCTGCTGTGGTGAATTTCAGTTGGCTCTCACTCTATTGCAGCAGGACAGCGCTGCTGCTGCGGCCAGCGTTGGCTTCGCAGCAATTTCAATTTTGTCACCACCAAAACAGCGGCGCGCGCGTTTTGCCTTACGTTCTTATGCCTATTGTTAATGTGATTGTTTTTGTGTTATTTGCTGCCACTGCTGCTGCTGCCGCTGCCACTGCCACTGCTGCTGTTAATTTGCCCGCCTCTCTCTCTCTCTTTCTATCAGAGTTTGTGACAAAATGGTGAAATTTGCTATGCTTGTGACATCTCCGTCGTTGTCGTCTGTCGTCTTTCGTCTTTACATGGCGTTTTCTAATAAAATGGCAGCACGCGTTGCCCACACCCCCCACACACACACACACCCGTACCCAACCCCCACCCCTCCCCCTTGGATCCAACAATGAGTGATGTTGCCTTATGCTGATGTAATGTTTGTATGTAAGCTGGTGTTGAGCTGCTGTGCTTTTCGATTCATTTTTTGCTCCTTCTACTGCTTGTTCTTCTTCTTTTTGCTTAATTTGGCTCGTCTCGTGTCAACCGTCGTCAGCTACAGCGTCCGCCATTTTTATTGCCGTGGTTGTTGTTGTCGTTGTTGTTGTTGTTGTTGTTGTTTTGGTTATGGCATTGGCGTTGGCGTTGTCGCCTTAGGGTGAAAAAAAGGCATTCGAGCAGACAATTACACACACCCAAACATATACATACGTAGATATATGTATGTATGTATACCTCAGTTTGCCTATGTATGTGTGTGTGTTTGCATAATTTAGTCATTAAGTAGTTCGAAAAGTTGCTGAAAGTTATTATAAAATATTCGAATTCTTGAGGCTTTATTTTTTAATAGATTAATGTAAATAAACAAGACGCAAAAATGATTGTAATTGATTTATTTATAGTTTTTAATAATAATTTATTGATATTGCCAAGGACACTTTTCAACAAACATATTAATATTTGCTAACTTTTGATCCTAATTTGTTCCTTAAACGAAAGAATGAAAAATAATCTTAAAAATTCACTTTTGCCAAAGAAAATCGAATAAATCCGTGTTCAAAGTTCAAACTATAAAGATTCTAGTAGCATCCTTAGTAATGGGAAACAATGTGATTCTAGAAACATTTATTTACTATATCCAAACAGAGCTAAATCCAACGTTCATTACACAATTTTTATATTTAACATTACATTTACTCACACACAAAACACACAATTTTCTGAAACTAATTGAAATACTTTTATCAGTTTTGATTTAGCTGTCCAACAACAACATTAACATCATTATCATCAACAGCGGCAGTGGCAGCAGCAACATTAGCAGATTATTGTGAGTAGGCCCTTCGGGCATTTTGGGCTAATAATAATAATGATGATGCTGATGATGATGATATGATCTAAGGGCTGTCTGGGGCCGTTGTTGCTTTCATTTCATTTCATTTTCTGGTTTTTTGTTGTTGTTATTTGCGCCTGATTGCGCAATTTGTTTGTCCACTCAGCTGTAAGCGAACCTCACAACCTGAAGACAGCTAACACGAATACGAATACGAATACGAATACGAATGCAAAAACAAATATATATATAAACATATATGTATGTATGCATATACATATATTCAGAAGAAAAAAGCAATACGATTGCATGTTTTTTTCTACCCTTTTTTTGTTGTTGTTGCTGTTGAAAGTTGGCTAAACGGATCAAGAAAGTGAAAGCGTTTAACGCTTGTACAATTTTCAAACATTATTCACTCACTCACTCACTCACTCATTCACCCACACTCGTTCACTCGTCGTGCCACAGTGGGTCAGTCAGTTGCAAACTAGCAACTTGCAACATTCAACAACATTTAACGTCAATTACTTTTGCGGCCCATTAAAATTGCATTGGCCAGTGGCAATTGCATATGTATATGATAGCATCCTTGTTGTTTGTCCTGCCATGTGTCCTTGGTGTCCTTGTGTGCTGCTGCTGGTGCTGGTGCTGCCCAAATGTGTTAAATATTTCAATTTCAAATCCAATTCCATGCCATTCTAATAACCAAATCCAACAGCATGCAATTTTCATGGCCAAACTCTGATGGCCAAAATCGAAAACCAAACCTCACTTCCATTCTACTTACGAATATTTTATAGCTTATATAGTACATATTCGTATTTTGTGTATTTATTTATAGTCGTCATATTTTAGTTCTTTGCACGTTTTTAATATGAACGAAAATATTTGTGCTTCCATTTTTGTTTTCAAATCCAATTTCAACATTTTATTTCAGGCGAAATTCGAAAAAGAAGCAAATTAATTGAAAAATCCTATAAATGCAAACATTACAAAACACATGTAAATAGATCAAATTGTTACTATTTATACTCTGAACTAATTAAATATTTAGTTACAGGGAGGAGGAAGCATATCTAATCCAAGAAAGTATACCAAATTCAAATTATATGAAATCCAGTAGATGTTTCGGAGAATATTATTAAGTAGAATTCAAGATTTAGCAACAAATCCCATATGTCCATATACTAAAAGCTAGGATTGCTTGATTTTTAAAGCACAAAGTTGAGTTATATGAGATATAAACCAAGTAAGAACCAAGAACGTCGTTATCTTTAGGTATTTTTATCCTTTTTGAGTGTGTAAATAAGCAGTGCTGAGATTTTTTTTCCTTCCACCTAGAAAAGTTCGCAAATATATATATTTTAGATCAGCATTAAAAGCAAATTGACATAGCCGTGTTCATCTACCCGTCTATCTGCATGAAACACCGCTTTCATCTCAAAAACTTTAAGAGCCGAAGACTTAAATTTGATCACGAATATATCCCGATTCGATTTAGTTTCAAATTGTTCCATTATATGCGTCAATACAGTCAATGTTTGTATTAGAGATGGGCGTCGGGATCGGGATTTACGGGAATCGCGCGGATCCCGAAAAAATTATCGGGATCGGGCGGAATGGGAACGATTTTACAAAACATCCGGGAAAGTCGGGATAAGTGGTCAAACCCAAAATTCCCACTGTCCCAATGTCGGGATTCGTGGGATAGACACAAAATTTTTCGGGATGGGAAAAGCGAATTCGATTACGGGTCGAGATGGGATGGAAAGCAATTTATTTCTCGATCCCATCTCTAGTTTGTATGTTTGTACAGTTTCAATATTTAAATTTAACATCACCTAGCTAATTTTTCGTGAGTTTATAAAGGTTTTTGAGTTCGGAGACAATTAACTTTGTCTATGACAAAAATTTGAGTTTTGATTTTGAAGGAGAAAAATTAAACAGAAATGCAGAACTGAAGAAAAGTTACGGCTACTGTTGCTGACTATGAATATATGTATACTCATAAGAAGTATAAGTTCTTTATTAGTATGAAGTCTTATACTCTCAGGGTTTCAAAATTTTATTTTCTTACATAACTTTAACTTCGAAACAGCTGGTATTCTTAAGATTTACTTTAAACACTATAGTGTCCTTAGCAATATTTGGATCTTTCTGCAAGTTTCCACATTACAAAAATATAAACGTCTATATCAGATTTATGGAATATATATTTCAACCTTTCAGGCAATTTATTATTTTTTATCGTCAAAGTTAAGGGAAAGATCGAATTCAATTTTGTAACCAACATCTTTAGTTTAAACGTATGTTATAATTGGATTAGGATTTTTAGATATAATCACACTTTTGCCGCCATTTTTCATTGATTACGAACCATATATTTTCAGAGGATTCTTTATTATTATCTTTACAGCTGGAATGGCACCAGGAACCTTGGCTAAAGAAACTTAAATGAAGTTTAGACTAGGGCGATTGGTACTGATTGGTCTGAAAGCAACTATGGTAGACAGCTAATGATTTTCAAATACATCATTTATTTGCGTTAATAATATTAGTTATATGTCTAATGTGAATAAATGTTGAAATGAATTATATAGGAATGCAAATTAATGACGTTATCGAATTTCACATCTTAAAATAGTATTGTGTGAAATTTCTACGTCAACATATCATATCCAAAACCCCTTCTATTTTTTGGTTTTAATTTTATAAATTGCTTCGGTAAACATAATGAATTGAAAACAGACAGAGTTGATTTTTTAACGATCAACGAGTTTGAAAATAAGTTTGGTAATCGCAGTGCTCAACTTCAAATTTAAAAATTCTAAACTGAAATCCACTCACTCATGTATGCAGAGGCCCCACGGCCCCCAAACGCACAAAAGTATGCAACATGTTTAAAAATGCAAGCGCATTGCTGCCCAAATCGCACCGGTTTGATAAGGAGGCGATGAATCGAAGGAGGAGTGGGTGGTAGTGGTAGCGATATGGCGATGTGGCGCCAAAAATGCAAATTCCAAATAAATCAAATCAAACGCGCGCCGCAAAAGGTAACGAAGCGGCAGCAACACCAACGAGAACCGCCAACGGAGCGTTCCAAGTGGCGGCAAAAAAGAGAGAGAACTAGGGGGAAACAGGGGGTGGAGGCAATAGGAGAAAGGTGTGTATGTGTGCTAGGCTATTTGAAAACACTTTTTAAATATTTTATGTTGGTTATTTCAGTGATTGTTTATCGGCAAATTGCCTGGAACACTTTAAAACGCTTCATAGAGCGCCAACAAATCGCTGCGAAAAACATTTCATTTGCAGTTGCCCAACTTTGAAAATACCTTTATAATATTTAAAGTTTTGCTAAATTGTTATCATACATTTAAAGTCACTTTTCGTGCCTCTTTTTTCAAAGAGAACTTAAGCCTTTAATTTGAATTCTGATGTTTGGAAATTCTTCGAAAATCTTTTCGGTTTTGATTTCGTGTCTTACTTTGATTGCAGTGTGTTCTCGGAATTTGAAATTTCATATTTTGTCATCATTTCATTGCAATTTCAAAGTTGAGTTTCCCAAAATTCCGGTGAAACATTTTTAATCTCGATTTTTCCCAGAACAAAAATTTTACAGCTTTTTGCTTCAAGTGAACTTTACCTGAAAACAATATACCCCTTTAGTCCGGTGCGGGTATAGCGCCCCCCAGCGTCATAAATACGCAACAAATTAAAAAAAAAAATATAAAAATAAAAATAATACAACAATAAACGTGTATTGTATTCAGTTTCTGTTGTTGCTTCTGTTTCAGTTACTGGCCATGTGCATAATAATAATAAAAAAATAAATAAAAATATATATATATATACGGTACATTCATATATTTTGTATAGCACTGGGCACTGTTTTGACTCCCGACGCCCCCCCCCCCCCCCAAAAGAGCTGGCTTAGCTTGGGTAGAACTTGATTGGGGATCATGGCTTTCGGCTAGCCGCATTTGGTTGACCTGGCCAACGGTTTGTTGGCCGGGGTTCTTCATTCAGTTTCTGTTGCTGTTTCTGTTTTCGGCCATTTGCACAATTTCACAACTCTCCGAGTTCATTGTGCATAGTCAAATATTTTTCACCATAAATTTCGCACGTCCATCAAAAATTGATTGGGCAACGGACCATGAGCCGTCGCCTGCCACCTGCCACCTGCCACCTACACACACACACACACATACACATGCTCACTCTATAAAATTTCAAGTATTGTTAACTTGAACGCATTGTAAAATGTTTGCAATGTTATGAACTCGCTTCAATTATATACATTCTTTTGGTTTAACCAAAGTCAAATATTTATATCTCATTAATCAGATTATTGTACAATATTATTGCGATACAAATCTATGCACTTAATTATCATATTTCATTTGGCAACATTTAAATCCTTTCGTTGCATTTCGCATTTAAATGGCATGTATGTATGTTACGACCCTAAAGTCCCGACTTTTCCAAACCTCTCTTCCCCCCCACCGTCGCGTACAAAATCACTCTACTTCTAGTAGTGCATCGTTTTTATTATGCAACTTTACATTTATTGCATTTACAGCATTTATTAGCTGAAAATGCTGAAAAGTCGCGAATCGCGTAGAAAAAAAGTGAAGCATTACTGGCCAAACTGCACGGGCGTAGTACAAATTTTGTGTATTCCCCAGAGGGTTAGCTGAAAGAGGACCTTTCAAATTAGATAAATAAAATCTGTAATGTTCTTTATGATAGCAGAAGATAAACTGGCTCAAATAGAGACCTCTATATAAATTTAGACTAATAACAAATTTTAATTCTGTTATAAGGTTATTATATTATTCCCTATTTTTCTTCCTTACACAGTTTATAGTTCATCTTATCAATCAAATCTAAAACAAATCTAAATAACGACGTATTAAAAAGTATGTTTTAGTAAGAAGACATAATGGTTTTGAACAAAGACATAAGGGTTCTCAATGCACACACGATTTTTTTTAAATGTTTCTTAACATTTCTTAATGAAATTTTCACAAACGATCTAATCATACACAACAGAAACGTCCCTGAACCCTGTTGTGATTTTTGCAAATAAAGACCAAAGGAACTTGTATTTGAGATTTGCGATTTAAGTATATGTGTTTAGGTCAAGTTTGTTTCAAATTTATATGTTCTTATTACCCGTTAAAAAACTATTTTATGAAACCTACGTATATTTAAGGAAATGAAAGTGAACAGCTGCTCCTTGTACCGTGTATATGTATGTATAATATTGTAGGAAACTTTTTTGTTGCTCTTTTGATGCTAAGAGCTTCCTGTTTGTATAGATTATATATATATTTCAACCTTATGTATGTAAATATCACAATTTCAAATCGATTGCTCAATAACTAATTAAATTCTTCCTTACTCTGAACCTTGAAATGGAATCCGTCTTTATGAGCTCGTCGATTTTTTTTCTATTATTTGATTATAGTTTTATCTTTCGCCGCAACTTTGAACCTTGCTTTGGTTAATTTAAGATTAAAATTGACATTTATTTAGATTTCCTTGACCCCTGTTGACGGGGTGCCACTGCTTCGTAGCGCTGTACAAAAAGCCAAGTGCAGCAGCGTGCACTAATTTTATTGCTGAGTGCTTTTAGTGAGGGGCCGTCGTCGACCCCTTTCCCCATTTAGCCTCTTGCAACTTGCAAAGTTCGCAATGCAAAAAATGTCCCTAGGAGCTGCTGATCCTGCGGCAAAGTTCAGTGGGAGGGAGGGAGGGAGAGAGAGCACAAGAAAGATGTCAACAGCACCAATTAGTTTGATAAATTGGCATAAATGAAGCCCGAACCGAAATGAAACGGGTCAGTGGGGGCAGGTGCTGTAGGCGTGGCAGCGCCATGTTGTAAATAAATGTAGCGGGCGGCTAGCAGTCAAGTGGTGCTGCGCGCCACTCGAATTTCAAATTATGAGCACAACGACGAGAGCTTCAGTCGAGCTAATGAGCCAGCCAGCCAGCCACTGGAGAAAGCCATCAATGCACAAATCAGACGACAAACGACGGCAACGGCAACGGCGACGGCGACAATTCCTGAATAGGGTACCACTTCGAATAAGCAAACATACATACATACATATATATATATTTGGAGCTGGAGTCAATCCAAATGTCAAAATTGTGTGGCTATCAAAATAAAAATGTCAAGTAGTAAAGCTTTCTCTGCCTCTCTCTCTGTTCGGGGGTCATTAATTAAGAGAGTAAAAAAGAAGAAAGGAAGCCGAGTAGCGGCTAGCTTGTTACAAGTGTTGTTCGTTGTAGTATATTGCCAAGGATTTTCAATAACTATGGCTCAAAAAGTCGAGAGCCTCGGCGTCCACTTCAATGGCAAGGCAACAAAATACCCAATTCATCAAGCCAAAATGGCGAACATCTTGTCAACCCCAGGAGTAGTGAGTGGGTGGAGGGTGTGTGATTTGCTGAAGTGATCCGGCTAGTGGTTGAGCCGTCCTAATTAATTCACCCCATGCTGCGAGCCAAAGAACACAGCAAAACACACACAAAAGACGACGTTTAGCGTTCAAGTAGTTCGGCGACACACACACACACACTCACACTTACAAAAGGGCGGTGAAATTAATTTTGCAGCGCTTTTAATCAAATGCTGGCACATGCAACACAATTAAAGGGGGCCTGGGAAGAAGGACTTATGTGTCATGGATATGGGTGCGATTACGAGCATTTCATCAAATCAGGCCTCAACTTGGGCCAATTCCCCGAAGTTGGATCAAAATGGTGCTGACAAGCCATCCAACCACCACAAGCCGCACGACTCTAAGCAACATCCAAACACCCAAACACCCAACCCACCCAACCACCACTCAATACACCAATCCACCACCCACTCAATGGAACACTCAAAACATCTAGCGAAGTTGGACGGCCGGGAGAGAAAGGGAGGAAGGAAGGAAGGGAGAATGGGATGGGATGGATAAAACGACTCTCGACTCGCATTATAAACATGTCGTCGTCCATTGACGGCATTCGAACAGACAAGGAGTTGAGCCAAGTGGAAAAATAATGAAAACATTCGAGGATAATGATGGCCATAGAAATGAAAGGGAAGCGAAACGAAGGAAGGAAGGAAGGAAGGCTTGGGCGATGCTGCCTCTCGAAATTGATATGCGAAGTGCAGGGCGTCCTTTATCAATAAAGCGCACAATAAAAAGCGCTAAGCCAGGCGGCAGAGGATACAGGGATATAGTCGATGTAAGGCCAACCCCCTTTGAACAGCAGCAGCCGGCGCAACCCCGAAGGTAGGCTTCGGCCATCACTATCACCATCATCATTATCATCATCATCATCATCATCATCATCGTCGTTCTGTGCATAGCTTTTTAAGCAGCAATAACAACAACAACAACAACGGATGTCCTGAATGGGCCTCAAGGAAGTAAACACTTTTTCGCCTGCACCCCGAGCACAATGTGTGGCAAAGCTTCGACAGCATTTGGCTGAGCATCGGGTGCCATTCTCCGACTGCACACAACAACAACAACAAATGCAAATACAAATACAAATACATGCAAACAAAAGGGAAATGGGTTTTTTTCCTTTCCTTTTATTTTTTAATTTTTTATATAGAGCCCCTGCTTGATCTATTACCAGCTAAGCGTATTTTCACATACCATATGCCATAGCCAACAATGATATCATTCAGCTTGAACAATGCACATTCGTATTGCACTTAAGTAATGAGCATATCCAACAGGAACTGACATGTATTTAAAAAGGGTACTCGACAAAAAGTCACTTCAAGCTGCTTGAAATCCCTACAAAATTGCAATAGCTTAACAGTTTTATGATTTGTAACCAACAAATATGAAACATAACTAAAGACAATAACAAAGATTTATGCATAGGAATATTCTTTGAGGATATTCGGAGGGGGATTCTATATACATATATCCGGTGCATCTTTCATCTTAACTTATTCTGTGAGTAGATATTTACATATTATATTTAATAACAAACTGTACTTTAAAATGATATACAGGCCTGCTCTAAATTCCGAGTCGAAACGGAATCGAAAGGATTCTCATTTCGTTGCTTGCATTACCAGATTTTGATCGTCTTATACTCAATATCGAATCGAATCGATTCCGAACAGTTTACTCGGAATCAAAAAGTAGAACAGCTCTGATTTAAACTTCAACTTTATAATAAAGCATCGAATTGATTTTTGGCTCATCTTTAGTTCCCTTTAGTTTTGACTTTCACAAAATAATATAAAATAAATATAGGTATAACAACTAGATGTTGTCCTGGCCGATATCCTGTTCCCTGTTCCCTTTTTCTGTTTTTGTTCCATTTCAGCTGCCACAACGCGCTTTTATTGCGTCGGCCCTGACAATGGAGCATGGAGAATTGAATGTGGAGCTGCCTGCCAGGGGACGCACTTGACAGCTGCGCCTTTGGGCGTTTTCCTGTATGACAACTACTACTACTACTACTGCCACATGCACAGTATGTACGAATACATACATATATATTTCTATATCTACATACAGTATATGATGCCTGACTATATCTCTCTGTCTCTGTACCGCCTGTAGGCAAAGCAAGTATGTGTGGGTTTAGCTCTCCTGCTTGTGTCCTGGACGCGTTTGCTTCTTTGCTTTTGTTGCGGGGACAACGTAAAATGTTTTGTCGTTTGTAATCTATTTACACAAAAAGATCCACCAGGCGACGTACATGTTTTTTTTTTTTTTCGAGAGCATCCAAACACACACACACACACACACACACAGTGCCATTTCCAGCTGAATTTTGGTGTACATGAAATGCCAGCATACTGAATTGGGTGACGGCGGCGGCGGCGGCACATTTTGTTGTCATACGACAAAAAAAAGAAAAGAAAAAAATTTAACTCTCTGATCCCTGCAGCACCATGCTCCCAGCTCCCCATATCCCCTCGCAAACTAATCTTCGAGGGCGTTGTCAATGTATGGACGACAAAAAAAAAAAACAAAAATATATACAAGAAAAAACTTGAATATAATAGCTGAAATCCTGCAAAACGCCCACGATGACACACGTGTCCATCCCGCTCCCTTTATCTCTTTGTCCCTAGCTTGCTCCTTCACATTCTCTTTCTCTCTCTCTCTCTTTGGCCGTATCTCTACTTTGGAGTTATTCGAGTTTTTGCTCTTGGCACAGGCCAAGCAAAAGATAAAAACCCAAAACCAAAAAAAAACAATATACAACAAACAACAAGCACAACTTTGGCTTTGTTGTTTTTGTATTCATTACATTTTTTATGCTCTTGGCATGAAGCGTTGGCTAATCACACCAGGCCGAAGTATATGTGGCACAGTGAAGCATATATGTCGAAGGAAAAAGCAACAAAAAATAAGTGAAAAAAAATAAAGTAAAAATTTTTGCAATTAAGAGACAATTAGTAAACCTAGTCTAAGGGCTAACAGAAAATCTATACAAAAAAAAAAAAAAAACTAGATCCGAGAAAAGAGGCAGGTACTATTATTTGTTGGGGTTTGTTAAAGAATTTTCAGAACAATTTACAGAAATTTCTGAAATTCCTATTCAGTTAACAGCAGCGACTTTTATTATTTGGTTTTATTTTATAAAAATTATATAGCAAAGATATTGTCTAAAGCCTAAAATGTAAAAGATTTTCGCAAGCGTCGTAAGATTTGTATTAAATGAATGGTAGAATACTAATTTTGTAATGAATTTCATATATTTTTTGTTTTTCCTTGAATTCGGTTACTTGACATTTGCATTTCCGTAGATTTTATTTGGCGACAAATATTTCGGTAGATATAATAAGGCTTGTTTTAAGAAATTCAGCGAAGAAATCCATTGGATTGTATAAGTTTATGAATGTTATTTGTTGCTAAACGAGAAGGCCCACTGTGCGCAGGCAGTGGTAGCACTTGGGTGCCAGGGCGCGTGTTGGACCAACTGACAATGTGACATAGCGACTTGGCTGTGTCTCATCTCGCATCTCGTCGTTGTCGTGGCAGTTGAACTGGCACCAGCCACTCAATAGAGGGGCCCTACTACACATACATACATACTTATACATACATATGTAGTATATCTGCGCCGTACTACAAAGAGAACAGAGGAGAACTGAGAATGTTAGGTAAGGGCTACTGGCAATGGCAATGGTAGTGCTTTTGGTAGGGGTAGGCAGGCGGCTGGTATGACAACAGAGCTCTTCGATTTGTGTGTGTGTTATGTGCCGCTCGAGTCGAGTGTTTGGTAAATAACACGTTCGTTGTGTCGCCGTCGCCATCGCCATTGCCATTGCCATCGCATCCGCATCTTCAGCACCATCAACAGCAGCAGCAGCAGCGGCAGTACAAAAAAGCATTTTTGAGGGTGTGGAGGTGGCAACTGTACATAGGGTTGTGCGTTGTTGAGCTTTGTAAGGGTGGAAATCGTGCAGAACGAATGTGCGCTGAATTATATATTAATAATCAGCAGTAGTAGCAGCAGCAGCAGCACCAACAATACTACAACAAAAGCAACAACAAAACGCTAAAGTGAAGTACCCAGGCCAGGGCAGCCATTATGCCGAATGCTGGCAACCCTGCCATGCCATACACACACACAAACACACTCACATACACACACTTCACTAGCCCTCGTCCGGGCTGTGAAGGGTCCGCAGCAAAAAAGCGTCAGCGTGACACGTGTAGCAACCAAGCTACACACCCCCCCCCCTCCATCCCCTCTCACTCAACAACAACAACAACCACTCACCCACCACTCATCTGTTATCGCTTAGCCAGGCGTTTGCCGCCTCCATTCTTTCAATTCGCCCGCATTCAGGCAGCAGCCTTTTGACTTTTAATGAAATGGATATGCCACACAGCCCAAATATGTACACCCAAAATTTACCGTATCCCCCCCCGCCTGGCCACACCACCCTTGACTCTAGTTGTTGCTGTGTACACTCAAGTGTCGATTTCTGTTACTCTCTCAACTCGATTCGTCGACGCGAAAATTTTGTTTGAAATTGCACATATGGAAAAATCCGTGAATAAATCCTCATAAATTCACATTCACATTCGCATTCACTTATCCACGTCCTTATGCCATGTATGTGCTAATGCTGATGTGTTGCTGTACTACACTTGAGCATAATTTATGCTGTTAATTAATCGGCAGAGTTGCTGACGGGACCGCCATTTACCATTTACCATTTAGCATTGTGCACACGGAATTTTTCAGTATTCGCCAGATTTTTTGTTGTTGTTTGTTTTTTGTTGCTTTTGCTGTTGCTTAATCATCATTGTTGCATTGAGAGACTTGGAACTTGAAACGCATTAATGAGCCTGCAATTTGCGTCGATTGTGCGAATAATAATCATTAAGAGTGCAACAATAAACGAACCCAATTAGGGCCCCATTAATAAGTATTAAGTAACGAGTAGCACGTAACGAGTATCGAGTAACGACTCGCTCCGTAACGATTTGAGGGAAGCATAATTAATGAGTCTAGGATAAAATAGTTAAAGTAAATCGCAATCATTAAAAGAGCGCAACTAATTGTTCATAAATTAAATCATAGAGAATATTGAGCTTATTGAGCAGTATTTTTTAAAGGCGACATATTTAAAGTACTTGCAACTTAGGCTAGGGTTGAGATATGAGGGAGATCAAATCATAATTTTTCTCTGTGCTGAAACAGTAGCAGCTGTCAGGTATCCATATATGTAGTTGCTACAAGGTGAATTGTGCATTGCCAACATATGTTTGTGGAGCGCCTGAGTGCCCCAAAGGCATTGGCGAAGGATCCATGTGAAAAATTAACTGGAGCCGTCTGTCATTTCTCAAGATATTTTGCTGTGAGGCTTCGTCTTTTTTCTCAATCTTCTTGACGTTGTATTTTTTTTTTTTTTTGCCAGGACAAGTGAGCGATTTTAATTAACTGCCAGTGTCGCAGCTCCTGGCTTCCATTGCCGACTGTCTCTTTTTCTCGTCTATTCCTACTTTTATTTCATTTTTGTTTTTGTTTTATTTCTCTGCCACGCTCTTATCTACTGTTTCTGGCAAACCGAAATAAAAAATATAAGACAAGAAAATGACAATTTTCATTTTCTATGGTATGTGACGAATTGCAAATGCTCTATTTATTCAGCTCAAAGCACAAAAAATAAAAAAATCAGATAAAGATTGTAAATATTGTAAATAAATATTGTAAAATCGTAATAGTTCACCCTTTTTGTACAGTTCTTTCAAACATGTCAAATGAAGCTAAAAATAAATAAGTTTTTATGTTGGTAGACCTAAGACCAAGGACCCTCTGCGGTCCATGTGTGACACTCCCCTGGGAGGTCAAAATGAATTCAATAATTAACTATAATTACTTTTTATTAGCTTGAAATCGTCCTTGGCCAATCAAGAAAGAATTAAAATGATATTTAATCATAGAACAGTATAAAATTTCGTTAAATAAAAGCTTTGACTTAAGAACCCGACAAAGTTGCTATTCTGAATGCGTTACACAGTTGATGACAAAATCGTACCACCCCCTTGCCCAATGCAAGGGTATATAAAAAAAAATGAAAAAACCGCTGCAAGTGCTTTTTGGGGGCGTTTGTCAAAGCTCATTCGTTGGGGATGTGAATGCGGTTGAAGATGATGATGATAAGAGGATGAGGTTTGGGCGCTGAGGATGGATATATGGAGGAGGTCTTTTGTTTTGCTGTTTGTGCAAACGATTTTTTCATTTCTTTTTATGTCGTTGTAATGCAAAAATGCCGCCATTTTAAAAACTGGAAGAAACGACTAAAAGACAATGGCAAAATGAGGTGAACAAAGCATGGGAGGAGAAAAAAAATAAGTGGAGTGAACAGAGAGATTGCCACCTGCTGCTGCTGCTGCTGATGATGATGCTTCTGATGCTGTCCGACCAACGTGTATCCTGCGAAGCGTGAATTTGCCACCGAGTGCTACTTCTCATCTCCTGCAATCTGTACAGAACGGTACCCAAGTTACCGACTCAAAGAACCAATATCAAAGGAATAAACTTGGCCAAAAACTGACAAACAAAGTTTGTCGCATATTTGCATTAACATTGCCAATATGCATATACCCTTTCCTTTTGATAAGAAATCAGCTGACCTTTAATAAAAGCAAATGCGAAAGTAAACAATTTCATTGTTAAATATAAGAACTGTTTAATTATAGTATCGTTATATTTATATTTAAATTGAAAGTACTTTCAATGTCAAGATCTAAAGATCTTTCAAAAGTAATAAATATTTGGAATATTTTAAAGTAAAGAGTCCTTGTTGGATTAAGTTATGGGTTCAAGAACATTTTTTGAACAAAATTTCAATTCTTCTTCTAAAAATCAAACTTTTCTTAACATTATAAATCTGTGATATAATTATGTAATTTTATTTATTTCCCGCTCGATCAACCAACTTGATGCGAAAATCAAAATACATCAATTCCCAAAGAGGCTTTCAAGCACATAAAAACGTACATACATATTTATAGTACTTGTGTGTGTGAGTGTGTGTGTGTTTGTATGTATAAATTTGTGTATTTATCGCAAATATGAAAGGCGTTCTAATTAGAGAGCAAAAATTCACGCAGAATGACGCAAGTACCACTCAACCGCCCACACTCACCAGCACAAATACACACATAAATATATATATACTGTGTTTATGTATATATGTATATATATATCAAGAATGCGGGGCGCAAATTCTTCAATTTAATAACTAACATCCGTTTGGCAGGACGGGGAGACGGGTGTGCTGTGAGTTGTGGGCGATGCTGCCAGGGACCCGAACAATAAGATGTTGAAACGTTGCCAAAACAACAACAGCAACAGCAAGATGTAGGCATAGGATATCAAAGCTGGGAAGTTGTCGTTGTCGTCGCGTTGACGAATGGTTGACACGGTCGGGCAACAAATTTGCCCGCCACGTCCGTGGCAACACAACAATTTCGGTGGTTGTTTGTTGGTGGGGTCGGCCGGTCGGTCCATGATGTTGGTTCTAAATTGAGTTTTTGGGTGGTGAATGAAACTGATGCTGATGGTTGGTGGTTGGTTGGGCTGGGCTGGGCTGGGCTGGGCGTTGCGCCATAACGGAAATGAGACGTTTAATTTACATTTACACAACGCGCACGATAAGTCCGCTGGGACTCGAAGGACTTCATGCCAAACAGGACTCGAAGTGTGTACTGTAGAAGGTAGAAAGGCAGGCAGGGTTATGGTTTCATGCAAGTGACAGTCAAAGTAAATTGAAAGATGTCCTTAGCTAAGCACTTTCATTGTGGGTGTGGGTTTTTTTTTGGAGTTTGAGCAGAATTCGCTTATTGGTAACTATAGCAAGTTGAATAAGCTGCTGGCTAACAATGCGAGTGGTGACTGTACGCATTATATTAACCGCCACAGTTGCCTCATTCATACATATTTCATGGCTACTTGGCTACAACGGACAACAGCTCTTCGGGCTTAAACATATGTGGACAATATACATATGTATGTGTGTGTGTGTGTGTGTGTGTGTGTGTAGTCGGTATTTGTATTTCCGGTGCTTAAGACAAATTTTAAAAGAGCCTCATAAATATTTGAGAGCATTTCCTGCCGCACTTTGTTCAAACCCGAACCGTAATAGGTTCAAATGCGTTTCTGTCTTTTTTGGGTGGCAGCACGTCAATTAATATATGTGCTTAGTAATGTATGCCCCTTTCTATATGTATATTTGAACTTATATATGTATGTATGCATATGTGCTTGTTAATTCAAGTGAAAGCTTGCACAACAAAATGTTGCTGGCCTGACGCCACAGCCATGCAGCCCGCAGCGACCGGCTGGATCTAATTGACCATTAAATAAACCGATTCATTGGCCAAAATGCACTGCCAAGCATCACAGAACTGTAAGCAGCATTGATTGCAATTAGTTCAATCGAATGTTTTTTGATAAGATTGTAATTTATTGTAAAACACTGGAGAACTGACAAGAAAACGATCTTTAATTGGTTTCAAAATCAATTAAAACCTTAGTCAATATACAGTACGCCCTCACTTAACGCAATCTATTAGAATTTGGCCTGTTGCGAAAACCGAGGGAAAATCTTCAGTTGGCTACGAGACCTATTCCCAAAAATAGATGCATTTGCTTCACATTAAAATCAAAGTAAATCGAGTTTATCTTTTAATTTATTAAGTTTTTGATAAAATTATTTCCTTAGAAAGTTGCGTTATATGAAGTAATTTTGTTTTCAAGTTAAGAATTGCGGTGTTGCAATTATCGAGGAGTTGCGTGTAACGAAGGTTGCGTTGAGCGAGGTCGTACTGTACTCTGATATACAAAATAGAAGAGTATATTGAATTTATGTTCGTCATGGAGAACCTCAAAGCTGGAGGCATTGTAAATACTTTGGATGCTAAGATTGGCAAAATAAATCGATAACTTAAGATTTGTTTTTTTTTCTTAGTTATGCTTAAACTTATATAAAATTAATTAAAGTCGTGTAGTTTAAGTATATTTTTTGATCGGAATCATTCGATTTTTCGGGTCGATGTCAGGTGCTAAAGCATCAAGAACCTTTTCTACAAGTATTGGCAAAACTTTCCAGGTAAAGATATCGATAGCTCTACCCGTTTATACACACCGAGCTATACACATGCTATCGATAACAACAAACGCTTGAGAACTTTAACATAATATTTTTCTTGTAGTTTTTGTCTAAATCAAGGCTGTTTAGTAAAGATCACTAATCATTTTTATAGGAATGTCTGTGTCTTGTGTCAGGCTTATAGATCCGTAAACTATGCATTTGATCATGTGATGGTCCTTACCAAAGTTGTTTTGCATGAGCCAGGGATTGTTCCTGAGTTGGTACGACCAAGTTTTGTGAAAGGTCGGTTCAATTGGATTGAAAGATAGGGAAATTCGAATTGCTGATTGACATTATCTAAATTCTAACGCATTGCCCGGCAGGATTCTCTAAAAAAACCTCACTTTAGGCATAAGATGAATGCAGTTTGAGAAACTTAACTTAATATCTCTTACTTTTCGGACTGCACGTTAATCAGCAATCAATTGTTTAATGCAACTTTCTGATCTAATATTAAGTGAACGCATGCGGTACAGAAATTTGAGCCCAATCAATGTCCTTACAGCAAAAGAGCAACATAAATACACATAACTTGCAACTTTATCTCAAGAGGTTTGCTGATATTTGATAACTGCACAAAATAGGAAAGAGGCGGTAGTGAGGAGGAGTTAAGCAAATGAGTGGACAAATGTGACCCGTAATGAGGCAACCCGATAGCAACGGGTCCGGTGCGGTCGTCCGGCAAAATAGCCAAACAAACTATTTGCAACTTTTGCCCAACGCCCAATTAGTGACACTCAAATAGCACACAACAAGGGATGGGAATAACTGTACCGTTTCTAACTGTAGTACGAACGTAACTGGGATTCTAGAAGATTTTTTGGCCGCAGCACTTAGGAAATTGCGGCATTATCAGAACGCTGATGCTGATGCTGATGCCAAAGCCTCGAGAGTCAACACAATGGATGCAGCTAGACTTTCTCTGCGATTGTGTTTGTGTGTGTGTGACTCTAAGCTAATAGGGTCGAGAGGGGGTTAAGCAGGGTAGGGTTGGGAGGGTGGGGTATGAGTGCTGGAGTCATAACAAAAGCAAATGGCTGGAAGCCAGACGTTGCCACAAAAGTGCTGACTGTGACAGCTTACTTTATTGGCAAAATCAAATCAACGTGGCATTTGCATGCAAAATTTCAAAGATATAACCTCGAACCCCCTACTGCCCACTCCCCTTGGGTAGGGTAAGGTTGATGCAGACAGTCAGGCATTCAGACATTGAGGTAGTCTACGGCAGGCAGGCTCATCATGGTACAACATGGATTCAACAACATCATCATCATTGGACGTCGTTTGCTGTCGTTGTCGTTGTCGTTGTCGTTGACTGCGCTAAATGCAAGTCAAATACAAAACAAGCTGAGTCCGGGGGTGGTGTGGGGTGTTTGGGGCTATGCAGCATAAGGGTAGCATTTTGCCTCGGCCTAGGTATTGAAGCATGTAAAAATTGCATGGCGCTGCATTACCGCTTAAGTGCGCGCCGAGTGCCGAGTGCTGAGTGCCGACTGCCGAGTGCCGAGTGTGCCTGTTTGGCCTGCGGCAGCCATCTTAGCCAGAGCTTCGGGAGTCACTCCAAAAACGTCATAGTATAGTCATTCACATGCATTCAAGTGGCACCACCCAATCCAATCCAACCATCCAAAGCAACTACTAAGCAAAACGTATTCATGTCATTTTCTTCCATTGACTCTGTGTGCCACCAACTGTTGCCTTGCCTTGCCCCCGCCGAATCGTAGCATGCTGCATTTTAGTGACAAATGTTTAGGGTAAAGGGAATCGAGGGGCGTCTTTGTGTTTTGGGCCTGTTTTGTTTGTTTCGTCATCGTCATCGTCATCGTCCGCCATTTGCCTTTTTTTGGGGTTGCGGCTTCTGATGATGGATTGAATTGGATGGGGTGGGGTGAGGGGTGTCTAGCTGGGGTTGAAATTGGCGGCTTGGGCGCACTTGACGCGTTTTATAATTTCCGTAAATAACAAACGGCTTAATTTGCGCATATTTCCGTTTGGATTTGCACGACTCGAGTGCCAGACAGGGGCGTCTGGTTTGCGGAAAGATTTGGAAATGTGGAACGGTGGAGGGGGGGGAAGGGTGAAATTGTTATAGGGAGTAAAGAACTGCCTTTCGGGCAAACGATTCTGTGAAGCTTGTTCAGGCATTTAGCTTTGCCGCAATATGCGTAATTAAAAAAAGAAATACAAACTTAAAAGGATAAGCAAAGTTTTCAATGTGCCGAAGTATAAATACCCTCGTAATGATGGCAAGATAGGATAGATAGATAGAGTCTATTTACTAAGGAAAGAAATACAAAACTTTTTCCGACATAAAATGTTGTCAAATAATATGTTTACTTCATGGTTAACTGTTAATATCCTTTGCGTAAGAGCATTCAATATGTAAAGATAAAGATAAAAATATATTTAGTAATTGCCAAAGGGTAACAAGAAATTTGACATGGGTTACCTAAATTTATTTTAACTTTAAAGGAAGGGGTATATAATTAATGTTATGCATACAAAAGTGATCTGTGCTGACATATGTTTAAAAAAACCAAACGCTTTGAAAATAACAAGTGCATTACACACTAATGATTCCAGTAATCCCATAAAGACTACTTCTCCAAGAGCGCCCAAAGACTTGTTAAAAATTGATTCATTTCGTTAATTTTCATGCATAGTTTTGATGAGGACCTAGCCTGTATTAAATCCCTTAACTAATTTTAAGTAATCGACAATACTTCTTATGATTTTAGTTAAAACAGGATAGAAGGCTCTAGTCTGGAGAACCCGACTAAAAGATACCCTGAACCCCGTTGCAACAATTATTGAATTTATAAAAGACTTTGGTTTTCCTTGCGCGGTAAAGGTATGTTTAGCTTGTAAAAATTATAATCAATGTTGACAAAACTTAAAACTGACTTAACTTCAATCGATTCAATACGATATCTCCGGTGTTTCTCAACCGATTCGAACGAAATTTTGAGAAAAGTTCTATCGCTACCCGTCATTTTAACCCCCATTTTTACATTTTCCAAATTCGATCGTTTTTTGTAATCGATTCCTTGTGTATATCGGAAACCAGAATAGCTATCGATACTTTGAAATAAACTGGTTCTGCTCATGGTATAGGAGAACTTATATTCAAAATCTGAAGTCTCTAGCTCTTGTAGTATCTGAGATCTACGCATTCATACAGACGGACAGTCGGTCAGACGGAAGGAGAGACAGACGGACACGGTTATATCGACTCGGCTGTTGATGCTGATCAAGAATATACATGTACTTTATGGGGTCGGAGATGCTTCCTTCGGCCTGTTACATACTTTTGCACAAAACCATTATTCACTTTTTACCTATTTTATAGATCGAAGTACACCCACCAAAAGTTAAAAAATAGTTCTAGAAATTCCTTAGATTGAGTATAACAATCAGCCTGTTCTTTAAGTAAAGTATCCACATTTGTTTTATGTAAAACAAATGCAAAAAAAAAGTGTTTTTTTTTTTGTTTTTTGGGGTTTTAAGTTTCAGCCCAAACTCTTTACGAAGTAAGTTTAAAAATCCTTAGCATGAATAGCATTACAATAGCTAATGGAAATTAATTTCAATTGATCTTAACTAAACGTTGTTAGCAGCTCCAAAATCTTGATAAGATAGCCACAAAGAAGAGACGAAAATTGGTTTAAGAGAATGCCTCAAAGGCCGATTCGGGGTCAGGAGGTGGAACTTGTGGACAATTTGGTGTAGGGTTGACGAGATTGGTGTTTGAAGGCGATGGGAGAAGAAGCAGAAGGAGTTGCATAAAAATCCAATTGAGTTTTCGTCAAGTTTTCGTCGGCCAAACAACGACATGTTGATGATGAGGTTAGGCAGCAACAACAACAACAACAACGCTACGGATGAGAGCACGTTTACATTTTGTTGTTGTTATTGCCGTTGTTGTTGTTGCCTTTCACGATGCTTATGACAAAAAGCTTTTCAACGTCGTTAGCCTAATAACTGTCAAGTAGATGAGTGTTTCACTCGGTGTGTGTGTGCATGTGTGTGCATGTGTGTGTGTTTGTGTGTGTGTGTTAGGTTTTCACATGCGGCTGACTTTTAGGTAGTGCCTTGTTCTTAGATACCCTTCCAAAAGGTAATCAAATATTTTCACAAAATGTGTTACAATTTTTGGAAAGTACAAATAATTTTTGAAATACAGTTTTGTCTATGTAAAATGAATCGAAAGAGAAATGTTGTAGCTAAAATTTACATTTTGCGGTTGAAAATTTATTTTTAAATGTTGATTTCGAGTTATGTAACAAGAAAACAATATAACGGATATTTTGTTGACCTATACCAAGCTAATAATCAAATACTTTAGCCAATTGTAACTCGAATTTGTTGCTTAAAGCAGTGCCTGAAGCTTCCACATAAAGTTTCTAATAAGATTTGATGTCTATTATAAAAACGCCTTTGATTTCGGAAATATCACCAAATAGCCTTAAAATGTTAAAATATTCAGTAATATGTTATACTATAATTATCGGTTTAAGTGCATTGCAAAAAGTCAGCTTGTTGGAATCTAAGTGATAATTTATATTATAAAAAAGTATCGTCCTTTTTGCCAATATTATGGGTCGATATTTTGATATAGTATTTAATGAAAATAAAAATAAAAAATGTACTCATAAGCTAAAAATATATAGTTTTAGCTTGCCATGAGTACATTTTTTGTTAAGAGATTCTAGCGAAAAATCTTTAACAAAAATAAAAGAGCATTTAATCTTCTACAGCAATTGAAAGCAAGTGAAATTTTGTTGTTATTTTTTTTTTCGTTTTGCCCTTACATCATTCTACTTTGTATACATTTTTTGTTTGTTGGTTGCTTGTCTGCCAAGCTGCATAATTACAACAACTGCAGCAAAAAGAGGGGTCGATTGTATGTGTGTGTGTGTGTGTATGTGTTGCCTTTCAAAGGACATGTGCCAATATGGCGAACTGCGGTTGCCAACTGTCACAGTCAGTTGTCACAAATCTGTGTGTTTGTGTGTGTGTGTGTGTGTGTGTGTGTGTGTCATTGATGTTGGATTTTTGTGACAATCTGCTTGCTGGGAGTCCTTGTGCCAGTCTATGTCCTCGTCCTGGTCCACGTTCATGTCCTCGACGTGCTCATTTCCTCGAGTGGCGCAAAACAAAAGATTTCTGCTTGCTGCACCTTGCAGTTGAAACCCACCTTTAGCACCCACAACCAAAATCCTAGAACCCCCCCCCCTTCCCTCTGCCCAACATCCAACATGCAGCGAATGCATTTTGCACTTTATTAAAACCAAATCAACGAAGCAGAAAAGTCAAATGCAATGCTGATTAGCCCCAACCAGAAGCTGGTACATAGTCGTAGACAAGCTCGACTGAACTCGTTTGCATTTTATTTTTGGGGGTTGCTTGGTTTCAATTAAACGAGCTTTTTGGCGAAGAACGAGGGACGAGAAGTGTGAGTAGTGCTTTGGGGCTTGCATGGCGAAAGCCTTGCGGTTGACACGCTGTTAAAATTGGCGCTTGAAAACTTGCCTAAGCTGCATCTGCTCAGATTCAGCGTCCCAATTACATTGATAACAAATAAATAAAACTCAGTTATTCAAATTAAAAGCTTTAAATATTCTTTTTAACGTTTATTAGTGGAAATTGTGTTCATCTATTTTAGAATAATAAGTAAACTTGATTTTTTTTAATCATGTTAATATGTTATTAATTGAATATTCATGTAAGATATTAGTATCAAAACATAATCAGAACAGGAAGAACAACTAGAAGGCATTTTAAAGATGGTTGAATAAGGTTAGAACAATTCAAAAACAAACTGATGCTGGGATGTAAGATAATATTGAAGGAAAAACAAAACTTATATTAACGAATGGCAAAGCAACACATTAAATAATAATATTAACCGAGGTTTTGATTACAACAACACTCGATTGCCAGCTTAAGACGAATTTGCATTCAGAAAAATCAAGAATTTAATTGCTCAATTTTAAAAGCTTTAGAATTAAGTTAACTTTCCTTTTCTGTCTTCAGTATAAGAGTGTTATTATTAGTTGACCCAAAATGATTTAACTGTAAATTGTAAACAATATTCAGTTTTATTTATTTGGTCACCCTTTGCTAAAATTGTCAACACTTTTGGCCAATCGACAAATAATATACTCAGTTTCATTCAAATCACTGTGAAAAATTTAAAATTTCTACATATATAAATATCGTATAACATTTTGTGGACTGTCTTGATTTTTTTTACTGAATAATATTACTTGACTATCTCCGATATTATTTTCTTGTCCATTGAAGAGCGCTTTGAACAATCAAAACTAGTAAGTAAAATAAACCGATTGGACTTAATATCTATATTTCATAAGATCTTCGAACGTTGTTGAAAATATATCAAAATCCGTTAGATTAAACAAAAAAAAATCTTTTTTCAAGTTTTTTATTCTTAACTGTGTCGAAGTTATAATCAGAATGTTTGAGAGTTGCATATGCCAATAAGCTGAATAATTAAGCTTAGGATTATTATTATAATCTGATACCAGGTATAAATTTAAGTTGGTAGGGCTATAAAAACGAGGTGCTCGGTGCGTTCGGTGTGGGTACATGCTGTTAAAATATGAGAAATATAGGTGTATCGACTTGCTATCGACTTGTTATTGACTTGTTATCGATTTCCAAGCCTCCCTCTAGTAAGCATAGTTCCAGAAACACGCATTTATACATACGAACAGACAACCTGAAACCAATATTCTATCAAAACATAAAAGTTGTGCTAAATATGTATAGGATTTTCAAGAGGTGAATGGTTTCGTACGCAGGGATGCATATAGAGATCTGGTGCTATTCTGATGCAGATCTTCGGAGAACGTCTTGAGCTTTATTGCCACCAAATTTGGTGAACCTAGCTACATTGGTGTTATCATTTACCGGCCCCTTCTTAACACTCACACATATTTTCTTAAAGTCTACAATTTTAAGACGTCAAAAAAAAAAAAAATTGCTGCTCAACAGACAGAAACAAACGGAACCAATATTTAATTTTAACTTTGATATCGAACACTATTTATTAATTATAATAGTAATTTTGTACTTAGAATCAACAGCAGATTCGAGCTTGTGACTTCAGATTCAGAGTATATATATATATATATATACATATGTATATGACCTTGTCTAAATCTTTGACAATTGGACGGTACTTTCAGGCAGTCAAATAAATTAAAAGTAACCTTCTTTGCCTTTCAGCTGTCCCTATTTAAGGACTGCCACTGAATGTGGGCTTTTATCTCCAAAATTCATTAATTTGTTTAGCCGAATAAGAAATATTAATATTTTTTGTTACTAAACCTTTACTTTTACTACTGTTAGTAATTATTTTAATTGATTTATTAATATTATTTTATTATTTTGTGTTGTAATTTTTGTGAATTCTTCCGAAAATTTATCAATATTGCTAATAAACACAAAAATTAGATGAGAAAAATATTGAAGAGATTGCTTTTGCAATTGAACCTAACCGAATGTGGAAAACGCTAATACCAGAAATATCTAGATACATATATAAGAGGAAAGTAATAAACCTATCAAAAAAAACTATGAAGGACATATGCATTGCCGATTTCAAAGGTCGGGGAATGAGGTTGACAAGGTTGTTGGGTTGGGCGTTACCTGCTATCAACTTATCATGTATATTTATTTGCAGGATTGTAAAATAGAGTACAGACTTTGCACAATGTCTTCAGTATAAGAGTATTGTTATTAGTTGACAGCAAAAATCCATATTAAGTTTAATTATTGGCCACCTTTGTGGCTGTCCATTCTGTCAACACTTTAAGCAAACTTACAAATAAAACATACTTAAATTTTGTTTCATTCTAATCACTCTGAAAAATCTCATATTTATACTTTCAGAAATTCCGTATATTTATTTTGAAGACCATCTAATAACTGGTCAAAATGGCGGTCTTATAAAACTTGTTTGTTAAGGTTGTCTTTGAGCAATTTTGCGATAAATTGTAGACACCTAAATATCGGCAATGGAATATTTCTTAAGCTGCAAACAAAAATTACCCGAAGTAAATACACCTCGTTCAGTCTTCCGATCGACATTCAAATGTTTATATAAATGTGAAAGATTTTTGACTTTAATCATCAAATTGGCGTCCGTATCCAATATTTTCTGGTTAAATATATGAGATATATTTCAATAATTTTTGAACAAATTGTGTAGAAATTTGTGTAAAGGCAAGAATTGTTCATATATCCACAGTTGGAAGATATAGTATGTATTATTTTTCTCTTGGAAGTCAGACAATTCGCAAAATTTACAAAAAAAAATTCAAGTGAAGCCAGGAATAAACATCTTTGACCCAATAAGTTATATATATACTCTTAATCAGCATTAGATATAACCATGTCCGGGTGTCAATCCATCCCTTTGTTGTTCTGTCTATATAACTCGCCGATCTCAGAGACAATAGGACCTTAATTCAGATGCAGAAAAAGTAAAAAATAATCGATAATACTTCTATCGAGATTTTGAGCAAACACTGACTGTACCGGGTATCTCCTTGTAATTTTCTTGACCTAAGACGTCGAATTTTACAGGCTACGATTCATTTCAGTACGGTAAAAAATAACTATTCCTTTTTGTTTTAGGGTGTTGAAGATGCCATACCGACAAAGTTATGAGTTCTGCAGCTCCCTATTGTTGTTATCAATAATAATAAACTTAAAGATGCATGCCATGATCGATGAAGAAATAAACCTTGCGTCATCAATGTTTTTGGTGGCAACTCTGAAATTTTTAGAAAACATCAGGATACACGTAGCGAGTGTTTTTCCCACCAAAAGTTATGTGGCTGTGCTCTTATCTATGACTTTAATCTGTCAAGGAGTGATGTTCGTCGTTTGGTCGGCGATTCGCTATGTTTTGCAATCAGTCCTTGCAATCCTTATAAATGATATCTTAGCAGAAAGCGTTCTTGATAGCTGGCCTTTGTCGTGCTTGCGCTTGCTTTATTTGCTGCATCTTTTATTGGCGATGTACGCTCTGCTTAAAGTCAACCAACTGTTTCAGATGTGTCAAACGTTTCAGAGACGTAACTGGTTCCCACACGGAGTTGCAGCCCAAGGAGGTTAGGTAAGTGATATATGTATACCCGAATAGAATAGACATTTTTAATTATTCAACTTTTAACGTTTATTTACAGCTTCAAAACTCACAGAGCATGGACATGAAACAAAATGAAACTGAACTAAATTCTCACACCATTAAGCATTCAGGATTTTAAATACTTAAAAGGATTTTGGTTTATTTTTTGTCTGTCCGTCCGTCTGAGTTGATGTTAGAATTCCTTAGGCAGATTACATAACCAATAACTTTCTCCATTAACGATCTAATGATGTTATCGATAAGAACTAAATCTTCAAGTTTCAAATAATAAATAATAATAAAGAGATTAAATAGCAATGGTCTTAGGTGACTCCCCTGGGTAACACCAGAAGTAACAAAAATAGATTTGGATACAGATGATTTAAAAACTATTTTACTACTCAGAAAGCCACGACAAACGATTTGCTGGAATCGAATCAAATGCATTTTGGCCTGAAACCCTTTGATAACAAGCGAGGTGAATTCAAGATGTTTGATTCTAGCAGATCTTCGGCTGACAAAACCGTGTTTATAAGGGGATAAAATTGAACTATATGTATTAGTGCTGCAATTGAGAGTCTATATTTGTTTCAAAGACTTTCGGACATCTTGGATATAACCCATTAGTTTTTAACGTTTTTATGTAGTGGAATAATAAAAGATTCCTCCCATATACCAGAAAACACAGCTGAGTCAACCGACAAAGTTGAATAGTTAATGCAAGTGAATGCTTCATATATTCATCCAAACAGCAGTTATCACTTATAAATTTAGATCTCATTCTCATTCGCAATCAAATGCCTGTCGCCGTTTTTTTTTTTTTGTGCAATGCTCGAAGCCAAAGCAATCCCAATAGCCCAGTGTAGATTTCCGCAAAAAAAAAAAAAAAAAACAACAAAAAAGCTTCAATCCCAAGTTATCCACTCACTTTTAACAAACGTTACCTGTGCTTTAAATAGCGCCTGACAGTCGTCAACAACAACTAAAAACGAAATGGAAGACGCAAAAAAGCCAAAGCAAAAATTGCTAAAAAAAAAAGAAATAGGAAAAGCGGGCCAAAATGTAAGGGAAAATCTCATTAAATGCCAAGCCAATGATGGCCACCGTGTATCTACTTTTGCTGACCGATAGATAAAGCTACTACCTTTGCTGCCTACCACCCCCCCCTCTTGGGCAACCAACTTTATTTGCGACAGGACGACAAATCCCCAGCAGCAAAAAATAGAAAAAAAAAACTAGAAAGAAAGGAAGCAGCAAAATAAATAATAGCAACGACGACAAAAAAAGATGAGAGAACGAAAAGAAAGAAAAAAAAAGCCAAAAACAACAAAAATTCGGGTGCTACAACTAGTATGCTTGCCTGGAAGCGTGTATAGAAGAGCTGTATAGCTCTGGCCAAACCAGACCAGACCAAACCGGGGTTGTCATAGCAACGCAGCTAACGCGTCACTTTACGTGTCGGATTCGGGTGTTGGCAGCCATATTTGCTCTTATAGCGCTTTACTTGCCTTTCATCGCGAGGCAGGCAGGCAGACAGAACCCGCCCTTATGTGCCGACCAACCCGACAAGCAACCCCCTCCGCATACATATAAAAACATACTTACTTACGGTATGGGCAAGAGGAGACAGAGAGGTGGTGGTGCTGGAGGTGGAGATTGGGTGGGTTGTTACTGCCTGAAGCTCGTATAGCTGCTACCCTTGTATGTGTGTGTGTGTGTGTGTGTGTGTGTGTCTGTTTGCTGTTTTCAGTTGTCTCTTTTCTGTCGTCGTCAACGTTGCTTCATTTGGCTGGGCCTGGGACCCGAGGACTTAGTCAGTCAAAGGATCCGTAGACCCAAGGACCCGTGGACCGAGCATTTGGCACCACTCACTGGCGCGTCCTTTGGCTTGTGTGTGTGTGTCCCGGCATAGTTAGCTAGCTTTTCCCTCTGTCCGATGTTGGGCCTGTGCTTTTTAGGTGTTGCCTGTTGTTGTGCGCACTTTGCTTGCCGTCTGCCCATGGCTGGATGTCCTTTGCTTTTGTTTGCTGTTGCTTCGTTCATTCGTTTTTTTATTATTATTATTATTATTATTTATATCCTGTTGGGTAGCTTGGTATATAACGCGCCTATGTATTCGCCTGACACATGTCCCCATCGTCCCCATTCTCCCTAAAGCCTCTTGTTCTAGTGAAACATATCGCTCTCTATCTGTTTGTTAGTTTGTTTGCTTATTTTCGTCTTATTTGTTGATCTGCAGCCCTTTGCCGTTTGCACACTTTACGCCTTCCTTAACTTTACGTTCACATTTATAATTCTCCCTTTTTGTTTTTCACCCAATATGGGATTTCAAAGAAATCCTTATGGTCTTTAAATTCGACAAAAACTTGAATAATCCGTTTTTTCGCTATCGAGTATTCAATAGAATACGGAATTTCTGGACCTACAAGGGAATCGATTTTGAAACCCTTTAAATAAAACAAATTTCGTATGAAAATAAATCAAAAAAGGTTCCTTAACAATGATTATAATACACAATAAACCTGTTGAATGTGATAAAAACCGTAGATTCAACATTTGGGTTTGAGAAATGAAACGAAACAAATAATTTGTATCTACCTTGAAAGCTTATTACAATCGGAACAACGAACTTCCATAAAACAAAGCTTTCTAGATAAGGAATTCATTTCCAGAAACCTCCAATTTGGATCAAGTTTTTGAGATTCGATTTATGAAAGTTCTAAAATATTACCATTGTTTCTGCTCTTATTAATCCTTCAGTTCTTTACAACCTCATCAATTTTTCCCCAATGATGCTGAATATTCCGGGAAATTATGAAAAATGTTTAACTAGAAATTGTTGAAGATATTTTATTTGAAATACTTTGTACTGTCTCATTGAAATTGTTATACAATTTTATTTGAAACAACATTATCACAGTTCACAGTGAACATATTCACAATTTTAATCGCAATCAGAGCGCAGTTCAGTGCACTTTTTAAGGATGATTGGCATTGTTAAGGATTCGTTTCGTTTCGATTCTTTTCGTGTTTCGCTTTCGATTTGGTTTGTTTTGTTTAGTTTAGATGTGTTTTTTTTCTTTTTCGTTGTTGTTTGTTTTATCAGGCACTGAGATCTCTCATCAATATCGTTTGCTGCGCCCTTAACAACAACAACAACAACAACATATTCATAGATAAAGACAATTGTTTCGATTACGCAAAAGGGCGAAGACGCAGAAGAAGAAGAATAAAAAGGAATCTAGTTGTAGTAGAGAATGCAAAACGTGAAATATAGCGCTAAGCCGACGGTAGAAGGAGGAGGAGGAGGTAACGATCTGGGCTAGGATAATAGCTCAAGGCTGTATGCTTCTATTGTGTCCCGCAGCAGAGAGAACGCTCAAGGCTTGAATAAATAGCGCCGACTAAGCAAACAACAACAACAGCAACATATATAATTGGCTTGCCAAATATTACGCAGCAAAGGATCACAGGATACACACACAGACATACAGTGATGAAGCACCCACGGCACAAAAGTAGGTGAAAGAAAGCGAGAGATCCTTTTGAATGCAGAATTCTGCTAAGCAGCGGAAACAAACAATCGACAATTGCCTATCTGTCTGCATTGTGTCTGTCTGTCTCTTTTGTGTCCTGTGTCGAAGGATCTCCAACACACCGCTTTAGATAGCAGCATCAGCAGTTGAGAAGCTAAGTAGAACCGTCCTGGCTGTCGGCCGTCGGCTGTTAAAGAGTTGTCTAGGATTAGCTAGCAGCAATCTTAGATCGTTTATCCTTGATTGTCGCCACAAATCAAATTGTGCGTTCCGAAATGCCAGGCGCAAGGTGCTGTTGTTGCCCCCGGCCGAATCAGCTGTGTGTTCAGGCAGCTGATCACAATGCAAAACAAAAAAAAAGGATCACTACTACTGAAAGCTTAACCGTTGTCCTTTGAAGTGGCCCGACGACATCGCCTCGCCAATACAAATCAACATATACCTAAGAGGGGGACGCCTGTCATAACTGCACAAAAGGACTGAGCAAGAGACATTCATCATCGTAATCATTATGTTCATCATCATCATCATCATCATTAAGTTAAACTTCCCTTTATCGCCTTTTGTTTGTTTGGCTCCTTGGGCCGCTGCCGCTGCCGCAGCCGCTGCCGCCTGTCGACTGCCTTCTGTCTCTCCTCTGCATATAGATTTCAGTTTTGGCCCGTCGTGGTAAGCGATATGGCCGCTTGTTCTTTTAATTGCTCGCCGAAAACGATAGGCAATCAGCCAGCCAGACAGCAGCTTCTCCAAAATCTGATTTCAGTATTTCTGTGTCCTCAACAAACGACTAAACAGCAACAAAACGTCGGCGGTTTTGGCGGCACATTTGCTTTATTATTATGATTTTGCTGGTTATTCTTTTTTGTCGGCGTTTTTGCGGACAACACAAAACTATATCAAATTACATGGAGAAGGCAGCAAAAACAACAACAACAACAACAAATGCAACAGCAACAGCAGCAGTAGCATTGGCAGCTACCTAGCCGATTAAAGGACAATGTCCAAAATTGATTTTTGGCTGGCCAATGGCTCTATATAGACCATAGTTGCACTAGCAAACTTAATCAACTAAATTAAAAAATAGCTGCAAATTGAAAAGCTAGCAAAATCAAAGAATAGCTTGATATTTTTTGGTTCAAGTTTATGCTGCATAACAGCCCTGCCTTAGCCAGTACACGCACCCGTACGTGAATTGCTCACTTAACGAAAGTTTAGCCAAGTTACAAACTAGCGGCGTGGGGGCAACTTTGCTAAGTGGTGTTTGAAACGGTTTTAAATTCGAGCGTTGCCATACGGCGCGCATATCCTGCGCATTCTGGCAGCACCGCATGCACGGACATGCTCTTTTGTTTTTCGAGCCGTGCGTGCAGTGACAGCAACATTTAGTCAGTCGAGAGCGGACGGCAACCGTCACAACAACTTTATTGAAAAACAACAATTAATAACAATTTCAACGCCAACAACAACAACAATAACAACGAGAAGAAAACGCAGTTAAAAACAACAACGAGCAATCAGAGACAACAACAATTGTTGTTGGGCCGCCCTCACAGTACTTACACAGAGCAGCAATTAGAGCCGCAGCTTCCGTACCGTTACTTTTTGCAGCAAACAGCTGTGTGAGTCAGTCAGTGAGTGCATGTGTGTGTGTGTGTGTGCGTGTGATATGCTGCTAACGGTAGATAGTCGTCCTGTTATATTAGAGCACTATTAGCAATAACAGCGCACCGCCACCGCCCCACCCCCCGTCTTTGCATCCAACAACAAACACACGTGCAGAGCCACTTAAATACAACCCAATACACATACATACATTCACACATTCCTAGTGGTGTCCTGTGTGCGCGCGATTACATAAAAAAAAGGAAGCAGATTGCCAAAAAAAGAAAAAAAAATAACAAAGACCAACAACCAACAACAAAAAAATATTAGTCATTCATAATACGTATATTGATTGTACGAGCATTGAATTTGTGCTCCTGTGCGCGTGTGTGTGTGTGCTTTTTTCTAACTACTACTCAAGCAACAACAACAACAAGAACAACAGCAGCAGCAACAACTTATACATTTTTGCACGCAGTTAAATAAACGTCGCCTAGTCGCTTTTTCGCTTTTTGGACCCTGGCTGTCATTCACAAAAAATCAATATAGTACATCAGGAGGAGCAGCAGCAGCAGCACCAGCAGGACCCAAAACACACACAACAACAACAACAATTAATAGACGACACACAGAGAAGTAGAAAAAAAAGAAAAGACGGAAGAAGGAGAAGCAAAAACATCGCAGGTAAGCAGTGTCATCATCAACGGTACCAAAGCTAGAGCAGCGCAGCAGTCAGCATAATAAACTTGCCGAGTTGAGCACGAGAGAGAGAGATACTGTAGGAGCATGCGAGAGGGCTTTAAAAAAGTGCAGTTAATTAAGTGACAGCACCATCAACAATAACAACAACAACAACAGCTGGCGCCATTGCTGTTATTGCGAAACTTTGCAGCAACTTAAGAACTTATACCGCTGCTGCGCTTCTTTTTTGTTGTTGTTGGTAATGCCGTTATTGCTGCTGCTGCTGGTGCTGTGCTGTGCTGAGCCTTAATTTGATTAAATATTATTTTTCCTGCTTGTGCCATTATTTTTTATTTTTGTTTTTGTCTTATATAAGAGAGAGACAGCACAGCGCTTTTGTAGCCACTTAATTAACTTTTATTGTTTCAGCAGCGACCCAAACACACACACAAGCACACACACACTTACACTATGGCTTTTGCTGCTTGGCAACAACTACTATAGTAGCTGTATAGTAGTATGGTTTTTTTATTATTCTTTTGGCTTTTTGTATGACTAATTGATTGGTTGGGTGAGTAGAAGGGGGGGGAACGATACAGGGTGGCATATCGTCCTTATGTCTTAATTATCGATAAAAGCATGACGCTGACAAATTGTTATATGCAATATTGCATTTGCGTGCTTGTATTTGTGTGTGTGTGTGCAGCGAATTCAGTTCAAGGCAACGCCTCCATTGCCGCCATTGCCAGTTTCTATAGAAAGAGTAAAGTTAGTTTTTGTGCAATATTCTTTTGCCTGTTTTATATAAATGGAATATCGCAATAATGTGTATTATTATAACGATCTTTTAAGATCAAGCTCAGAGGCCTTGAGGTCATCGTTTTCTAACGGAGTATTGGTTTGTCGACGGGGGGTGTTTTAATTTGCATTATTCTTGCTTGATTGCCGTTATCCACTGAGCTTTGCCCTTTGCTCTCTCACACTCTACATCTCTCTCTCTTTCTCTTTCCGCTCCTTCCAGTTGACTGAGCAAACGGAACATAGCAACGGTAAAAGATGCTCTCACTGCCGCTGCTGTTACTGTTCATATCGCTGCCGGCATTGACGCTGACTGAGAATGCGACGTTGACGCCCGTTGGGGAATCCGGCAACGGTAGTTTAAGCACAGCAGCGCCGCCACAGTCAGCGAGCAATGATTTCGAAAATATGACCGTTGGCGGCAACGATGCCAATTATGAGCAAACCAACAATAGCAGCAATGCAGCACCAACAACGACAACAATATCAACATCATCATCAACAACAACAACAACCAGCAGCAGCACCAGCAGCGCCGCAGCTACTTTGGCATCCATTGAACAGCAGCAAATGGAAACTACAGCGAACGTTGGCGTCAACGTTGCAGCGCTGCCACCCGCTGCAGCAGGCAATGCGAACAGCAGTAATATTACCAGCAGCATGGTGGCAGAGGGCAGCGGAGCAACTGCATCGCCAGCGCCTCCACACGAGATAATTGGCTCGGCGACACCAACAAAGGGGGAACAGGAGGCGATATTGCGTGCATTGGATTGGCTGAAGGAGAAGCGTGCCTTGGATTATGGCTGGGGCAACGATACCCATGTTGTCATCCTGGCCAAGGAGCTTTCGGGCGGTCGAGATCCAAATGAAAATGCCGATGCACATATGCTGGTCATCCAGGAGCTGGAGGATACGCTCTCCGTCAAGGAAATGGAAATTGAGATATTGGCAATGCTGGATCGCCATCATACACTGCCGCGTCCACTCAATCTGGACAAGCTGGCACGTTATGTGCTAGCGTTGGGTTCGCTGTGCAAGGATCCCAAGCATTTCCATGGACACGATCTGGTGGCGACACTGCAACACCATGAGCCCGCCCAGGACATCGAGTTCGCCCTGACCACACTATCGGCGTGCAGCTCGGCGGCGCATGTGCGCAAGCGTCAAATCCGGCGGCTCCTCGACATTGCCAGCGGCGTAACGGATCAGAGTGTGGATGCGATTGCCATGGTCATTCTGGCGCTACGCTGCATTGTCACCGATCATCGTCATCGGCATTTGCAGCACTTTGTGCGACGACCGGCTCGCGGTTTGGCCAGCCTGCAGGATCAGCGAGGCAGCTTTGGTTCCTTGCGCAGCACAGCGCTTGCCATGCAAGCCCTGCAGGATCTCGAATATGATCCAGCTGGTCATTGGAATCGCACGGCTGCTTCACGTTACATTCTCAGTCGGCAGCGCGCCGATGGCGGCTGGAGCGAGGAGCCACTGCAGGATGGCCAGGAGCCAGATATTGGAGTCGGGCTAACTGCCGACATCATACTGGCACTCGGCTGGAAGGGTCTGGGTGCAGTGCGCGCCCTTCAATGCGATCATGTCATACGCGAGAGCAGCGATCCGACAGGTAATACTATTAATCAACTTATTCAAGGATAGTCAAAACTATTTTCGGTCTTGATTAAATACAAAAATTATTCAAACATATCGATGTTAGAAATATAATTTTAGATCGAAATTGCCCGATTACAAGAAGATGTATGAAGGGTTTTTACCCCGAGTTTTTGCGCTGTTCCCGAAAACTTTTAGTTTAGTTAGTTTTGATATAAAATGAAAAAGTTTTGTAACGGTATTGATTTGATCATACTATGAAGAGTCCTTAAACAAAAACAAGTAGAAACGTTGCGGTATACTCGATACCAGTATTAAAAACGGTAAAAATAGGTGTGATACCAAAGGGGTGTGGATTCCGCAGGGGTTTACGCTGCCTTAAAAACTGTCGGATGCAGATGGGGATGCCAAAAAGCTATCCTCCTACCAAGTTTGGTCACTCTAGCTCAAAGTTAGTAAAAGATGAGGAAAGGGGTTTTTGGTGGAGGTTTGAAGTGAGGTGTGATATCTACATTTTTGGTGCAGATCTTTGTGGGATGTCAAATGCTATCCTCCTACCAAGTTTGATGACTCTACCTCAAACACTATGAAATATATACGTATTCCCGTTTGAAAAGAAGCGTTGGTGCGGTTGGTGGCGGCTAGGGCAGTATAGATGGACGTGGCATCCAAAGTTTCGATGCATTTCTTTGGTGGTAGTCATTACCTATCTTTGCACCAAATTTGGTGGCTCTAGCTCAAAAAGGGTCGAAAATATAGGCATTTTTGATTTTAAATGGCGACTAGGGGTAGAAAGGGTGGGTGCAGATCCAATATTTTTGATGCAGTTTTTTGGGGTATGCTTGTAGCTATCTTCTCAGCAAATTTGGTAGTTCTAGCTTGGATGATGTCCAAAATAAGTGGATATATCGATTTTGAGTTATCGAATTTATCGATTTACCAGCCCCCGAGTTAATGTAGAACACCAATCTTAACACTTTATCTTACACGGCCATAGATAAAGACATTTGAAAAGTTTCAAGTTTCTAGCTTGAAGGGTGTGGTAAAAAGTTGCGTTCATACAAAAGGACAGACACCATGACGGACCTTGCACAAACCCAATATACTCTTTACCTTCGTTATCGGGTATTAAAAACGTTGTATTGAAATACATTTTGAACTCGTTGAATATTAAATATGTTTCAATGTTAAAACGAATATGGCATTTTAAATATATGTATTTCATTTTTATTTTTAAAAGTTGTATCAAAATGTTTTATATTTTTAAATAAACTCTGTGTGCAGAGAATGGGGAACCAAAGCTGGCATTGCCATTCGGGCTGAGCTCCTCAGCTGAAGAATCGGATTCGAAGAACATCTCATACACCTATACCCTATGGGTGGGCTCCAATGTGACTGAAGCCTTCTCGCTATCTCTTATATCGCCCAAGAACACGAGCTTCTTCAAAGCCATGACACAGGCGGCCGAAATGGATCCAAGGTTAGTACAAACAAATATTTTACATAAAAAGGGAAATGAATAAGTTCCGTTCTGCTAAACGAACTAATTAGTCATTCAGATCGATCTGTTTAAGCCCAATTTCTCAATGTCCGATTAGCTGAACTACCCTAAGTTTAATCCAAATTGAGTTTCCCGATGTCCGTTTAGGGTTAAACGAGACACAAACCGAGGCTTAAGTGCCGATTAACATTAATATTCCGTTTAAGTGCCGATATAATAATAACAAGAAAGAAGGCTCTAGTTGGGAGGGCCCGACTAGAAGATACCCTGAACCCAGTTGCAATAAATATTTTACTACTGGCGCCCGAAAAGTATGCTTCAAATAATGATTAATTGAAACAAAACGAATAACTGACTTAACTTTACGATATCTCCGGTGTTTCTTAACTGATTAGGACGAAAATTTGAGAAATGTTACATTTTCCAAATTCGATATTTTTTGTAATCGAATGGAAAAACTGCATTAGATATTATGGACAAGAGTTTAGACTAAAAATATAATAATCTTTACGTTTTTTTAGATTTATTTTCGAGGCACGCGAGTGGCCCAATGGTCACTATGTGCACACGCTCTATGGCAAGAAAGAAGAGCCTCGGGGGTAAGTCTGATAACTTGAAACAACAACAACAAATTTTATAAACACAAACCTCTTCCCTATAGATACCACTATTGGCTGCTGTACAGATTGCCGGAGCTACCTGATCCAAACAATACGCCCGGAAATCAGCTAATTGCGCCTGTTGGTCAGTTTTTAAAATCAAATCATCGAAATAATAATAAAAACTATAATTGAATTGATATATTTCAGGTGTGGATGAGCTAATGGTCGAGGATGGAGAACACTATCTATATTGGTACAAGAAACTTTAAGCACATAAAGGGATTTGCCAGCCTTAGTTACTGCAACTAAAGTTAAAACCACTAAGCAAATGCCACTAGGCGAGGATATACTACTATAGCAGCTACAACAACAACAACAACAAATAAAAAACAAATCAAATTTACCAACAACTATAAATCCATCAAAACAACATACAAACATATGTACGTACGAACCAGAGAACTGCAACAAGCCACCGGCACTTAAGATTTTGACACCCTTTTAAACGAAAAGTCTTTAAAGTTTTGGTTCGCATAGTTACTTTTCATTTTGACAATCGAGGGCAATACGAAGCAGACCTACAAGTTCTTTAAAAATTCTCTCAGAATCTTCAAGAAGTTTTTAATGTCGATTTTTTAAGTAGATATGCTTGCGATTATAAGCTTTTGATCGCCCTCAGTCTCACTTAAAATACGACTTATCCCGCTATCTCCCATTGAATTAAGCATAGTATAATTTGGAACTCCATTGAGTAGGGCATGAGTTTTATAATGTTGTGTTTAGTCTGTGCTGAAGTCTATTCCTTGAAGCTCCTCAAATAATTTTCCATTTTTTATATTGGCTCTCTTATATGTCACGAATTTAATATCGGTTTTGTTTTGAAATTTGTTTGTGCAAAAATGGTTTTGACTTTGTTTCGAATACATTCACCCGAAAATTTCAATCCCAACATAATAATTTTAGTAATGGAGAATGAGATCTACAGAATTTCTGACCCCTTGGCATATTAATGGTTGCCGATGCTCCTGCATTGTTCACTTCATCTTTCGTTAGAGATTATCCTTTGCTTCTCTTTTTCATACTTTTCCGCTAATATAATATGAGCGCAACTGTGGATATGTTATATGATACGTATGTTATAAGGGTATCCAACATTCGACATGCGCCTGTTTTCACAAAAACGTAACGAAATTTGTTCAGTTGCTTTCACTCATCATATTTTTTCATACCGGGCTACTTATATGCAAGTCGATTCTTAAGCAGTAAACTCCAAAAAACACAAGATTTTGTCTTCCAAGGCAGTCAAATATCAGTTTTGCTGCTGCTGATCATACATACTCTTCTCAAAATTCTAATCTATGACACTTGCCTACAATCCTTGCCATACAGTTATGCAAAGCTGTACACAAATAACGAAAGTGTATTTAGTAGTTCATTTGTCGATGTCGTTTGCTGCCGACAACAGATTAAAAGAACAACTTAAATGCATTGCAGCAATGAAACTTACTTCTACTGTATCCAATTTAACTGTTGTTACAAGGTGAATATTATATAATATACATATGTATGTGTATAATACGCAAAATTCACTCACCGGCAGCAGCAACAACATAACGCAGTTCAATGCAAGCGCTTTCGCGCTCGCTCTCTCCCTCTCATTTTTCGCTGAGCACTTTCACAAAAACCAAAAGCTCACTGCACTCACACTCACGAGAAAAAAAATAAAAAATAAAGTGAAATTAATACTATTATAATATTTTATTTTCACTGCACTTCACAAAAAAAAAATTATCAAAAAATATACAGTTATTAATACTGTCTTACAATGCTTCGCTTATTTGGAAGATTTGCAGCGAGTTTAAAGCAACAACAACACACACGTATGAGCACGAATCTCGTCTCTCTCTCTCTTTACATTTTTTCGCAGCCGGACAACGCAAGAAAAATTGGCGTCCATTTTTTCAAGCTGAATTTGCTTAAAAACTACTTTCAAAGGCAATTACACGGCGATTCTTAGTGTTACAAACACTTTGCGTATGTTCAGTGCGTTAAATAAGCACAATTTAAACTTTAATATAGCGCGTATCAATTTTAATTGAATAAATAAACGGACGATACGACTCCTGCGTTGTTAAGGCGAGCTAAGTATTAGGCTGACTGCCTTTGTGGATAAAGCGGATAAAGTGGATAAAGCTTACGATCGCTCTCTGTAGTTAGAGCAAGACATTCATTTTTTATCCGTATCCGTGATGCTGGTGTACATTTGTGTGAAGCAACAACTAAACAGTCAACGGTTTTGCTCTCTTGTTCGGATAACATAACGGAATTCTTGAATAATAAGAGAATGAACTAGCGAATGTTGGACACACTAATGAAATATGAGTGCTACTGTGGATATGTAGTCAATCTAGCACTTATAATTGAGCAATTTCTCAATTGTTAACTTAGTGCCAACTAAATATGCAATTTTTTGTTGAACAACATATCCTTAACCCAATCTGTTTTTTTTGCGTTATTTTGAAACTCTTTTTGTGGCTGGACAAATCTGAAGTTTGGTTTTCTGCATGTATTGCCTTCAAGGAAAGTTTGCTCCTCTGTTAAAATGTTCATATTAGTCTTTAGACATCTATCTTTTTAAACCTATGTTATATACACCACGATCTATTATTTTAATTGTTTATTATTTCTGATGTAATTTCTTTATAGCATTCCGCTAGCAAAATCAAAGTAGGGTGGCAAAAAGTGACACAATTGCAGTTCTTTATTACGAACATAAACCTTGAAAAAAAAAAATATTTAAATGAATAATAATATGGCGTAATCGAAATTGCATTAACCCAATACACAAATTCGCACAGTCAGCGAAAGGCTTACGAAGCCGACAAACATACATACATACATACATACATGCGTGCTAAATTTATATATATATATACATACATATATATAAAAATATACCTTAACGATAGCTTACATAAATGAATTAAGATTATACAAAAAACGAAAAGAAAATGTCAAAACAAAAAATACAAACTTTATGCACTATATTATGGGCTAGTTTTTTTCAAAATGTGCCTGTCAAATTTCGAAATCAATATAACGAAACATTTTAATTGCTTTTCTTAAAGCTTGTCGAATCTTCTTTGTTGGTTTTTAAGATCGGTCGAATCTTTAAGTTATTTATTATTATTATTATCTAGAAGATACCCTTAACATTTGTCAAATCGAAAATAAATTGAGTTTGACAGGCATAGTATAAGAAGAAAACAAAAAAAAAATATTAACTACGGCATATTATATACCAACACACACACACACACAAACATACACTCATGAAATCTCCACAAATCAACGAAACGACAAATCGTAGAAAGCTCTCTCTCCCACTCTCTCTCTCTCTCTCTCTGAGTGCACAGCAAGTATAACGGTACTATAGTTCGTAACATTGCGCATCGCTTGACGAGAAAGAAGAAGATAAAAACCAAATGTGAGTTTAGCTCATTTGTCACTCCGTCCGTTTTGGAGATTGAGAGCGTTATTGGGAGAATTTGTTATCGTAAAATTAGACACACCGACACACACACACCCTACAAAAAATGCTTTACATGTTATTAAACTAAGAAATGTGCAGAAACGAATTGCTTACAAAAATAAGAGAGAGGCTTAAATGCATTAAGAAAGAAACAAAAAGAAAAGCGTTCGTCAGTCCAAGCAGCAAGGCATGTTATAACAAACACCGTACGTAACAATAAGTGATTGAAAATCATCCCTAGACATACATTAATATATATACATACATAAATCTATATATATATAAATTATATAAAAAAAAAAAAACAAAAACTGCATATACATATATACAAAAATATATTAAAAAAAAAACTAGTTTTATATGAAATTAAATCGAAATCAAATCAAAACAAAAGCCGTGCCGGTTTATACAAACTATGATTATATGAAAATGAACGAAATGAAAAACTAAACGAAAACAAACGCAATTTCTGTCATCATTCTAATCATTTTACGCTATCATGCTACATATATGCCTACCTACCATACAAACATTATATTCAATATATACATACATTTATGCATTGCTCATTGAAAGCCAAAAAACATTATACATACATACATAGTCATTAAACTATTACTTATACTATAACTTTCTAGTCACTTGCAATTTGCAAATCATAAATCAGCACTTTGAACTGCTCGCCACAACCAAGCAGTGCAACAGGCAAGCAGTTGAACCATCAGTCACGCAAGCGCTCATTCTCGCTCTCTCCTTTCACTCATAATGTACACCATCGACGCTCTCTGATCACCGTTTTTGAATTTAAACCGTTAAACTTAACCTCAAAGACCTTAAACTAACCTAACCAATTTTAAAGTGTGCAACTGTGCAAAACTATCCTAGCAAACTAAAACTTAATTGTTTAAACTATTATAAGCATAAAATTGAGCTTTTTTAATTGTGCAAATCCAAGCAAACCAAATTATATTAGAAAAAAAAACAAAACACAAAACAAAACGAAGCAAAAGAAAATGAAAATGAAAGCCCATGATACATTTTGAGGCTGTGTGGCATCGAATATATATATATAAAAACAATTTATTTATGTATGTACCTACCTACCACTTAAGTGTGTATGTGTGCCACGCCCATTTAAGTCATCTTATGTTCACCGGATAACCTACAAATTAGCAATCTTAAATTGACAAATGATCGAGAAAAAAAAAAGAAAAAAACTATTTTTCAAAAGCCACCACCCAGCAGCAGCAGTTGCAAACGGACTTTATGTGAACAGTTATCTAAGTTAGGATTTGGACGGTTTGTGGTGTGTGAGTATGTGTGTGTGTGTGTGATAGAGAGCCGAAAATTGAAGAATTGAATAGTATACTGCGATACTGCCTGCTGCTGGTTCCTTGTGTGTGTGTGTGTGTGTGTCCAAAAACCCAGAAGCAGAGCAATCAACCAAAACAAGCGTGAATAAACAAGATACTTAAAAACTCAAAAAAAAAAAAAAAATGTACCATATTGTTTTAATGGTTTTTCTTTACTTTATAGAGCAGCCTTCTAGTCCAAGCACAGCGCTACCAATCTAAAGGTTTTTCCTTTTATGCTACAATTTGGAACTAACAAAGGATTTTGGAAAATGAAATAAAAACATCTCATCTTCAGAATATAGATTATTATTATCAAAAGATGTCATCACCTTTGAGCTGCATCAAAATCAAACATCAAAATCCCAGACAATCCATCAAAATTGTTAAAACAGATCATTAAGGGATTTCACCTCCTATCTCTCCTAGCCAAAAAGTATAGAATCTAAAGAGAGTGCGGTTGGTAAAAAGAGCTTTTCTCTTTTGTAAGCTTTTAACAATTGCACACTCTTTAGGTTCTATACTCTTTGCGGTGGTTCAAGATCCCTTTTAAATGCCGGAGAACTGATGGGATCAGACTTTGGTGTGGCATTAAATCTTTAATATAGGGGAAGTTGCCAGCTATCTTCCTACCGAATTTGGTGATATTCTAGCAGTTTGACTGAAGTAAATGTGTGTGTTCTATAAATTTACGCGTCGTGGTGTATCGACTTGTTATCAATTTTCCAGCCATCCAGTGGCCGTAGCGCCTATATATTGACAGCTTGTCAGACATAGACAATGTTTGCAAAGTTTCATGTCTCTAGCGCTAAGGATGTTCAGGAACCGCGCGTTCATAAGGATAAACTCTTAACATAATGTATTAAAAAGAAAGTTTGCTGGTAAAACTTCTTCCACCTCATTTCCAAAGTTTCCACTACAAACAACAAATTATAATTTAGCTAAATATTTATTTTTTTTTTAAAACATTGCGTTTATTTCAAAAGACTTTTGTTCGTCTTGCATAGATTGTTAAAAGCATAGAATATATATTATTTAAAGATTTATGTTTTTTTTTAAATAATTTTTTAACAATAATTGCGCATGGTTTTTGTAAGTAGACACATATTTATTGTTTTAAAATTAGGCATACGCATCGAATTCTTAACATTGTTCAGATAAGTGTGAATTGGAACAAAGAAAAGTTTTCCAAAAAAGAAAGGCATCTCATTTATGAAACAGGTTTTCGCAATTAGCCAAGTTTTAATAGGTTGCGTTTAGCGAGATCGTACTGTACATATATATGTATATAACATTAAATTGCTTAGATATTGAATTGTCTTTAATAAGCCAAATATGAAGAAAAAATTACTCGAAAATTTGTTACTTTATTTGCAAATTTTTTGTTTTCTTTTTTGTAATTATAAATTTTTTATGAACTTTTAAGTCCAAAAGGAGAGCAGAAAAGTTGGAGTAGGAAACAGTTGTTTTTTCTTTTAACGTTAACGGATTATAAACATCATATGAGGTGCTGCCTGCCCACAGTACAGCCGATGTACAATTTTTAAAGATCGGAGCTAGGCTCCTTTATATATATGTTTGTATGTATGTAAGTATTATTTGTTCAACTGCTAACTGGCTAGTTAACAATAGTCTTACGATTGTTCATTATTTCAACTTTATTTTCATAATATTTAGTATATAATAATATTCAAACAAAATCATAATAAGAAATATAAAAAAAAAATCAAGCTAAAGCATTTTCTTCCTTTTGGGCTAAAAGCTAAAAGGCAAGGATTAAGTAATATTATATGTTGACATTTTTTAATATATATATAGATAGAGGCATATAAAAAAGAAGTAAACAAATTATCATATAAAGTAGATTTGCTTTTTTGTCATTAGGCAACAATTTAGTTAGCTTTGTTGCTGGCCATCAGTTAGATTTTGTATATATGTATATATGTATTTTAGTGTATATGCGCATGTATATATAGATAATAGTTATGTTAGACTATTTGTATGTTAGCTAGAGTTTGAAAAGGCCGCATAGAGCACAAAGGCAACAGAGTTACAACATCAAAAACACACCTTGACACACACACACACACACACTCACAGCAACAAAATTGATTTAAAGTTTCACTTGCTTCATATAATCAAATATATATATATATATATATATTATTTGCTTAGGTTTACGTAATGTTTGCGGCTTTGTTCTATGTAGCATTTGATGGGGGGGTTGGTGCCATGGAAACCATGTCGTGCTTGCTTACAATAAAGATTCGTAATTGTTCATGTTTTCAACAATAATTTCAACTGTATAATCGGAACTGCAATAACATATGTTGCACTTAATGAATGCTTATAGATTATATATGTACTATATGTATATGTTTGTGATTTGTACAGTGGTCGCTTATCTATTATAATTTAGTACATACAGATCGTTAGATCGTTTAGCAATTTGAATTGTTTGGAAAAAGAAATTTTAAATATTCGCTCGGTTTAGTTTCAAGTTACGGCATTTAAGTTAACGAACGACCACTGTACATTTACAATGTATCGAGTATGTTTGTTATATTTTGGGGGTTTTACTGTATATATATATTTTGTTTTTTTGTGTCGAATGCTGTCCAATTAGATGGCAAAGCTGATCTGCAGAGCATTGCGCAAGTCGTTCAGCACCATGGAGCCAATGACCATTTTTTCGCAATTGACCAGCAAAGAAAGCGCATCATCCGTTTGCCATTGCAGCGTTACTAGAACCAGGCTCTTCGAGCTCAACGTTTGCCCGGCAAAGCAATGCACTTGCCCGGTGCTCGAGCTGTACGTATGCGCAACATTGATGCATTCGTAGACCTTTTGCTTGAGCGCAACCAAATCGAGCAGCTCACGCTGCACGCCACGCAGCTCGCACTGATGCTCGTTCATGCCACGCAATTTGGCGCGCTCCTCGCGATGACAGCTCTCGCCAATGTGCACGGAACGCACCAGCTCGCCAACCGGCGGCTTCAATTGAACCCGAGCCTTGCCCGCACTAGACACCAACTCGAAGTCAATTGCATGCGTTGTATCATTGAAATCAACGCCCAATATGCCGCTAGCCGTTTGCTGCGGCTGTAGCTGGACAATTGGTGCGAATTCGCTTAATTGCATTCCGGCTGGCAGCTGCTGTTGGCCCATGCGTATGTTGTTTAATTCCTGATCGCTGCGATTCTGAAACTGCAGCTCAATGCAGCACATGGAGGCCGAGTAGAGGTGCGGTGCGCGTGTAAAGCGATACGATAGCTGCAGTCCATGTCCGGTTACCTTATTCAGCAGCTCCTTGTGCTTAAACTCCGTATGCGATGGCCCAACCAATTCAATGCGACTGTGCGCCTGTTGCGGTTGCAATGTAACCTGCCCATGCATCATCGGTGTGCCTATAGTAATAAAATGGAATTAGTATGAAACGGATAATGTTTTTACGTTCTTTGGTCAATGCTATATGTTTATTAAACGTTGTTGACAAAGTTTTTCAAATTAAGTCAATATTGTACCAAAGAACCGTGAAGAGTTGCGTTTATTGTGTTAACTTGATGTGCCTGTGGCATTCAAGACTTTATACTTCTATTCTAAGGCAACTTTATAGCAATAAATAGATATTTTTTGTGGTAGAAATTGCATCCTTTAGCATCTTTCTTTTCAAAAATTTGTAATTAAATAACAGTGGATCAATTCGAACTGGGAAAGTTTATGCGAATTTCTGATAAATGGTCGAAGCTTTACTCGAATATGATCTTCAGATTTATAAATTTTATTTAAACCAGGGACGCACGTGCTATTTTATTGTAGTATTATATGTTATGTTATTTTTTTTGATCTTTTTCGAAGCTATACAATAGAAAACTGGTTTAAACTCAATAAAATGCGTTTATTTGTTAATAAAAGCAAGCAACAAAATTTTACACATATAAATGGCAAATATAAAAAGTGTTTAATGCATAATTTAATTTCAGAACATGCAGTTTTAGTTGCTGTCACCTCTTGGCTATGGCAAGTAAAGAAGTGCATGCTTTTCACTTCATTCCATTTATCATTTAACTTATGCAACATTCAATATATTCGGATGGCATTGATATATTTTCTTTAACCGCTTAAATATTCTTTGGTGTCAATCGATTTTCGTAGCCTGTCAGAACTTTCTTTTCATTACAGCTCCGACGCAATCGAAAGCTTCCTTACTATGTGAACTTGCATTCTTTTTGACAAATAATCCTCATTCTTGTCTATGATCAAATAAACTTGACAATATACATTTGTATTTAAACTAAGGGCAGCTCCCATTAAATACATATGTACATAAATAAATACATAATCTATAAGTCATCATTTAAAATAGATATTATACACAATCGAGTGAAAGGAAACGAGAAAGGGAGCAAAGGAGAAGCACAATACTTCTAAAGTTGTAACAGACAAAAGTGAATCAGCTGTTCGTGCCAGCTACAAAGATACAAAGATATAATTGTCGCCCATTTACCGACAACGAAACTTGTTAAAGATTGTGTCTTAGCTATCGCGGAGGAAGTATGCCCGGAAATGTTTGAAAACGTTAGTCTTTCTGCTAGAACTTGCACCAGACGCACTGAAGACTTGGGTGCTAACTTTCGTGAACAACTTAAGGATAAAGCGCAGTATTTTACTAACTTCCCTCTTGCGATGAACGTAAGTACGGACGTGTCAGATACTGCACAATTCCTTATATTAGTACGAGGAATTGATGAAAACTTGTCTGTCTATAAGGAGTTATTTATTTATTTTATTTATTTATTTATTTATTTATTTAATGTCAGCTATGAGCAGCTGACAATTCAAAATTAACTAAATTATAATATTAAAATAATATAATATAAAATAAGTAATTATAATATCTGAAATACAGTTCAAAATTAAGATAAAAATTTAAAAAGTTAACGTTAAAGCTCTGGGAAATTCAAAATAAATATAACTGGTCCAACATTTGTTGCGTGGATTGGGAAAAACCCAATCAGACCAGTGGAAGATTATTGATTAGTGGTTATGATTAGATAAGGCAGAAAGGATAGATCGTTTTAGTACTGGAATTGAGGTCTCCAAAGAGTTACGGGAATAAAGCCGGTTAAAGTCTGAACAAATAACACGAAATGGTTCATGAATTAAATAGTTGCTCGAGCACCGATCGAGGCTAAGTGGTGTGAAGTAACGGGTGGATCTAATTGGAACAGTTAAATTTATGTGACTCAAAAGAACTGAAGAGTCGATTTCTCCATTAAGTAGATTAGTGATGAATACTACACCATGCATAATTCTACGGTTCAAGAGGGAAGGAAGATTAATTAAAAGAAGTCTACTTGAATACGGTGGTAGGTCTATCCCAGGAACCCAGTTAAAACTTCTAAGCGCAAACAGAAGAAATTTTCTCTGCACAGATTCAATTCTATCCTGGTGAATCCCGTATTGCGGGGACCACACACAAGATCCATACTCCAGGATGGGACGTACCAATGATGTATATAGCGTTTTAGTGGTGTAGGGATCATCAAACTCTTTTGACCACCGCTTGAAGAAGCCAAGTACATTTATGGCCTTATTGACCATCGACGATATGTGAGAATCAAATTTTAATTTGCTATCAAGAATGATGCCTAAATCTTTAATTTCAAAAACGCGGACAAGTGGTGAAGCATCAAGCACGTAGTGAGCAGTATGAGGGGTACCTCTACAAAAAGTCATGATTTTACATTTTGAACAATTTAAAGTAAGTAAGTTATAACGGCACCAAGCCGACAGTGCACCCAAGTCCGACTGTAATAAGTTACATAGAATCATCATTATAGGTGAAACATAGCTTTACATCATCAGCAAACATAAAAACACGAGAGTTAGTAATAACAGCAGGAAGATCGTTAATAAAGAGATTAAATAGCAATGGTCCTAAGTGACTCCCTTGAAGGACACCAGAGGTAACAAAAATAGATTTGGATACAGAAGATTTAAAAACTACTTTTTGTGTTCGGCCACACAAGTACTCAGAAAGCCACGACAGGAGTTTTGTTGGAAATCCAATAATATTTAATTTTTGAAGCAACAAAGAATGACTAACAGAATCAAATGCCTTACTAAAATCTGTATAAACGACGTCAGTTTGCATTTTGTCCTGAAACCCTTTGATAACTAGTGAGGTAAACTCAAGAAGGTTGGTGGTAGTATAAAAAATGTTCAGTCTCGAAAGAACTACAAAAAGAGAGGATCTCCGATTTCATGTGGTTTGAGCTGGGATAAATTAACGTGCATTCCCACGGACGGCGGAAAAAATATGAGCGGTCATCATAAAGGTGTTATCGGAAAACAACAGCAAACTGCAAGAGTTTGGATCGAAAGTTCCATTTGCATTTCAATGTATTGTCCATCAAGAAGCATTGTGTTGCAAAGTTTTACCGTGGAAAGAAATAATGGATACCGTTGTATCTGCTATTAGTTTTATAAGAAAAAATAGGCTTACTCAGGGCCAATTCCAAAAGTTTTTGGATGATGTGGAACCTGACGTGATGTATTACTGTGAAGTAAAATGGCTAAGCCGAGAAGTAGTACTTCAACGATTGTTTTTACTTAATGAAATAAACTTGTAACTTTATGGAGTTGAAAGGACGAGCTTACCAACCACAAGTGGGTTCTAGATCTTGAGTTTTGAACTGATTTGTCTACCGAACTAAATATATACTCAATACACGTTTGCAGGGGAAAAATAAATTGATATGCCATATATATTCAGCTGGTAAATCATTTGAAATGAAACTTTTAGTTTGGCAAAATACTAAAATAAAAAGTGCATTAATGCATTAACTACAAACTGAGTTTAAAAACCAGTTTGCTGATTTCAAAAAGATCTCACGAAAGAAGGAGATTTTCGAAAACCCCTTTGCAGTTGATATTGGTAATGTACCAAACGTGATAGATTTGCAAAATTATAACACACTTAAAATGGCTTTTAAGGAAAATAACACTTGGTCGATTTCTATGGGAGTTTGCCTTCTGAAAATTACAAGGATTTTAAGGATTATTTGCTCAGCAAATAATTACTACGTTCGGTAGGTAGTACATATATTTGTGAGCCAACTTTTTCAATTCGGAATTATCGCAAAAAACAAACACTGTTCTCGGTTCGAATTCACATTTAAACGCAATACTACACGTCTCTACTTCAAAAAAGGAAAGTTGATATAAAAAACCTTGAAAGTCAGAGCGAAACTTTGCATTAGAATATATTGGATTGGGCTTTAATTACTAAGAGCTTATAAAAAATTTCAAATTTTCGGGCTCGGTGGATTGTTTTTATCTTTTTTTTTTCCACGTTTACAGTATGGCTTATATTCTCCGAACTCTTCTTTTTCGGAAAGCCTAACTTATTGTTCTCTCTCTCGCTCTAATGGCTATTATTTGCAGGATAGCTTACCTGGAGTTAGGAATCCACCCAGCGAGGGCGTCATTACTGGTCCAATTGGCGGTACATCATCCAGATCGAGCAACAAATCCAAATCGCTTTTAGCAGGTGTGCGCGCCTCCAACTGCGAATGATCCGGAAGCTGAGACGTTGATTGCTGTTGATTTTGCTCGGCACCTGCTGTTGCAATTTCCTTTGACTTATGCTGCTCCTTTCCCTCTTTTTGCTCATTATCTTCTTCGTTGCCGCTGGACGAGTCGCTGCTGCTGCTGCTTTCATCGCTGCTGCCGCTGTAAAAGGAGGACTCAGCGCTGTCCGAGGTGCCGGTATCGGCGTTAGCATTGTTGTTATTATTATTGTTGCCTGATGTTGCTGCAGTCGCATCGGTTGCGTTGGAAGCCGTTGGATAGCTAGTGCTGGTCTCATCAATCAGCTTGACTTGATCAACCTTTGGTGTCTTGGTTTGTGCTTTTGATTGTGCCTGTTTCGGTTTCTGCTTCTGATTCTGGTCATCGTTCTGTTCATTGACACTGGAGGAGGAGCCATCACTGGAGTCGCTGCCGCTGGAATCGGAGTATGCGGATGACTTCTCTGATTCGGAGAGGAAGCTCTTTTCACGCTGTTCCTTGCCAGCACCCTTGACCGAGTCTTTGCCATCTTTTTGACTCTCGCCAGGTAGCTTCTCCTGCATAAAGCCGGCAATGTTGCGCACACTAGGATCGGGTGCCACAGCTGGAAACGCTGGCAACTCTTTGTAGCCGGTGGCATGCATATTCAAATAGTGCGACAGCGAACTAAGCTGATACAAATTGGCATCGCGGTACTTGCTTTCGGGCACCGGCGCCGGTTTTGAGGCCAGAAACACCTGACGAGCGTTGTGCGTTAGCACAGTGCTGCCGCCGCTGGCTGGAAAGATGAACTGGCGCAAAAAGCGCGCCCGGTCACGCACATCGTAATTGGTATCGTAGCGGGCCAGAGTGAAGACATACTGGCAGAGCAGCGACGTCTGCTCCGGATTGGTTAAATACAGCTTGACACCCAAGTTGAGCACCTGCAGCTTGACCACGTCCTGTTCATCCACAAACGATTTAGCCATCTTGCGCAGCACATCCGGCGCAATGAGCGGCACCTTTTCATTATATTCGCCAATTAGCCAAATGATTGCCGCCCGCGCTGCCGCCACATTGATGTAGTCAATCAGCTTGGCCATTTGCGTGATAATCTCATAGTGCTCGGCAGCCTTGCTTTGCAGCAATTTCTTAATCACCACAACGCTCTCGGCCACAACGTGCTCTGCGGGGGGCAAAGAATTATTAACAAATAATCGAAGAAGAAAAAAAAAATCATAATTAAGGACTCTAAATACCGTCATGGTTGGAAAGTAAATGGACAAGGCCACTGAGGCAAGTTTCGGTGACTTCTTTAATGCAAGCCGCACAACGTCCAATAGCCTGAATGGTGGCCGCAACAAACGATCGATCGCTGCTGGAAATATAGGTTTGGAATTCGCGCAGTATCAGCGAGATGCTCGAGGCGGATGCCAGATTCGTGATTATGTCTAGCTTGAGCAGCTTGAGATGCGTCGGATCACTGGTGCGCACAAAGAACGACTTTAGATGTGGCTCAAAGATGGCCTTGCGTCGCGCCGACATTGAGGCAATACAATTGAGTACCACGCTCTGCACCTCCTTGTGCGAACGCAACAGACGTATCAATGCTTTCGCAATCAGCTGCACCTCGTTCCGGGGCGCTACATGGTGATATAGTTGAGCAACGGCCATCACAACGGATGCATTGCGCGACTGCAGCAATGGCTTTGTCTGCCGCAGCAGCAGGCGATGATCCAGATCGATGTGATAGCTGCTGGCGCCGATGGCGCTGTTGTTTTCGTTATCCTTGTCATTGCTACTGCTGTTGTTGTTGCTTGACTTGCTCCTGGCTTTGGCAGTGGTTGTAGTTGTAGTTGTGGCAGTGGCAGTGGCAGCTGCAGCGCCCTCCTCGTCACCGCTGGTAGGTTCGGCATCGCTGCTGGAGTGCGATGACTCGTCATAGAAACGCTCATTGGCAGCTGCTTGTTCATTAAGGACATCCTGTAGTTGGCCCTGTTCCTCATCCGGATTGGGATCGACGAACTGTGTGCGTGCGTAACGCGTTAGCATATTGATTATGATTACCTGTCCCCACTCGTCCACATCGACCAGCAGATTGCACAGCTTGCGGTAGTTCTTATGTATGAGGTCAACGCGCTCCGGGCAAACCTAAAACCAAACCCATGCACCGAATTTAAATATCCAAAGTACGCCCACCTCCATGGCACTCACCTCATCAAAAGCCATAACAGCAGAGCCAACAACAAGTGTGGTGCGATCCGAGAGCAGCTTCTCAATGACTGTGACCAGTTCATCTTTTTGATCCGGATCTAGGGAGTACAGCTTGGGTATGGCATGTGCTGCAGTTTTACGCACATATGGACTTAAATCGGCGGCGCTGTCACGTATAGCGAGCATTACAATAGGGACAATCATGCTGACGCGTATGGAAGAGAGCACGCGGAGGGCACTGGCGCGTATTAGTTGATTGGGATCCTTGAGGGCACGCTGGAATGTCGATATGGATAGCAGTGCCAAATCCTGTTGCTCCTCGGCATAGCGCACCAAATAAACGTACACCAGTTTCTTGACTTCGATGTTCTTGGACACGACGTTTTTGACAACAGCGGGAAACAGATCGCTGGCATCACGTCCTCGAGCTATCATACCAATGATGCGCTTCATGGCCTCCAGTTTAAGGCCATCCTTATTGCTGTCCAGCATTTGCTTGAGATCGTCATGCTTGCGGCCATCGCTTTGAAAGAAAGCTGCACCGCTGGCCGGATCGGCACCAAACTCCACGTCCAGTCCCATTTGGGGTCGTTCACCGTAGGCGGCCACCGAAAACGGATTGCTCGATGCATTCTGTTGCATCTTTAGCGTGTTTGCCACTGCTGCTTATTATTGTGTGTTGTCTGTGCAATGCAATTTTTGTGAAAATGGTGAGAGCGTTTTTCGAAACCTGCTGCTGATCTGGTTACACTCCACTTGGCAACGCACTTTACAGCGAATTTGTCTACATCAATTGGCAATACTCTGATATTCATTAAACTGGACACACTGGCACTGCAAAATTTGTGTTACTACTCGATAGCAAGTGTCCACGAGTACGATTATAGTATCGAAGCAAGCGATTAATTGCTTGTCTTTTTATCCAACAATCGAACGGATACTGCGATAGTGGCTAAAATCTAATTTTTATACAATCTGCCAAAACCATCGCTTTAATTGTTATTGGGCAAATTTAAGCGCAAATATAAATTTAAATAATTTTATTTAGCAGTTTAAGCTATTTTTGTCGATATCTACTTGATACTTGTGCATACCATTTTGAGTAAATTGCACGAAAACGCAAGTATAAGCGCAGTGAAGATAATAATATCGATAGCATCGTCTATCGATATTTAATCGGTGCAGACACAACAACAACAACAGCCGCCGTTTAGTGGTTAGAGCAGGCCAGACTGAGAACTGAGCCTGAGCCGCAATCACGTCAATTAATGGACAAATAATATTGCTAAAGCAGAGGGCAATACAAAACACTTGCCACGCAAAATGAACTTTCCGCTGGCAAATGCTAACAAGGATACGCTGCGAGCGGCGTGCAAAAAATGCGGCTACGCTGGTCACCTGACCTACCAGTGCCGCAATTTTCTCAAGGTAAGCCAAAAGCCGCTCAGAATACACCAAAAACAACACTGAGCAGACACAACACAAACTATAAAACGCGCTTTCTGTTCCATCGCTCTTAGGTTGATCCCAACAGAGAGATACTACTCGATGTTGAAAGCACAAGCTCAGACTCGGAACTTGACTATTTGACACCGCTCACTGAGCTGCGCGCTCAGGAGCTAAAAAGCGGCAGCGGCGGCGGCGGTGGTGGCGGTGGCAAAAGCGACAATGCGCCAGCTGCATCTGCATCCGCAGCAACAGATAAGAAAAGTAGCAGCAGCAATAGCAACAACAACATCAAAAGCAACAAGAGAAGCTTTAGCAGCAGCAGTAGCAAAACAGCCATGAAACAAAACAACACTAAAGCGGAACAGCGGCACAAGAAGCACAAGAGAAAGATCAAGAGCAAGAAAGATAGTAAAAGCAAGAGCAGAAAGCACAAGAAAAGCAGGGGCGACACCAAACTAAAGTCCAGCAGCAAATTATTATCAAAAAGGCACAAGAGCCACAGCAGCAGCAGCAGCAAGAAACCGAAGCGACGCCGACATGCCACCAGCAGTAGCAGTAGCAGCAGCAGCAGCTCGTCCTCTAGCTCATCATCGTCATCAGATGGAGACACATCGAGCTCGGAATCTGAGAGCAGTGACACGGAGTCCGATTCCAGTGACAACGAGGATTCCAGTACAAGCGAATCGGACGAGTATGGTCGAAAAAAAAAGCGTCAGGGCAAATATAGGCGCAAAGTGGAAACGTCAGCGCCACGCCGCAAGAAGGCTAAGGCTAAACGCAGGCGGCATCGTGTCGCCAGCTCCAGTGCACCAGGCGCTAGCAGTTACCTCAGCAGCCTCACCGATAGCAGCACCTACTAGCAGCGCCGACACTACCCTACTACCCAAAGCACTCAACGGCATCTAGTTTCGCGTACCGATAGTTTAAAAAAAAGAACAAAAGAAAAAAGATAACAAAAACAAAAAAGAAGCAAAAAAAAAAAAAAATGATGAAGCAATCTAGGCTAGTTATACCTTAATATATATAAATATATGTATGTATACATGTGTATGTATGTATCTTTGTGTATTGCACGATGCATATACATACATACATACATATGATGATGCCAATGACAGTTGGCAGTTCAGCTTCCCTGCGCTTCCTAAAATACCAGCAGACTGCCCAAATGTATGCCACACACCACCAACACTCATATACCCACACACACACACGCACACACATTAGTCTTGTCTTAGATGTTAAGGTATCCTCTCCAATCCTACAACAAATTAATTTGTACAAATATGTTGAATACACACACACACACACACATAAACAAATTTAGTTATTTTTGGTCTATTGGGTTTGGGCTTCAATTTGCATGCGTTGTATTCTGTGTATGTATTCGTGCAAAAGCAGTCTGTATTGTAAGTGTGAGGGAGCCAAATGTATTAATAAGCACATTATTGAACTCTTTCAGATCAACGGTTAAGTAACCAACCAACAGGATCAAGACAGGAATATTTACTTTAAATTTTTGATTTGAAATGTATAAAAAAAAAAAAACTAGTTGTAGTTTAATTATGCAAGTTAAGAAGTAAATATAAAAATGTAATGATTACGTTTGGCGTTTGTTAATCTATTCTCAATCGATTCCAGCTGTTTTTAATACCATTGCCATACTTGCTTATAAATAGTAAACAAGTTGTTTGGAATGTTATTTCGCCAAAGGGTTTATTTTATTTTTTGTGAATCGAGTCTTGCTTCGTTCACTACCGTAAATTTGGAATTTGTCGATTTTTTTTTTTTTTTTAAGTATAAAATATAAATATTGTGAACATCACAAAAAACTATAAAAATAAACGTAATACAAATGCAACGGTTAAATTGTTAATGCGGCGCAGATGCAGTTGCCTCTTCAGTGATCATTACTTCATTGGAGTCGTAGCTTTGCGAATCATTGCAGAGCTGATTAACACGGCGCTCTAGTTGACAGACCTTGTTCATGTAATAATCACAGTTTACGCATTTATTTACGATATTGCTTTCAATTCTAGGGGCTTGGTGCATTGCTGTCAAGGCCGTGATCAGAGTGTTGTTCTGCTGTTTGAGTTCGGCGTTTTGGACAACTAGCTCATTGCAAAGGTTACCGGTATTGGCGCGTATATCTTCGAGTGCCTCGTCCTTGGTCTTAACGAGCTTCAGAAGTGCACGATTCTCCCTCTTTTGATTAAGAATCTCTTGCTCAAGCTCAAGTAGTTCGTCGTCGTCGATCTCGGATTTCTTGGTGGGGATAATGCTGGTTTCCGGCTTGTCATGGCACTCTTGTACGTTTCCATTTACGCAACTATGAAAGGCACAGTCGCCAGCTCCCTTTAATTGTGAAAACGAGCTGTTATTGTGGTGTACGCGACGGCAAAAATTCTCGAGTATCATGTCCATCTTGCTCTCTAAGACGCGACTCGTGGCACGCTGCTCTTCAAGATAGGCCTTCAGCCGGCTGTAGGTATCCTTTGGACTTTCAGATGCAGGCACTGACACGGTACTGCAGGTTTCCATTATGGGCGGCTTAAGTTCACGGTTTATCGAGGTCATTATGTAACTGCCGGAAAGTGTGGACTCGTAATCGCTATGCTCAATTGGCGGTTTAACTGGATTTGCTACTACTACTTCAGATGTTGGAAGCTCATGGGCAATCACACCCAAGGTTGCCAGTTCCTGAAAAAAGTCCATGTCATCGGTTGCGTTTAAGACGTGAACGCTCCAGAAAAACTTCGCCTCGTCGAAAAATTGGAAATAACTTGCGCGCTTGAGAACAGCATAGTGGTCAGGATGTGGCGCCGAAGATGACTTTGACGTGGTTAGATGTAAATTGCCGATGATTTTTCCTTTGTTTTTGTACACCACAATCTGGGCGGCGTGCGAGGTGTTGCGCAACAGAGCCAAGCCGACGCGACCGACATGTTCTTTGCCTTTGTAGGCGTCACTCACAACGGCCAGCACAGTACGCCAGCTTCCATCTGCCAGTTCTCGCTTGGTATTGCGAAGCGCTGCACCCTCCGAACTCGGTTTTTCTTTGTGACTTTGATGTGGCTCTGGCTCTGGAAGCTCCGGCTCAGGTAGCTTGGAAGACGATTGCGGCTGGTAGCGCAAGTTTTTGCTTTCACTTTGCAGCGGCTTGTTATCATCTTCAAAGATTGAACTCAAACTACGAAAACTTTTTACGCTAAAATTGACGAGGTCAGGATAACCAGTGGGCTAGCTAACAGCAATTGCACTCACCTTTGAAGACTTTCGAAGAACGCCTCGTTGATCTCTTCCATCTTTCTATTAACAATTGCTCAGGTTTTATTAAAATATGTACATATGGACTCGCACTGTATTTTTAACTTTTAATTTAATTTATTTTTTACAGTCACTCAGACAGGCTACACCAAGTGCGAGCTCTCAGTTGTGAGTAATGTTTATGAAACTTGCCTGTTGACAGCTCCCAAAATCTGGGAACAGCGTACTAGATTGATATACTTAAAACTATCGATACTAACT
>JAWNNU010001355.1:0-142154 GCA_035044585.1 Scaptomyza polygonia | reverse complement strand
CTAGACATTTTGTGTTTTGAAAGTAGGGGGTTGGGGCCATCTGGTGTGGGCGTAGCATACAAACTTTTGATGCTCATTTTTGGGGAAAGTAACCAGTTTTATTTCCAACAAGTTTGGTGACTCTAGCTGTTAAAATATGGTTTATCGACTTGTTTTCGATTTCCCAGCCTCACAATGGGGCTCATTATTTTAGATCTTTTGATCTTCAAAGATCTTTTTGTTATTGACTTGAAGTAAACACACGCTGTAGCCTAACGTACTCAGTGATAGCATGATAATATTTTAAGACCAACGCTGAGTCTTACAAAGTAAGCAATATGCGGTAACCAAATTGTTTGAAGTGCATTTTGTGCAATTTTATTGAAACACTTATCATAAATATCTAATACATTTATAAAAACAAAAATAAATATATTATCTTCAATTCAGTTTGATCGATAAACACAAAATATATGAAAAAGGCAAACACAAAATTAAAAGTTATATTTTCGCTTAAGGCGCTCACGAATGAAAAGCCCCTTGATAAGCTTTTTCCAGTTGCCAAAAACTCGAGTTTCGTACTTTTCTTGCTCCTTGCGCACCTGTTCCTGCTGGTCCTCCTCCCAGGCGGCTGTAACCAATTCGCCAAACTCCTCGCAAACAATAAAGCCATCATACATGGGATGACAAGCACCCTGATGAAAATCAAATCCAATCACCGCACTAGCACAATCGATGTTCAGCTTCTTACAGATGCGCATCAAGCCAGGCACTGTAAAATTTTGTGACAGTGTGATATATTAAAAAGACCGCATTTGGTTTTGAACTGTAACCTACATTTAAGATGTACTGTTTTCTTGGGTAGCATGCACTCCTTGAACAGCTCGACATTGCCGTAAGCGTTGCGTGGTACAATTCCATTCTCTGCTGTAGGCGGCTCATAGTCCTGCGTTTGCCAATAGCCGAAAATCTCAAGCGGCTGATCCTTGATAACCGTACGAGTGAGCTATGAACATTTTCATTTTATTAAATAAACATTAAAAAACTAGCTAGATTTGTGCTCCACATCAAGGAATCGTTGCTAATACACTTGATATGCTTACGAAATACAGATAACTAAATTCCATAAGTGGTGCTAACAACTCTGACAGCCTTTAAGAAATCCTTATTGGTCTAGAGCCTAGACAGACAAACGTGGATATAACTTTCCGAGCTTGTTAATCAAATGTACACTTGATGGGTCTGTACGTGCACCTATTTTTCTATTTAATACATACCCTATCCCACTTGGGACGGGCCTTAACAATCTTGTAAGGCTGCTCGCCCAACTTCACCACTCGAGCGCTCTTCAACCAAATCTCGCGAGAATGGAGCAGATGAACACAGTCACGTGAATATACAGGTTCCCCGCGTATAAAGCCAAGAGTGGGCGCGTCTGCTGGATAAATGCCTTGGAATTTGAGTAAATGCCGTTCAAGAGCATAGAGCGGATGGTCCTTAAAATCCGAAATTGACTTGGGTAGCGGCTTGTCAGAGTGTATTCGTCGCAGCTGTTCGTCCTCACATATGTCGCGTTTGGTACGCCTGCCCAGATACGGCGCCAAGGTCTCATCCAGCCACGCCTTCTCAACGCGCGATTTGCGAACCGTGGTCGTCCAGCTAGTGCAATACCGAGCAGTAACATCTTTAAGACTAAGATCATCTTGGAATGCAAAAACGTAGGCCAGGTTTGCGGACGCATTTCGCTGCAAGCTCAGATTGCTTAGAAATTTGGCTCATATCAAAAGTTTAACTAGTGTTAAAACCGTTAAGATATCTTACCCTTATGGTATCGACGCAGTAAACCTTGCCCTTAAACAAATCAATGCAAATCCATTGCTCCTCTACCTCGGACCATACCTCAACCCACATGTCGGAGGCCGTTGTTTTGCGTTTACTCTTGACTGCCTCATCATCCGTAGAGAGCACGCGTCGATCCTTCCGCAATTGTTGCACTGCTTTTGGCAGCACAGGCGCTTTTTTAATTGGCCTGCTAGGTGTAGAGTCGCCATCATCGGTGCTGTTCTGGCTGTGCGACTTCTGAAGTTTCTCTAGCTTGGGCCGCTTCTTGGGCAAGGCTAGGCCATCATCACCGCCATCCAGTTGGGGTATGGTCAACGCCTCAGCTTTCCGTTGGCGCGTGCGAAGCTCCCGTACGGGCTCAGCAAGTTTAAGAAATGTGGGCGATATTTTTGGCTTTGCATCTTGACTTTTGCGCGGCGGAACGCTTTTTGATGTGGTTGCCTCTGGGCTGACACCCTTGAGAAACACTGGAGAGATGTGCACCTTGGGCGACTTGCTGCGTGAGCGTGAGCGTGTGGCACGTTGATTTTCAACAGGATTGGCATTCTCTGTATCGCTGTGCTTGGCATTCTTCTGTTTGGCTCTGGTCAGCACCAGCTTGGGTATAACGGGTGAGCCTATTTTAGCAGCTGGATATGCTTCTTCCACGCAGCCAGCTGGTACTGTTTTTTCCTTGGCTGCGGATGCATTTCGCGTTCGTCGCGCAACCGGTGTTGCTTTAACTTGTTGCTCCAGTTGCAGTTTTGGTTTTTTTGACTCATCTGTTTCAGCTTTGTTGCTGTTGTTGTTGACGCCACGTTTAAGTCTTGAAAGCTGCGGCTTGACCTCGGTTCCAACACTGCTGCTGCTGCTCTCATCTTTTGATCTCGAGCTCCTGGACTTGGATGATACTGCTGCTGCCTGGGAGTTGCTGTTCGGTTCGGTTTCCGCTTTGGGTCTTGAACTCCTGCTGGCAGCTTCAGTTGGTTTCTTAGAGCTCGAATTCTTAACAGCATCTTTGGATCTGGCAGCTGCTACTTTTGGGTTGCCTTTTGCAACTTTAGCCTGCTTGGACGTACTTGCTTTGTTTTCGGACTCAGACTCGGACTCCGCTTCGTCTTCTTCATCCTCCTCCTCGCTTTTTACTGTTTGACTCTTGTTCTTCTCATTCGGCTTAAGTTTTATGGGTATTAAATCGCTGGCCAGCGGCCTGAGCGCCATAGGCTGCAGGTTGACAATGAGGCGACAGTTCATTCCCATGCCACGTGCAAGTACAATAAATATGAAGATCATATCTTGTTTGCAGCGCGCTTCCTTGCGCTTGATCAGCGCCAGCAGCTCTGCAATAATTGCATCCTTTTTGTTGGCTGTTTTCGGTGGATACAAGTCCTGACCAAGCACCTTGATGGCCGTCTTGAACCAGGTGACAAAGGACTGCAAATATTTAAGATCAACGCCTTGCTCCGTGGGATAAGCATTACGACTAGGCAAAAACTTCAAGGTCGCCTGCATTAGAGTCGTGTCCGCCAGGAGGCGATTGTATTTGATGCTACGTGCTATTAGACACAACAGGCTGACCTTGTGCATCAGCAGCTGACGATCCTTAATATCGCGGTTCATGCGACGTTTCAGCGCCATCTCCAGCTCATGCTGAGTCTTCTGCTCCTTGGTCATATGACGCGAGGGCATTCCCACGTGAATCTCCAGATCACCAGAGACATTTGGCGTCGCATCCTCTGGATCGCTGCTAAGTTGAGCGTCTGCAAAATTGAACAGTTTGTGGAGAGAGAAAGAGAGATGGGTGGATGTGACAAGCGCTACTGATACAATCTGAAGACGGTCAAGTACGTATGTGAGCGAATGGATGGGCAATGAAAGCAGTTTAAATTGAGTTCTACTATTATGTTGAATTTATTTTTAAACACTTTGCATTTATTTATTTTATTGAAGTGCATTTCAAGTTTTAAATATTCAATTAAAAACATTTAACATTTACTAAATTGCGCTAAAATTATGCATTTATTATTTATTACAAATTTTATTTGTATTATTTGTGTTCAATCTTTGTTTTGTATTTGGTGAAATGAATACATTTTTACTAAAGTAAATTCGTTTAACATCAGTTCTAATTTTTTTTTTTTTTCATTAAAAAGTTTTCGTTTCTTTTCCTTATAATTTATTGCTGAAACACTTGAAATTGCAATAAAGTAAATACATAAGAGTATTAATCATTTATGTCTCATTAATTTTTATTTTTAAAACTGCATTTCACTTTTGATTTCTAAGTCTTGTTTTTTGCAGGGACCGTACAAAAATACTACAAAATAATTAAAATTAATGAACTATTTATGTATATTCTGATAGACAAGGTAAAAGGTGATATTCCTCAATGCTTCACCCGTTTCTTGGACACCCTTAAAGCTAGACTTGAAACTTTGCAAATATCTTTGATCATGTCTGCGTCAGGCACAGTGTAAATTTTGGGGAAAACTACCCCAACTGCTGGGCTGAGAAATCGATAGCAAGTCCCTAAAATAAGTCGTGCAAATCGATAAATCACAGATAATTTCAACATTTTAAGGGTAAGTCACCAAATTTGGTAGGTAGAAGGCTGGTGAATTTCGTCAAAAGTCTGCATCAAAAGTTTGGATTCCAAGTCTACCCCAGCTACCACTTGCTCACCTTTTTTAAGAGGAATGCGCATATATTAAGCAGATTTTTACCTAGAAGCACTAAATTTGGAAAAAGGATAGCTGGTGACAATTTAAAAAGGACTGCATCTCCGTCTTTTTAAAACGCAAATACATATATCCGTTGTAGGCACACAATCAAAACCTCTCTAGTATGAACATTATAATTGTTTTTAGAAAACAGAACAGAAAAAATATATTAAAACTTGTATTAAAACTGTTTTGAAAGCAGTGTAATTCACTTTTTTTCATTTTTAGTTTTTATCGATACATTTTCATGAAAATTTATACTTTTTAATTTTAATTTCTTCTTGTTCACACTATCCAGATTTGCCTGTATATTCAGAATGTACAGTCCCTGTTAATAAAATAGCACAAAAAAAATACATCAAATTAAAAACTACATTCGTAAAAAAATTTCTATATGTCTAGTTTGATTAGGTTTACAATGAAACTTGAATCATATTAAAAACTATAGAACACATCGATATTGCAATGAGCTGGTTTTTTGGATCGTTTTGCTGAGCTGTCATCGCTTATAAAAAAGTTATGAATAATTGCGCTAAGCGTTGTTTTTCCTTAGTCGAATTGGATTTATTTAAAAAATAAATTGTTTTTATTTATTTTAAATGTTGAGTCTTAATCCACAATAAAAGTTTAAACGGTCCTGTTTGTAATTTTGTTAAAATATTAAAAAAAAAAATATAAACATGAGTTTTGTTTAAATGAAAAAAATTCTCCGACTAGCCAGCTCTTGAACATTTTGATCGACTGCCGACGTCTTATGTCTAGTGCTCTGTTACATTTAAGGCGGATGGCTTATACTGCATTTAATTCATACGCGCTGGGTTGTACTGGTAAAACCCGCCATACAACGGCTTGTTTGTTTGCAGTGCAATATCTATTTGGTTATAATGATTGATTATAAACATGTTATAGATCCTACTAAACGCGTTCGATTTGGTTTAGTGTCTTTTGCAAATTAATCTTTGGTTTTCCCATCTAAAGTCATTATAATGTGCAAGCATTTGAACACAATGTTACATTATTATAAACATTTTACAATTTAACAACACGCTACATCTATTCAGTGACTTTTACTTGTTTTATGCTATTTGCAAAATACATTGAGAAGTGTTGATGGCTTGTTATTCAACTCTTAGCTCCTTTTGAACTGTTTGTTAGAACGAGAGTTCAGAAACAAGCTTGAAAGACGTTTTTTCAGCACTTTGTTTTAAGTGCGAATAGTAGTATTTTGGAGTTGAATAATATTTTTTTTATACAGTGAAGGCTCATACATCACAACATTCAAAAACTTTTTTTCATTTAAGGAACTCTTTGAGAACCAATTATAATGCTTCGTTAAAATATAGTACACAAATACAACCGTTTATGTTAAGTAAAATTAAATTTTACAAATCAAGTAAAAAAGTTTTCGAAACAAAAGCATTCTGAGCGACCACTGTATGTAATAGAGTAAGGTATTTGTAGTTTAGTTTCGAAAAGGACTTGCATAAGGCGTGCCAAAATAAACCGTCTAAAGGTTTTTTTCTTTCTTTCTTTCTACATAGATGCTTTTATGCTATACTTCAGTCTTATAGACTATAAGACTCCGTAATGCAGTAAGTTTGCAAAACTTACGAATTCTATTGGAATATACTTTGGAATGCTGGTTAAAGCAATGCAAACTGCGCGAACTTTGCTTAAAAGTAAAATTAAGTTAGATTATAGGTTATAGCGATAGTTTAAAGTATGTGTAGATTATTATATTTCACATCATTTCTTTTTCCTCCTTTCTTTTAAATACTAAGTTTGTAATTTAAAACACAAAACTACGCAGTCTCATACGGAGCAATTTGGAAGCTTACTATTTTTTGGTTTTTAATCAGATACCAGAATTATAAGAGTTTTCTAACTACCATCAAAGATCAACATCGAATATCAGTATTAACAAACAACAAGTATGCGACGCCACAACCAACCTTGATAAGCCCTGCTAGTGCTTAAATCACTACTTACAATTATCCTCAACATTATCTACTTTCGTTTCCTACCTGCAACTTCCTCAAAGTCAGAGTCGTCTGTATCGCCATCTGCGACCACCGTGGATGCTGGACGCGTTTTTGTATGCCGCTTAATGCGCGTCGATTTAGTTTTGCTCAAACGCGAGGGAGCATCTAATGGCGGAGGTTGCACTTGATTGTCAGTTGCTTTTCCTGATGCACTTGCTACAGAACGTCGACGCTCAGTGGCAACAATCGTTCGCTGTTTGTTTGGCTCAGTTGCGTAGTTTTGATTTTCGCCCAATGCAAGCAGTGCGTTGACATCCAATGCTGCAGCGTTGCTATTGCGACTCGTCTGGCTGCCTGGAGGCGTGGCCGTAGCGTTGCGTTTGCTTAGCAGTGCTTCCCTGGTGCGTTCCAGGCTATTGGCATTCTCGAGCAAGCCACGAAAATCAAAAGCCTTGTTGCTGGCATTGTCCTCGAAGCTGCTATCGTTGTTGTCCTCGGAACCGGATCCGGAGTCCGACAAGTTTGTAATGCCCGCATTGCAATCGAATTGTGGCGCTGGTGATTTGTCTTTGGTTGCCGTAAAGAAACTGGAGCGCAGATCAATTTCATTAGGATTGACCAAATAGTCATCGACACTCGATTCGCTGCTGGAGTCCGCGTTGTTGCTTTCATTGGGCGTTTTGGAGTTTTTTGACGCTGTTAAGCGGTTTGCAGAGCCCGACGCCGACGGTGAGTTCTGTGTCGGCGATGTGGTATACGTTTTCGGCGGCGGCCGGTATTTATTGTACAGTTTAGAACGCAGCGATTGAGCGCTCGGTTTGCGTTTCTTTACGGAGGTGCCCTTAATACCGCTCGGCGGTTTTTGTTCCCTAAACGTACATATACATAAGTGAATTAAATAACAAAAATAATGCTTATAAAGTGATCGGTTTGCTTGCCTCTTTTTTTGGGTCGCGCACGCTGATGAGCGACCACTAGTGCCTCCTGTGGCAGCAGCGCTGTTGGCCATCTCTTCAAATTCGCTGTCATCGTCATCCGAGGATTCACCGCCGCGCACATCTTTCCCAGGCTTCCATTCGTCCTCTTCGCTGGCAGAAAAGCCCTCCGACAAGGATTCCTCTTCTTCGTCGGACATGGTGTGGCGATGCTTGTTGCTCACAGAGTCTATCCGTTTTGCATGTGCGTGTGTGCGTTTGTTCCACTTACAGTTATTGATTTTTACTGCGTACTTTTAGAATCCTCGTGCCTTCTTAACTTTGCCCAATTACACTTTAATGGAATTATACTTGTACCATTCGATATTTTAATATTTTAATAGCTAAAGCAAGAATCGTCTCCCGATTTTATCTATCCATTAAAACAAATTTGCGAAATCGACATTTCCGCGCTAGGATAGCGTTGGGGCAAGAAGACAACGATAGACATGCGATAAGAAGCGATGGCCGATATGCTGTTTAAGTGTGTACCATCGAGTGATATACAAATTTGACTGTTGAAAATTGAACAATGCTAATATACATATGACCCCTGTTCCAGACGATAAATTAACTTATAAAAAATATAATCTCTAATCTCATAGTAAATATCGTATTTGGTCTTTAAAACTTGGTAAGTTGTCAGAAAAAACTGATTTAAATTATTATTATTGTATTTTATTTCACGCGGTAAAACATGTTTATTTATATCGATGTATATAAGAGAGGAATCACTGCTTACGTCGTTTTCACACTACGCAATTACGTAGAAGACAAGTGTTGGCTAAGTGTGACCATATATCGCACTGGAGTACTAACTACTGCCCATGCTTTCCAACACTACTTATACATTGTTTATTTACTTCAGACCTAATGAATTCAGCTGGCGATGAACTGCATCCAAACTGGGTTGCCTTAACCACACTCCATGTGCCACTCAAACGCTTTGTTTGCGCTAAAGCTGCCGCACAAGAAAACGGCAATGTAGAGAAACAACGCACAATCGAGGGCGTCAGTGGCGCTGAAGCGCAGCAGTTCTACAAAGAAATTATCGAATTACCGGAAACAAGGAAAGTGATTCCAGCAAACACAACCAGGAGTTCGACTTTTGTTACACAAAAACCACAACTGCCTTTCAACAAAAACCAGTTCTTTCGACTGGCGACAAGCAACAATGTAAAGGAGCTGTCAGAGATGTGCTTTACTGAGCGGCAACAGTTAAATCTCTGTGACGCCTTTGGATGGACGGCGCTAATGATGGCAGCCTGTGAAGGAGCCGATAATGCTGTTGCCTGGCTGCTACAAATAGGTGCCGATGCAAGTATTGTTGATAAAAGTGGCAACACAGCCTTAAAGCTGGCCATAAGAAAAGGTCATGCGGGCATTGTGCGAATCCTTAAAGGACAATGTGCAACTAGTGTGTGTGAGGAAGATGAGTTAGCTGAAACTGCTGCCACTCCATTTTATTGTCAAGAGTGCGAAAGGGACTACAAAGAATCGACGTTGCGAGAACACCAGACCTCCACTGTGCATCAGTTCAATGTAAAATCGCTGCCCGCCCACAGACTACAAAAGTTCAACATCCCGACAAGAAATCGTGGCCTACAGCTAATGGTAAAACAGGGCTGGGACCAAGAACACGGCCTAGGACCTACACAAAGCGGACGCCTCTACCCGGTTAAGACTGTGTTGCGCAAACAACGCACCGGCCTTGGAATTGTTCAGTTGCCCGCCCGCGTAACGCATTTCGAAGCATTCGACACAAATGCCACAAAGCTACGACATCGCCATTTCCATTTGCCGCAACCGCGGCGTACACGAAACGATATAAAGCGGGAGAAGGTTCGGGAATGGAAACGAGACCGCCGACTGCGCAATGAATTAAGTTGACAAATGTGTATTTGAAAAAACAAAGAAATAAAGCTTATTAAAACACCACACAGCTAATGGTAACGCTTTAATTTATATCTTTATTACTTAGTTTTGAAATTGTTTCATAAAGTATTTCTGTAATGTGAAAATTATACTTTAGAAAACGGTACAAAAATATTCTAACTTCTATGAAAACTTTGGTTTAAAACCGTGTAATTGACGTGTTATTTTTCATTTATAGAAAATTATACATAAAAACATACACAGATACAAAGCTTTTTTTTTTTAAATTTTTTAAGTGATTTTGAATGAAACCTTCATATTAAATTAAATGTGAAATGTAATTTATAAATGAGAAAACAAAATGCAATTTGCATACCTATAAAAGCATTATGATATCAAATAGTTCACCTCGACAAATAGTTATTAAAATTTAAAGCGAGTCAAAAAAGTAAGTAAAATTTTGAAAAAATATAAGAAGCTGGGGTTCAACGAAACTACACTACAAAACGACTAGCTGTGGAGTGCTCACCGTTTGAGCTCGGCAAAATTACCATTAAGTTAAATAATCAGGAACTGTGAAAACCTCAAATAATTATAGCAATTCAACGAAAATAGTTTGTGAAATTCTATTGAATCTTTCGAGTTGAACAGTGTTTAATGACGAAGCGTTACATATTTTCGCTTGGCTGGGTCATGGTAGTAGGGACATCTACATCAACGCAGTTTGTGGGACGTATCATGGATGTGTTTTTGGCAAATGCTGACCTCTAGCGCACAGCCGAGCTTACTTCATATGATTTTTGGCAGGCTGTTGCAATAAGGGAGGGGGTAGCGAAGGGCATGCTAAACGGTTGCAACATTTAGAGTTGCGAAAGCGAAAGCTGATGCACGCCTCTGAGCGCGCTTTCACCCTGAAACATTTTCATTGAGCTGACACCGATTATGCTTTGCGCTTGCGCATTCAATTCTTAACCCCTTAAAACCAACGAATACGACTAAGACGACGACAACTGTCCTGCAGACATATTCATATAAAAACCATGTTTCCGAATTTCGGCATTCAGTCGCGTTCGGACTGTGACAGTGTTTAGACGTTATCGGAGTTCCTGCTCGAAAGTGTGTCCTACTGTGGTCTACTTCAAAACTGAATCACAGCGTGTGCGTGTTCAAAAGTTGCAAGTGTAATTAAACGAAAGTATAAAGCTGTGCTGTGCGAAGGTCAGTTGCAGTCAAACAGTTGCATCGTCGGTAATTGAAGAAATTTAATTGTTTAACGTTGCATATGAAATGAATGTACAAAAATAATATTTTTGAGAAATTCAAAAGGCAACGTTTTTATTTTGTTCAGAATTTGGTGTGGTAACACTGCCGATACTACCCCAGTTTCGATCAACAGCTGTTCAGCGCTGCAAAGCCATAACGCAAAGACAAAACTTTGGCGCTGAGAACATTAGCGTCGCATTTGTTGTGCTTATTTGCGTTTGCGGTCTCAACGTGTTCGGTGTACATTGCGCTTGAAGCGCATGCAAAATTGAAATATATTTTCCAAATCAATTTATAACTTATGCCGACGTCGTTATTTGTGTTTTACAAAAATAAAAGTTATTGTGTGTGTGTTTAGCGTGAGAAATATATTAAAAAGTACGCATTAAAAAATTCAGTTACGCAAAACTTTTGTGGAATATAACAATGATATCAAGTTCAATTACTGTGCATTATTGTTTTGCGGCATAAACAATTCGAGTGCAATTTGTCGTCGGAGATGCCATGTGATTTTCGTGCGTGTGCATTGAACTTGACAACAATTGTGAAATGCTAATAATATTTCTGTATAAATACATATGTGCATACATGTATAAGCTGCTGCTATTGTTGCAAAATGTTTAATATTATATTTTTGGATTATGGTTTATTTCTGTAGCAACTTGCACAGACGCACAGCACTTATTTTTGTGTCTGTTTGTTTGGTTTACACTTTCCCAGTTCTACCGTAACTTATAATCTCAGTCAGCGTCGAAGCGCGCTCTTTTTTTTGGTACGCAGCAGCAGCCGCAGCATCTGTCAGTGACGATCGTCAAAGTGCCTGCCTGTGGTGCCGGTGGGAGCGTACTCATTTTATCAAAACCGCTCTCTCCATGAACTTTGCGCGTGCCTTTTCGATTTGCTTGATCTGTCATTGCATTTTCATCTCGCTTGCTTCCATTTCTCTTTGGCTTACGCTCTGGCTGCTCACTCACCCACGCGCTCTTAATGTTTAGTATCTGATGTTTTTGCTTGCTCACGTAACGTTTTGATTATTTACAAATTAATGCAGTACATGGGTCACAAACGGGGAGCGTTTCGGGATGGAGCGTGTTGCATTTGAAATATATTTTGTTTTTATTGCAATCGTTTTTTTTCTTCGAACTATGTAATAATTTTTACTAGGCATACATATCTAAATTGAATTTAAAATTGAATTGGCCATTTAATATTGTGGTTATAAAATTGATTGCGTGTATTCAGTTTGGCAAATATTGTTTCCTTCTCAAACAATCTCGTAACTTAACTACTTAAGTGAACGATTTGAAAAACAGGTTGTCAGTCACATAGCTTCTGCTTCTTAAAGCCCTTTTTACAACAAGCTTTGCTCGAGCCATGACAAAACAAGGCCAAGTGCTTACACGGATCACAGAATTCAGATCTTCTTCAAGCAACGTCAATTAATATCGTAAATCTTTATAATCGTAAACCAAACAAAATCGAAAAATTTAATGAATAATCAACATGTTTATTATTGCAATGAAGCAATAAACAAAGTACTTCGTACTCGGTATGCGGTACTCGGTGTTTAGTACACTCTTACGATATAAGCTATTTTGGAGCAATTACTCTTCCGGGTCAATGCCAATGGCAACATCTCTTGCTCTTGAAATTGCCTCATGCTAAAAGTTTGCTTTCATGCTGGAAAAGCAAACAGATTTTAGCTGAAAGATAAATAAATAAAATATTATGCAATAAAAGAAGTCTAAATAAATACTAATTAAGGGAAAATGAAAATTTAAAATATCAACAATTCAAAAATGTTGTTTTGAAATATTGTGTGGAAGTGTTCTTCTTTTACATTAACGCTACTTTGCAAATGTTGTAGAAAGATGCTACTTTGTTTATTGAATCCATTCAAATTGTGCGAAATTATCCATAAAAACAATTACAACAATTATAAAAAATTATAGACTTCAACTGAAAAAACAAACACTTTCAGACGGACAGCTAAAAACAACAATCATTGTATTTTGAGTATTTTCCGTCGATTCATCTACTCAAATGCCCAGAGAATCTTAAAGGTGAGTCTTAAGTTATTATTTATGCAAATGCAAATCAAATGATGCAAAAGAATTCGCGTTGTCTGTCATAGTGGCATTTACTAATACTATATACACAACGCATTAGAATATAGTACATATGTATATACAATTATATAGAGAAGCGGCTGGTTTTGGAAGCCGTGTGGCTGTGGCATAAATCTTTCACCTGCTGGAATTATCTAATAACGCGAAAGTAATCCACTATGCTCAGCGGCGCATTAAATGAGAAATTTGTAAAACTTCCAACATAAATTACTGCATACAATTAGGCGCACAATAAACTCTCTCACACTCAGCTTAAAGCAACCGAAACTAAAAGTTTGCCCTACGCCCCTCTACCCATGCACGTCGGTCTGCTTTCGACACATAGTAAATTAACAAAAATTAAACTTGAAGTTTGTTGAAGAAATTCGGTGTATGTTGTTGTGGCTTTTAGCGGATAAAGATCTTAAGTTGAAACAACTGTTATTAGCATTGGTAAAGAGAAGCTAAAATAATTTGTAACTGGGCTTAACGCTCTTTAACATCAAGCGAATGAAAACTTAATTCAGTTTAACTAGTTTACGAAACTTCCAACAAAATAATGAGAGACAGTACTCAGTCTTAGCGGTTTCGAAAAAAATTTAACGAAAATCCGCTTTAAAATTATTTTATGACAGGAAAAATCTTCGTTATAGAGAAAATTTGTATAATATTATAATAGGTTTCTGATTAATGTGCATGTTCTGGAAATGAATTCGTAATATGAAAAACGGAAAAAAAAACTTTTTTTAACCAACTTTTTTTAAATTAACCTTAAGGTAAGATGTTGCTATAATAAGCTAAAGATATTAATTGATGTAAAAACAGCTAATACAGAAGAAATACTTGAGTATCTAGACTTGAAGTTTGCATATAACGAATACCTTACGTGAACAAAAATAAGTTCGTCTATTTGTTTTCTTTATAAATGTACACACGTATTTATACAAAATTTTTGTTGTTTACTTCTGATTTTTATATTTATGTGCATACATACTTAAATGATTTCTAAAAAGTGAGGTAATTAATAAATTAAATTTTGTTTTTCGTTATTCTTCATTAAACCAATAGATTATTAAATATTATCGTGTGCAAAAGAATTTTAAAAAAATTTTAAGTTGTTTTGAAAACTCGTACATTTTATTGACTCCCTCTTATACGGCAAAGTGTAGCTTCCTGAGCATTTTTCCGTTTTAGCGACATGCGATGGCAAAGGAAATCAGATTTATTTTCAAAAATTCTTAAAATTTTAGATATGGGAAAAGGGGCTGGGGGCGGTATGGGTGGGGGTAACATCCAACTTTTTAGGGGTTCTTTATCACCAGTTTAGGCACCAATTTGGGCGCCAATACTTTGACTCTTTAGAGGCCATAAACAGATATCTTCCTCGTTTTTAACGAAGCGTTGCGGCGATTGAAGGGGGCTAGGGCAGTATGGATGAGCATTGCATCCAAAGTTATGATGCAATTTGTTGGGGGTCATCAATACCTAACTTGGCACAAAATTTAGTGGCTGTAGCTCAAAAACTGTCGAAGATATTAGCGTTTGCACAAACCTTGCACAAACCCAATAAAAACCTTTCCCAATATTCTAAAATTAGATATGTCAAGGTTATTTTTGGTTTTATGGCTATGTAACTAAATCGAATATAGTAAGTAAAAATTAACACAATTCTAATAAACGACTCTCGTATGTGATTAACTGCTGACAACGTTCTTATGGGCTTTTTGCATAAGTTAGCTGTTTTGTGTGTGTGTGTGTGTGTGTGCAATTTGTTAAATAGTCCAGTCAGCCATACAATAGCTTTATATTAAGACTAAAAACAGCTAACTGCTTGGGTCCTTATTTTGTGCCTTTCGCAACAAGCCTGCCACTATGCATTTTTTAAAAGGGATTGTAATTGCTTTAGAAATAACTCGATATTTTCTTTTACATTAATTCAGTTTTGCCTCTGACTTTTGGCAAGCTTTGTATAATAAGAGGCCGAGTTCAAATACCGCTCTCGGTTTGTTACAAAATTATTATTCTGTATTGCCATGTTAATTAGATTTCATAATTGCGAAGGTCATGGGAGTGTCGAGGCGACAAAAGAAAAACAATTTTCAAGTGCCAACAGCTTGACTTTAATTATGAATTCCTAAAACCACTTTTTACCTGCGTTCAGCTTGAATCGGTTTTTTCTTCTGCTTATGCAAACACACAAAATTACCAAAATAAAAAATAAAAGTAACTTGTTTTTTGTTTTGCCCATTAAATCAACATGAACATTTTATGACACTGATTATCGTTAATGAATAAATAAATACACATTTCTCTACAGTTTGTTTCCTGGGCTTAAATTTGCCCAAGGCACAAGTATTTGATTGAGCGTGTAAACGTGACTTAGCGACAGTGAAAGTCCTAAGTGTCCTTGCCAAAATAAAGCTAAAGGTAAAAGTTGCAGCAACAAAATCCATTGAAGCGGGAAATCAACTTAATGCAATAGACTTAAAGAAGCAAAAGTAGCTCAAGTTTCACACACTTCGCTAACAAATACTGAAGAGCATATTTACAGTCACCAAGCCACGTTAAACAAACATTTGCAGCTTATGTTCTGCCACACGTGTGTAAAGATCTTATGTGTTTGTTATGTCTGTGTGGGTGTGTATTGTTTGCTTGTAAATGGCCAGCCGAGTTATAACAAATTGGATTTTTTGTAGACATTCAATGATAGTATTTCTTACATTATAAGCTCGCTGAATTGTTTAGTTTTGAATCATAATTTAAATCCGTTTTCGATCCTTAAAAAATTGTGATTTTGGAATGTTCCTAATGTCAGATTAAGCTTGAAAATTGTGATTCCTGCTTGCATATGCACGCACATACAAATATTAATGACGGCCTTTTAAGTCAAAATTGCTGGCGAGAGTATAAGAACAAAACGCACACACAAGCATTTTCATATCACCTCATTGCTATGCAAGCTGATAAACTTGATACGAAGACATCAACACGACAACACGACGCAATAAAAATAAACAGATAAACGAAAAAGAGAGAGACTCAGAGAGGGTCGAAGGGAGGTGCGAACTAAAGACGCGACGCTGACAAGGCAAACACTGTCAGATTTTCAAGGTACGCGCGTCTGAATGTCAGGCTAAAGTCAGTTTTGTGATTTAGATAAAAACTCTACTGTTATAATAAGATGTTAGTTCTATGGTGCTCAAGATCTATTTGCTCTCAGTTTGTGCCATCACATTTCGCATCGAATTGCGTCAGCGCTAAAAGCTTTAAAATTTAATCAAGAGGTAAAGTTAGTTGTGGTTTTTTTTTAAATATTCATGGCTTCATTGTTGTGAATGCCACAATATGTAAGTTTATTTAAAATGCAAATTTAATATGATAAATTAACTTTATTTTTATGCTTTGACACCGAAGATATGAACGCAACTTATTTCGAAACCCGCAAAGCTAGATCATGAAATTTTGCAATATCTTTGTCTTTGCTAAGAATAAAAATTGATGCTGTGGTGCAGTTTTTTGAGCGACGCTAGTCATTTCTATCAATCCAAATTTTCATTAAATATTGTGTGATGACGTCCTCTAAAAATCTGCATTATAAACTTGAGGAGTACTCCTTTTGCCCCTAGCCGCATCAAACCTCTTCTCGTAGCAGTTTTTATACAGATATCAGAGTAAGCCGCAGTTGATTGAGTTCGACTGCAACGTGTTAATTTTTTGTTTTTATAACTATGCGCATATATATTAATTAAAATAAGCCAACAACAAAATCGGTTTTAAACTGAAAATTAATTAAAAATAATTTTTCTAAGGAAAGGCATAGCTCACAATATCTATCTGCTTACTAGGTATGTCTTAGTTGTTACAAAATGGTTGAATAATCCATATTAAAAACGGAATTTATATAACTTGATTTACAAAAAAACGGCAACAAAACAGTATTTCGTATCAGTCTTTCCGTGCAGAATAAGTAGTTGATTTGCACCTGAAAACCAAAGCTTGCTTGATTTATCCATAAACACAATAAAGATAAAGATTCGCAGATAATTTGTCATATTATTTATCCAAATTGTGCTGCTTAACTTTCCGCATATGATTTGATTAAGTTCCAACAACGATTTGTTGGACAGCGCATTGCTTTTAGCACCGTACTGAAAACAACTTTCAGTTAAGTTTACTTGTGTTTCCCAGTGAACATACAATAAATCAAATTTATTACACACTCTGCTGGCATACTACACACATACATACTGGCCCACTAGTATACAGTGGGAAAATTGTTATATATTTGGTAGTCATAAACAAAAGTTCGCTTACGAGCTAAATCGCTCGTATCCCAATGTATGGCAATTTGAATAGTCTTGAATGAGTGAGTGTATTTGCAACCATCTGGTAACCGTTAAGGTCAGCGATAAGAGCAGCGTATAAAAGCGTTGTTTATAATGCAACGCGTTGAAAGTTCATTAAAACCGTGCCATAATAAGAGCAAATTGTTTTTCAATAGCTACAAACGTACAAATATACAAATAATAATGAGCTAACCGAGAAAATATGCTTAGAAAGAATGGATATAAATTTTGAATACTATGCGTATTTAAATAGAATCATATTAACGAAAAATGGATAAGAGTAGCACGTGCAGCAAACTACAGATATGTTTGTATATGCACATATATATATATTTATTGTGTTCATATGCGTTGTTGATTGTTTGGTATCTGCATATTAAGTATGCGCCCCGATGACCTACTATAACGAAATGCTAATAAACTCAATATGTCCTTGGCCATCGCAGTATTCGTTCTTACAGTCACATAAATATTGATGTCCATTGGGTTGTTAATGAAAGTCCTTTGCCATGATTGAACCTACAAATACGAGCTGGCCTTCAAATTTCGGTAACATCAGGCACCGTTGAGGATATTTCGGTCGGCTCGAATTGTCACAAAAAGGCACACCAACTGGACCATGTTATTGATAGCAATATTTTTGCAGCCAGTTAAAATGGGATTGCAAAATTAGTACTCCACTCTCCCAAGGCAGCAATGTTATTGTTTACATATTTGCAGCCAGTTTTGCAAATAACGTCTGGCTTTATGAACAATTTTTTTAAGCTTCCCAAGTTGCTCTGTGTCTGGCTGTCTGTTTGTGTATGGTGTTTGGCGTATGCATTTTATCGATTTTGAACTGCAGCCAAGTGGCCTTAAAAATAGGGAAATGCCTTTGGCGCTTTGAGGCCAAGTGTTATGCCAACACTTGGCGCCCAAACACCAAAGATTGGCTAGCCAAGTTCTATACGTCTTCAGCAATGCAATGATGATTTATATTCTCATTTTGAAAATAATTATTTCAACAATTTGCGTGCGTACAGGATTTTTGATACATAATATAAGGCCACAAAATTTATGAACAGCTTAGGAGCATTTTAAACCCAATATTGTCGAAATTAAGATTTCAATGCAACTTCATTTGATTTAAAATTAAAGTGTTCGCTTTAGATTTGTTTTATGCAAGTTGCTGTTTATGTTATTGAATAAGAATTAAATAAGCTTATTTCCATAAATTTATAGTCTTTTCAACTTTGCACAAATATCAACTTTATATCAAGGTGTTTTTTTTTTAGTAAAATAAATAGTTATTAAAAAATCATGGTGGGAGTTAAGTTTAAATATCACTTACCTATTTTAAAAAAATATTAGTAAAAAATCGAGCGAGTAAAAGTTTCGAAAAATAGTAAGAAAACATAGTGCCCAAATATCATTTTTACTGAGGTATATAAAATAAAAGTGTGTTTTTGCCATAGCTGAGTACTGCGTATGTTCTAGTCGTGTTTTCTAGCTTTTAGGTTCCAATAACAAAAAATATTGTTATTACAACTTAAATATAATACTTCAATTCAGATTATAATTTCTTTTATGTTCATATAATTAAAATTATTACTTTAAGGTTGAGCTGAAAGCCCAGTAGCTAGCACTCTTTTAATAAATTAGGTTGAGAGTTTATATTTTAATAGTAAATAAAAATGCTTTCAGGTTATATAATTTATGTGAGTATATGTTATGAACGTACTATACGGCTCCTTAAAAATCTGCTAAGTATTTTGTGTAGCGAGTTTTTAATAGATATTTTAACTTCACGACCAACAACAAATATTTACAACTTCATCACTGAAATATTTTCAATGCACATGAGTTAAAAACAAATGTCGCATACCATAAGCACGGAGCATTTATTTTTTATCTTTCTGCCTGTTGAACAGACGCCTCTTCAATTTTTTATAGAACACAGACATTTTTTATAATAGGTTTTAAGTCCCTGTCTATCTTGTTCACCCACTCACTATTACTCTTACACAAATAAACACTCTCTACATGTCTGCTTCCAATATGTTAGTGCCGGTTAACTGGCTGTATTGAATGTATGCATGCTTTTAAATATGACTGCAAAATCCTTGTGAAATTTTAGCTCACATAAATAGGCAGCAAGCATTTAGCTTTCCAAATGGTCACTTGCCTCTTTTTGTTTTTAGCTCCACCAACTGACCTTCCCTGCCGGCCCGGTGTGCACCTTTGTGTGCCGTTTGCTTTTGCTTTTGTCGGGTTGGGGCAAATATTTGAGTTCAGTTCTGCTAGACAGGCATAAGTGCATGCAATTTAATTTAAAGTGTCAAATCTGAGATAGGTATAACTTTGGTTGTTGTTGATTTTTTTTAATTATTTATGTTTAAATATTTTCTCTCGACAACTCTTCAAAGCGGCTTAAAAGCTGACAATTTGGCTTATGGTGATACGTGAAACATCTGGCTACGTGTGCTTAAATGCGAATTTTAGAGTTTGCACACCTATAAAGCATTTGTCACGACAAACCGGACAAACAGCTAAAAGCAAAACCCGCATGCGAAAATTTCTCGCATCTTCGTAGAACACGCCACCGTAGAAAGTTTAAGCACAGTTACGTGCTGACAAAAATTGACAAAGTTGTTGCCTGACCACATAAAATAGCAAGTGAAAACGTTGCGTGCCGAAGCAACCGACTGCGGTATACTCTGAAACGAGCATACAAATGAGTCTGCTTGCACGAAGGAGTACGGTGGTGGCAGGGGTGTACGCTGCGTTCAAAGATCTGGGACTTTGCCAGTTTTAATGACACCAAATTTGGTAAATCTAGTTTGAAAACTGGCAAAGATACAGCCGATTCCGATTTTACAACGCGTCGAGGCGGCCTGAGGCGTAAGGAGAGGGCGCGGCCTTTGCCAAACCAAACGTATAAACTTAAAGCACCTTATGCTATTGCCGTAAGCTCCGAACTTGCCTTTGGCAGTGCATTCCAACGAGGTCAAATGCAGTTTTTGAAAATTTATTTAGCTACGTGCCCCAGTCAGACACTGCGCTGAAATAATGATAGCATTTTTTTTTTAGTATTTTTTTGCAAAAGATATTTATCTATGTGTTTGAATTTAAAATGAGTCCACCTACAAAATGACAATTAAAAGTTCTTAAAAAGGGCTTTTCTATTTTTCAATGCTGACTGCTTATAATATCTATATAATATATATGTGTATAGTTATATATATAGGGGCCTTGTAGCCTAATGGATAGGGCGTCGGACTTCGAATCCGGAGATTGCGGGTTCGAGTCCCGTCATGGTCAAGTAACTGAAACTATTTTTTTTTAAGTGTCAGCTACATTGCCAGACTACACAATCACCCCAGCAATCTAGCTCTTTCACTCCTTGACAATAGTCTTACCACCAGAAGACTCCAGAGGACCCACCCGCTTGACCTCCCACACCTGGTTGACGTCTGATCCTCCCCCCACACTAGCTCCTAATTCACCCAATGATACCTTAACTTAAACTTAATTACTGCCAAGTTTCAAGCCATATAATTTAATTATTGCCCACACGGGCAGATCTTAAATAAAATCACACTGAACTCCAAAAAAAAAAAAAAAAGTCATATATATTGAGATTGAGACAGCCGAAAGTGTCGCGGCAACTGGGACACAGGAAGTGTCGTGGCAAAACGTAAACAAGCGTAAAAGTCGGTCACCAATCACAAACAAAAAGAAGGCAACAAGGGTCTATGATTCCTCGTCTTCAATGTCGTTAAGCGACATAGAAGACATGCTACCCGAACCAACATCAGTCAACTCAACCAATAGATTCGCCCTATTGGCCGAACAAAATGGAACTGCTGATCAAGCCGCCTCATCAAAGGCAAACCAGGCTGCTGCCCCTTCAGCACCGAAGCCGCCACCAATATTTATAACGGCCGTTGGCAACATAACACAAATGCAAGCTGAATTCAACAAAATTGTGAGCAGTGACAGCTACATCTATAAAGCTGGACGTGATGGTCAGATCCGTGTTATGACCACAACAGAGGAAACCTACAGAAACCTAGTTAACCTGCTTGTCAACAAAAAAGTGGAGTTTCACACCTACCAGCTCAAACAAAAAAGAGCCTATAGAGCCGTCATCAAAAACTTACACCACAGCACCCCCACTGAGCACATTCAGTCTGCACTCAAAAAAATGGGCCACACTATTCGCCACATAGCTAATGCCAGGAACCGAGCCACTAAGGAGCCGATCGCAATGTTCTTAGACCGTAGACCTAGAGCCTGCAACTAATAACAAATCCATATTTGAGGTCAACAAGCTATGCAATGCAATAGTCACAATCGAGCCCCCAAAAAAGTTCAACGATCTCATTCAATGCCACAGATGCCAAGACTTTGGTCACACGCAAAGATATTGCTACAAGCCGTACCGTTGCGTCAAATGCAGTGGCAGTCACAAATCATCCGAATGCATCAAACCACGTGAGGCACCACCCACATGCGTCCATTGTGGAGAAAAACATACTGCTTCCTACAAAGGCTGCAGAATTTACAAAGCCACAGCACAAAACCAAAACCAAGGTAAGGTAAGGCACGCTACAAACAATACTCCTGCCAGACCCAACTTCTCAAGTAACATGCCAAACACCTCCCCGTCACAAACCAGAAATGGCCACACTAGCTATGCTGATGTAGTAGCTGGTCAAGTCAACAAAAACGGTAGCTCTAGAAACACTAAACATGGACAGGGTGAGTCTGACAACCCGATTATTGCCCAAATCCAATCAATGATGCAGTTAATGCAAGCACAGTTCGCTCAAATGACGCAAATGATGGGCACAATTCTGGCATCCTTATGCAAATAGGTCTGAAACTTGTCCTTTGGAACGCCAACGGTCTATGCAAAAGTAGGCCTGATGTGGAATTGTACATCAAAAGAAACAACATAGACGTAATGCTCATATCCGAATCTCACTTCACTGATAGATCCTTCTTCAAAATTAATGGCTACAATCTAATCTCTGCAAACCACCCGAGCGGCAATGCTCGAGGTGGTGCAGCTCTACTTATAAAAAACAACATCACCTTTTCTGAACGCGCTCCTGTCCTGGAGACCTGGTTCCAAGCAGCCGTAATGGCAATTGACACCCCTAATGGAAGCCTCACAATTGCTTCAGCCTATGCCCCACCAAGGTACCACGTTACCCCCCAAATGTTAACCCAAATCCTCAGTGACCTTGGCAACAGTTTTATAATCGGTGGTGATTTTAACTCAAAGCACACTTGGTGGGGCTCCAGATTATGCAACCCAAAGGGAGTCGCCTTTTTCTCATGCGTTCAAGCAATGCATCTCGCGGTACACTCGCCTGGACAACCAATTTACTGGCCAACAGACCCCGTCAAGCAACCTGACATCATTGATTTTGCGATATCGCGCAGTGTAAACCCTAGCGTAGTGCAAAGTGTGAACGATTTTGATCTTTTATCTGACCACAGTGCAGTGGTACTTCGTGTCAACCTACCAGTCAACACAAAAAGACGTTCCACAAAGCTGTTAAGAGCAAACTACAACAGTCAGGTATTTAGAGACATACTGGAGTCATCACTTGATCCTTCCATCACACTGGAAACTGGTGAGGACATTGAAGCAGCGGTCGAAACACTAACACGCAGCATACATGAAGCAGCCAATCTCAGTAATCCGTATTACCCTTCCTGCACAAGTAGACAAAAGAGACACAGAGACCAGTACCTCCATTCTGAAGAAGTCACGGTGCAACTTAGAAATAAACGTCGTCTGCGTAGAGTTTGGCAGCTCAGTCGAAATCCTCGTGACAAGGCAGCTCTTAATCGTGCAAGCAAAGACCTGAAGATACTTCTGTATGATCTACGCAATGAAGGGTTGGCAGACTATCTTCGAAACGCGGAACCAAACGGGGTTGAACACAATCTCTGGAATGCCACTAAATATTTAAAGAGGCCCATCAAAAGAATCCCACCTATACGGAGCACCGCTGGCCTGTGGTGCCGATCGAATGAAGAGAAAGCAAGGACATTCGCACAACACCTAGAAAAAACTTTTACCCCTTTCAACCTATGCTCTTTCAGGGATGTAACTGCCACGAATCCATTTCTGGACGCACCCTGTCAAATGGATTTGCCGATCCGTCCCACAGAGACAGAAGAGGTTCAGAGCATAGTCGCCAGCCTGAATTCCAATAAAAGCCCCGGATATGATGGCATAGACACAACAACCATAAAGCTCCTTCCGTCAGTGCCGTTGCCTTCCTCACAACCATCTACAATAGTATCATTAGACTACACCACTTCCCTTCTCAATGGAAGTGTGCGGAAATCATAATGATACCCAAACCAGGAAAGCCTGAACAGGACCCTGCCTCCTACCGTCCCATCAGCTTGCTGGCGATCCCGTCTAAAATATTTGAAAGAATATTATTAGTAAGACTACTGCCAGTCCTGGAAGACGGAAACTTAATCCCAGCCCACCAATTTGGCTTTAGGAGTCAGCATGGAACGCCTGAGCAAATCCACAGAGTTGTACATGCGATCCTCAACTCAATTGAATCTAAGAAGTACTGCTCCGCTGCATTCCTAGACGTGAAACAGGCCTTTGACCGTGTCTGGCATCCAGGACTACTCTATAAGCTAAAACGCGTGCTCCCAGCGCCACTCTTCCTACTGCTCAAATCATACCTAAAGAGGCGAACGTTTTATGTTAGATGTGATGCATCGGAGTCAGAAGTCTGTTCAATTAACGCCGGTGTTCCTCAGGGAAGCGTTCTAGGACCAGTTCTCTACACGTTATACACAGCAGATCTTCCAGTCCTAAACAGAGATGACCTGGTTATCGCCACCTATGCAGACGATACAGCTTTCCTGGCCACTTCAAGTGACCCTGCAACAGCATCGGCCATCCTTCAAGCCCAGCTGTCTTACCTCGAGCCATGGCTCAAAAGATGGAACATCGTGGTCAACGAAAATAAATCAGCACACATAACCTTTGCTACCAGAACAGAATCCTGCCCACCAGTTTCTCTAAATGGCTCGACCCTGCCGTCGGAGCACACAGTTAATACCTTGGCTTAACCTTGGACAGGCGGCTGACTTGGTCGGCACACATAAAGGCAAAGCGTAAGCAGCTCTCCTTAAAGCACAGACAACTGATGTGGCTCCTTGGACGTACATCCCAACTCGACCTAGAAAACAAACTGCTGCTATACAAGGCTATTCTAAAACCGATATGGACATATGGGATCCAGCTTTGGGGTACAGCCTCAACATCCAACATCGAGATACTGCAGAGATTTCAAAATATAGCTCTTCGCAGACTGGTAAACGCACCGTTTTATGTTAAAAATCTGGTGATCCATAGGGACCTTGGAGTTCCCACTGTCTCCGAAGAGGTAAGCCGTTACAGTCAAAGATACATAGACAGGCTCGAGTCTCACTGCAACCACCTAGCTATTAACCTGCTAGATAACAGCACCCAGACTCGCCGACTCAAGAGGCACCACCCTTTGGACCTTCCTTTTAGGCCGCCTAAAGCATGGTAACATTAAGATATTATAACTATCCCCATAAATGAAAAATTCCCCTGTAAATGTTTCCTTATAAAATTTACTTATTATCTATAAGATAGATTGTAAATAAAAATATATAATAAAAAAAAAAATATATATACATATAGGCATATTTGTAGCATACTTTTTAGCGCACATCAGAAACATATAAACATAAGCCGTTCAAGTTTGTAGTACAAACGTTGTACACTTATTTTTGTATAATATACAACTTATAAAAACTCCACATGCATCTATGTATTTCCTTACTGAGTGCAATTCGTTTTTAAACCAATGCAAAATTTAAATTTAAGTCTCATTTGAGTGTAATAGAATGGAATGGACTTATGCACTCGTGTATAAATGTAGGTAAATCGCGAATCTCTCATTAAATTTCCAATCCAAATATTTAAACAATAGAAAAAAAACTATTGTCAATTTCATGATGTTATGTGATTTAAATTAAATGAGCTTATTGGTAATTATCAATTGATTTTGCGGCGTACCATCAGGTAAAAACAAATCCAATTTAAATTATTAAAAAGATAGAAAACTAAATCATTTGCCTGAATTCATGGTTTTATGGTTTAAACTGTTTCATAGATTTTTAGTACCCTGATTCCATGGAATGGGATAAAAGAGACAATGGTTTTTGTCTAACCGTCTGTCCGTCTGTATGAGTGCGGCTCTTAGCTTAAGACTTGAGGTTTTAAATTGAAGTTTGTGTTTACCACCTTCAGCTCAACCTTATTTCAAACTATCGATGACTCTTTCGGGTAACGATATACACAACCGCAACCGATATCAACAAAATTTTTATCAAAATAATGATAATCTCTGAAAGTTTTATCAAAATCGGTTGACAAACAACGAAGATTTCTAATTAGTCAAGCATTAAGAAGCCCTGTATTCCGCGCAGTTTCACACACACAGGGTATCTTATAGTTGGGCTTTCTCAATCCTTCTTACTTGTTTTTGTTTTGTTCTTGGTAAGGGTGCAGTTGCATAAGCCGTATTAAATTTTTTGGTGTTTTATTAGTCCCCTCTTTTTTTTATATCTGTGTATGTATGTTTTTATGGTATATACAGTCAAACTTCTGTGTTACGAACTTCCGTACAACGAATTTATTTCCTGGACACTGAAATTTGGTTCATTCAAAAATCCATTCTACTTTGCTTATTATCTCCATAACAAAGTTTTGTTTGTCCCCTTGAGATTCGCTACATGGAAGTTCAACTGTATAGCTTTGGGGAACAGGAACTGGAGGTCAGCTACGTATGCGTGGCTGTTCGTGCCACGTGATTAACTTGCATGGCTCTTAATGTCCGCGCTGAGCTCCATGCTGTTTACTTTTTGTATTCAAATGTATATATATGTGTGTGTGTGTGTGTGTGTGTGTGTGTGTGTGTATGTGTGTGTGTGTTGGTCATATGTAAATGACCATGAGTTGGTCAGGGGCCAGGTCGAGTCGGACAATTGCGACGCGTGTTTGCATGTTAAAAATACTTTCAGTTTTGTTTATGGCCTACCACCAACAACTTGCATATTATTCACTTACATGCACACACACACACGCACGCACGCTCGACTGTTCGCGACTTTGCATGAATGCGAATTTAACGCCTTTCACTTGAGGACATTCACTTTGACTTTTCTCTTTTCCTCTCATTAAATCTCTCTCTCGTTCTCTTAATATATTTAAGTGTCTGCGATTGCAAAACGGCTGAACTCTTTCTTTCTGTCACTTACAGTTTTAAATTGCCACTTATTGTTTTTGTTATAGTGGTTGTTGAAGGAGCATGAATGTTTGTTGTTAGCCTCTTATGTTGCAGCGCGCAAAAGCATGATGTTAAATTTTTAACACATTATAAGTTAAAAAACTAGTGTTAAGGGGTGTTGTTAACATAACTTAGCTCAGTTTGGTATAAGCAAATAATTAAAATGTAAAGCAGCAATTACGCAAATAAAAGTAAAATGCGGCATCAAATGTTCAGCATTTAAAAAATCCGTATTTCTTTATCGTTATTAAGGTAACACACATATAGAGCATTAAACAATTTATTCAAGTTAAAAATCTCTAACTAAAAACTCTTTTAAAAATCCAAGAAAATATTTACCTATTTTCAAGCTAGCAACTATTTGTTATTATTTGTTATTTACAAATTTGTTATTTGTTATTTACAAAATATTTCTTAGTCGAGAACAAGCACATAGAAGTATTGCACTGCAGCTAGAAAAACATTTATTGTCGACTATGTTCAAGGTATATTCAATTCAATCAATGTTAAACTATTTGCTGCTTAATGTGACGATATATCACAATCAAGCAACGTTTTACTGCTCGTTTATTAGGTACAAAATATCTGATTGATTAAGCTGATAAATATTTAATGTATTTGAAAGCTAAACTACAAAGCCACATGTTAGAGAAACTGTACAGATTTTTATTGTAAGTATATCATGATAAATGATTTGTTTCTGTGGCATTTCACAGTCGAGCAATCTTTCTGTTTAATCGTTGCAAACCGCTGCACATTATCTGCAGCGATAATAAATGGGGCAAACAATGCAGCAACCGCATTGTAATAGTGTGAGGCCAGAAGAAAGAACTAAAAGAGCCAATGGCGACACTTAGTGGTGGGCTAAGTGCGTCTGTGGTGGCAACAGGCCAGTGATTAGTTGTGTGGCAAGTGAAAACTGGCAGTAGGACAGCTGACACTGCTTTCACGACCGTAACTCTTTGGCAGCTGGCTTTGTAATTGGCAGCTGAGAAAATATGTTCGATTTATCACGCTATTTGTTAGTATCATAAGTGTGCACTGTATTAGTGTGTGTGTGCGTGTGTGTGCACACATGGTGTGCATGCAAATTATCTTATTTGACGGCGTTGGGTCCTTAAGTTGATGCTCTTCGCTGAAGTCTATTGATAGCTGTTCAGTGTGTGCTAACAGGCAACGCCGTGGCAGCTGCTACAACATCAACATTCAACACACACACACTGACACTTAGATGCCAGTTAAGTGTCAGAGATGCGTAGGAACGTGCAATAAATGCAGTCAAGCCAATAACAATTGCCACTTCGCAGCGAAGAAGACAATTTGTCTGCACATGTGCCACTCTTCCATTAAATATTAAGGTAGTAGATAAAATCTTTGCTAAACTAAGCGGCATTTTTTTTATGGCTGCAAAAAATTCCACGCAGCTGACCTTTTAATCAGCTGGAGCGCTAACGCTTTCACAGCATTTTTCGTTTTTAATTTAAATTGTCAACGTTAGCGATTTGCTTAGTTCAACTAATGTAACGGCCCGGTGGCAGTTATCATTAGCTCTTAGTGGCATTAGTATAAGTTGCAAATTTATTTAGCGATAGACAATTAGCTAATTGCATTTGACATTTATTGTGCACTGATTCCCCTTTTTTGTCATCGAATAGCTGCCATTAAATATCCATTAACGGGTTCGTGTTTGTAAAAAAAACGACAATAAAAATACTGCTACGCATGAATAATTAAATGAATTTAAATCGAAAGCCTTAAAAAGAATAACTTAGTTCGAGTAGACAATGTTGAACTTTTGAATATCATGCATAAATTTCCTTTTCGCTATTTGAATAAAATAATTTGTTTGGACATCATAGTATTGGTCGTGATGTGATTTTATTGAACTTATTACCTTATACATTGGAAATTTGTGATCTTTAATTATATTTTTCATACCCTGATAAAAAAATCCCCATTTATTCCACAGCTTTTAAAGTAAAGCTACCACGTTTGCTGAAAATTTAGCTGGCGTTCCCTGGATGTTCCCTTAGATGTATGTCCTACTATCTTTGTATGATGTATTTGCTACTCTTTCGTAGCAAACAGACTTTTTACCAACCGTTTTAATACTGGTATCTGAGTATTTCGTAGTCGGTTGCGCCTGACTGCAACGTTTTCACTTCTTTCTAGGTTTGGAATAAGCCACCTTTTTAGTGCTTATTGCAAAAGCAAGTTACTCCATTAGACCTAATCTCTGTGTAATACAATCCCACTGCGCTACTTCTGTTACTATTGTTTACTTGTACTTGTTCCCGTTGTTGTTGATGCTACGGTCATGGTGCGCACAAAAGTATGCAATGCTTTTCTTTATGTCATCACCGTGCTTGTTATGCCATCTGTGTAAAACAGTGGGAACGTGAGAGTAAAGAAAGAAAGACAAAAATAGAAGAGAGAGAGAGGGAGTGTGATAGAATAATGTCCAGCCGAAAATGAGAGCTATATAGTACCACAAAACGAACATGAAATAATAATAATAATAATGAAATCAGCGACAGCCAAACAAACTTGGCCACTGGGTCATAAAGTAAACATCACTTATCTAAAGGAGCCAAGTGGGCCAGCAACTACAGACCGTTGGAAATACTGGCAAACAAACGTACATATGTATACATAAAAAAAAAGTCTGTGCAAAAGACAAATCCATAGTAAATTGCGGCAATTTCTTACGATTTTTTATGTGTAGAAACATAAAATGGCCTTGACAGAGAATTACTTGTAGCGAATGTCGCTAAGTTAAGTAAGCTCAAAGAAAGAAACGTAAGAATTAACAGAGCATAGTTTTTACGTACCCAATCAAGTGTAATTTTGCAATTAAGGCATTCCGTTTGGGAAAATGATTACTTTAAAAATGTAGAGACTAACCATTTAAGATATAATTAGTTGCTTACCATATGCAAGACAGTTTCTAATATCGAAAGCTCTTTCCGTTTCCGATAATTATCTTATATCGATAAACATAAGCTTTTCTATTTAGAACTTTTAAATTATCTTTACAATCTTGAACACAATATTAAGATATCATAGGATACAAATTACTTAAGCGTGAACATTTACGAAAAGTCAAAGAACTAAATTATCTGTAAGTCCCACTTTCTTTTTATAACAGGACTTCCTGCCTACATAAGCGCGGTTACAACAGAATGGAGGCACTTACTGGTGCATTCTCGAATCAGCTAATTTTATATGATTTTTTAATTATTTATTAATTTGCTTTGGTTTGTTGTTTTTGCTTTTTTAATAGCAGTCAGTCAGTGGATCAGGATAAAGTGTTTTTTACATAAAGATTATAAATATAATATATATGTTGATATCCTTATTGAACTTCTCCAGTCAACAGTCACCAACGAATCTTTTATTTAAAGTTGATGAACTATTGCAATCGTTTAAGAATCCAAAAGTCAAAATGCAAAATTGCAGATGACAAACTCATGAGTTGCATCGAGCTAATGGGTGGGCCATGCTGCGCCATTATGTTAATGAAGTGGCAACAACCGCGCGACAAGTGCAGCTATGAGCAATTGCAAGAGCACTTCAAGCAATGTGCAACAGGAGAGGACGGTTAGGCATGGCTGGTCGAAGCTCATATACACTTACTCGATAAATTGCCCATGCGTCCTAGTTATCTGATCTTAAACGAGATCGGCTTTAAGTAGTTTAGTCCGAGCTCAACTTGAATAAGATAAATAAATAATAATTTTGAGAATCTTTTATATTTGATACAATCCTATCTGATGTTGAAAATATTTAATCTAAAAAGGGTTCATGCTACTTCAAAGATTTTGACAAATATTCTCATCAGTCTCTGAGTAATCACTTTTAAGTTTGTGCAATGCATAATGTGCCTCAAGGGCATTCAAAGTACGAATGTGTTTTGTTAAGGAGAAGATGTGACTTCCATGGCAAGTGGAATGGACTGAAATGCGACACGACAATGTCTACTAATTGAGCACACTTCAGAGCTTGAATGAATGCCTGCTCCTCAGCGTGCACCTGTTGTGTCTTGCCTCCCACTTGCTGAATGCTGCCTGATAGCTGTTCACTGTTCACCTGTCACTGACACGCACACCACATGCTCCAATTCTAAATGTTCTTGGTCTTCTGCTTGTTTTTGCTCGAGTTGCTGTTGCTGCTGTTGTACATTCACACATTCATTTGAGATACCTTTTGTTGCTTATTAGAGGCAAAAATGTCGCTGCCGCATGGGCGCATAAATTAAATGAGCTGTTATTGTTGTCGTTGCTGTTGTTGTTGATGCTTCAGTAAAGGCTATTCGATCCTGCGCTAACAGCAAATGTCGATTTTGATAAAATTACGTTTACGCAGCAGGATAACAATCCATGAGTGTGTGTTCGTTTGTTAACTATATGTGTTGGGCATGGAAAAAAATTTGTAAAGCTTGATACTGGCACCGGTTCAATTTGTCGTCGTTATTGTCTGTTTTATGTGCACTTATGTGATACATATAATAATGCCTTTTGTTACCTTATACCCATTCAAAATTTAATAATAATAAGATATCATGAATTATGTAAGGGACATTTGAATGCATTTCTAAACTCATGTGGGATAGTTAAGTGCAACCAACAAACTAACAATAGGGACAGAAGACAGCGTATTAACGCGACAGGAACTATACGAATAACAACACGACGAAGAAAGCTGCAGGCAGAGAAGCAGCTCTCAGACGAGATAGAGACTGGTAAGAGAAGAAAGTGAAACATTTTATTCAGTAATAAGACGTTGTAAAGTGAAATTTCGTATCAAAAAAACATTTTAAGAGAACGTTATGGTTTTGTTTTTGCCTGTATGAAAACAGCTGTGAAAAACGAGGTCATTAAATTTATTACTGATAAACATTTTCCCTTAGGTCTTAAGGAACTTAAAGATATAAAAAATGTAAATTTACAATATTTTTAATCATTGACATAAAATAAATACCTTTAGTTATTCCAAAATTCCTTTCATACATATTTAACTTAATAGTTATAAAAGCTTGAACATTAATTTGCTATACTTTGATGTCTAGCGGCAAAATCAAACAGGATATCTTATAGTTGCGTACTATACTATCGACTACAGCACTTCTACTTGTAATTTAATTTGGAACTGTGCTTTGGACATAGCTTTTCACATGTGTTTGTCTGTATGTGTGAGTTCTTGTTTGAATAAAAAAAAGCTTAGTTGAAGTTCATGTTTGGTTAAGTCGCACAAAATAAATCCCAATTAACGTAATTGATAATGGTTGCTTTTGAAAAATAAATAAAGTATTTGACTCTAATGAGATCTGATATAAATCACAAAAATTGTGATTGAAATTCCATTAAACCTAATTGAGTTATGGCAGGCATTGCTCTCAAAATCAAATAAACTGATATTAACACTCGTGGCAAAAACATACATATGTGTGCTTAGCAGTCTAATTTAAACAGCTTAAATAACTAAGATATATAATCGTACAACTCAAAAGCAAAAGGACAAAGATTTAAAGCAGTTTTGTACAATGAGCTGTCCTATTTGTGTTTTCTCCTTTTAACTTTACTGCTGTTATATTTATCAACAACTTTAATTAAGCATACAAGTACATGTGCATATCCATTTAAAAGTGTAAACAACTTAAGTGTGGTGATTTTAGTGTGAATATTTAATGCTATGATCCTGTCGGGTAGATCAGGGGTGCATCCATCAAAGGAAAATTTATGAAAAATAAAGTTGACTACTATTGCAGTAATTTAAAATTATTTCATATCAATTTAAAATTGTCTAATATATTAGACAACATAATCTGTTGAAGTGCAGAATCTTTAAATTTTGAAATTTTTAGGTGCACGGGAACTTTTGGTTTGAGTTTTTTGCTGTTGGTTTAAACAAACTAAATCTGAATATTGTATTCGTTACCAAAGGTAAAGAAGAATATAAGCAACTGGCGTTCATCAAAAGACTGCATCATAACTGGATTGCGGATATATTTTTGTGCGAGCGTCGCAAAGTATGATAGGAAGATAGCGAAGATCTGTTACAAATATTGAAATGCCACGCATCGAAACTATGCGCTAAGCCCCACCGGATCTTTCACTGTTTTTAAGCTAGTCACAAAATGTTGTGGCAATAAAGCTGGTGGCATCCCCTGCCGTACCCCTACCCCTTTGCAAATAGGCCTCTTTTTACCGGTTGTAAAACAGGTACCGAGTATTCCGCAGTCGATTGCAATACTTACACTTGTTTTTTATTTATACATATGTGCAAAAAACACACTCATAGAAAAGGCAGACAAAAGCCATTTCTTAAGCTTAAAAAGAATAGGTGTTCGTTTTATACTACATAAGTAAATTATGTTTTAAGTTTTTTATACCCTGAACCCATAAAACGGGTCTGTCTGTCAGCCTATCCGTCTGTACGAACGCTTAGATCTCAGAGACTACAAGAGCTAGAGACTTTAGATTTCCTTCCCTATACCATAAGCAGAACAAGTTTGTTTAAAATTATCGATAACTATCCTGGTTTTCGATATAAATATGGAATCGAATTGGAAATTGGAATTGAATTTGAAAAATGTTAAAATAGGGGTAGAAATAATGGGTGACGATAAATTTTTTTCTCAATTTTTCGTCCGAATCGTTTAAGAAAAACCGAAGATATCGTAAAGTTAAGTCATTTTTTAGTTTTGTTTAAATTGATCATTATTTGAAGCATACTTTTAGGGCGCAAGTAGTAAAATATTTATTGCAGGGTATCTTCTAATCGGTCTCTCCCGACTAATGCCTTCTCACTTGTTTAATCTGTAAGCTAAATAAGTAAAAAATTTATTTTACGTAACTCTACACAACTCGACACAAAAAAAATACGTATTGAATTTCAACATACCAATTCTGTCAAGCAACCACTTTCTTTTTTGTCTTTCAACTGTCAAATGAAAGTATCGACAGTTATCAAAGTTTAGAAGTTTTAATTTAATACATACAATACATTTGAATAGAACTACACTTTGTTGCATACAAAAATTAAACACACAAATGTTTACACACATTTTTGGACCAAGGGGCTTGGCTCTTTTGCGGCATTGTCAATTTGATAATGCGCCGCTGCTGCATATTAAGAAGGATACCAGTCAAGCTATTGAAGTTAAAGAGTTTAGTAAAGATGTTTCCAAAAAGGGCAAAAAGCCGGACCCAAAGGTAGTTCCTAAAGTTGTAGCACCACAAGCAGCCAGCAAAACGGATACTGCAAAACCAAAAGAAACCAAATCACTCACACCTGTTCAAAAATCAAAAATAACGCCACCCAAAGAGATGTTAAGCAATACAAAATCAGAATTTGGACCGCTAAAAGACTGCGATCGCATCTTTCAAAATTTGTATGGTCGTCACGATTGGCGCTTGAAGGGTGCCTGCAAGCGTGGGGATTGGTATCGCACTGCGGATCTGTTGGATATGGGTCCCACTTGGATTATGGATGAGGTGAAGCGAAGTGGATTGCGCGGCCGAGGTGGCAGCGGTTACTATGCGGCCAACAAATGGGAATTTTTGCAAAAAGTGCAGAGCAAAAATAAGATACTTATACTCAACTGCGCCGAAGGTGAGCCGGGCACGTGCAAGGATCGGGAAATATTGCGCCACGAGCCGCACAAAATAATTGAGGGCTGTCTGCTGGCTGGATTTGCCATGGGCTGCGAAAAGTGTATTATCTATGTGCGCAATCGATTCTACAATGAAGCATGCAATCTACAATTTGCGCTGGCGGAGGCCTATCGCTACGGTCTGATCGGATGCAATGCTTGTGATATGGGCATCAAGTTTGATATACACATGCAGCGGGGAGATCGTTATTTGACGGGTGAAGAGACGGCTCTAGTTAACTGCCTGATGGGTAAGCTGGGCAGGCCACGCAAGCGTCCGCCTTATCTGCATGAGAAGGGTTACTTTGATCATCCGTGTTTGGTTGTTAACACGGAATCATTGGCTGTGGTGCCAACCCTTTTAAGGCGTGGTGCCAAGTGGTTTACGGGACTCGGAAAAAACAAGAACTTTGGCACCAAGCTGTTCAACATAAGCGGTCATGTTGTGAATCCTTGTACCGTTGAGGAGGAGATGTCTATGCCGTTGCGTGAAATCATTGAAAAACATGCGGGTGGAGTTTCTGGCGGCTGGAAGAATCTTTTGGCACTCTTTCCGGGCGGATTGTCTTCACCACTCATTGGCAAAGTGGCAGCTGAGGATTTAGTTATGGATTATGAATCGTTGCAAGAAGCCGGCAGCGATTTTGGCACCGGTGGCATCATTGTGATCAGCAAAGACTGTGATCCGCTCCTCGTCATGCAGCAAGCAATTGAGTTCTATATGGAGCAGACGTGCAAACAGTGCACACCCTGTCGCGATGGTGCCATCTTTCTGCCAGAAATCATGAAGAACTTCACCAAAGGTGAATCTGTGCCGCAGATGATTGACTTTGTTGATGTGATATGCAAGACAATGGATAAAACGTCCATCTGTGCCCTCTGCGATAGTCAAGCCAATGTGGCGCGCGGTCTTATAAAACAATTTGCCCCGTTGATTGAGGAGCGCATCCAGGCGTTTGCCAAGGGCTGCTAAAGTTCATCTCTGTTTGTTTGGGACAATAAATTGCTTTTGAATTGCATATTGATTGGTTTATTGAGTGGCTGTTAAATGTGTTGGGCCACCTGTTTGCAGTTTAACATTCTTGGCTGTATTTTTATTGAACTTCATGGCATTTGAATGTTCTCACGTGGTCCTTGGTATAACCATGGCCATGGATAGACTAACAAAATCAATGTGTCTCATGCTGAGAGCCGCATACAAAAGGAACATCTATTTCAAATGTGGCTTCACTCGCAAGCGCCATGTCCTTGTTCTATACCCTGCCTCGGAGGCAGGCTCATAAATGTGATTTACGCAACGACTGGCCAGCGGAAGCAAATTAATTGACTTTTAGGTATCCTGCACAAAATAGTGAGATTTCAACGAAAAATGTCTATAGAATGTTTGATTCTTTGGCATCCAACTCCTGAGTCAACCGTTTAGAAAATCAAAAATAGGGTATTCCTATAGCACTGTCGTGTTCAATACCTAGTTTTTAACTCACATGTCCGTTATAGCACTTCCTGCACAGGATATTGAAAAGGATGCGGGGCAATAAGCGAAAGTGAATATAAATTTCAAGTGAGAGCATACGAGTGGAAAAGGCAAAGTCCACTTTGTTGACATAAACAAACACCACAGCATTTGTCTGAGCTTTTTTGTGTGCGTGTGTGTGTGTATGTGCGCGCGTGCGTGTGTGTGCATGCAATGCTACTTTGTGGGGCACATGTTGAATTTATTCTTTTTTGATAGCCTTCCATTTAGCTAATAATCCAGTTTTTGAAGTGCTGCTTGGTGTGCTGATTGATTCTCATCTCAGTTTGGAACTCATTCATTTCAACAGCTGTCAAAGACACTCGCGTTTATACTGGCAGACTGGCAACCGGACGGATAGACGGACTTTGCACAAAACCAATATACTCTTTACCTTTGGTATTTATAATCTAAACGTATCGCACTGATTTCTAGAATAAAAACGTAAGCATTACATATGGTAATTTTAATTTTTATTCAACGTTCCCAAGTTTACAATTTTTAATGTAAATCTTGTTCAAATCAAAGTTCTACCACTAAGATTTTAATAAGAATCTTTTTCAATTTGATATTTTTTAAATTAGTTTTAATTTCAGAAATTTCGAATCTTAAAAAAAACATTTAAAAATCTGAATCGAAAACAATTTTTCTATTGGATTTTCGATTTTCATTAACATTCAATTGAAAACCAATAATTTAATGTGTGCTTTTATCTTAGAGATAAAAGCTGGTATGCTTTTAAAAGTGTTTACTAACGGACGAATGTGTAAAAAATGTAGGAATCTGAGAAGGAGATTCAATAGATTATGTCTTAAGAGTCTTCTCTTCTTTGTCTTGGTAGTTAGACGTTAGACAAGTGCGTTATTCGTTGCACATAATTTCATGCATTTAGTTGGATAACATGTCCATCCCTGCAAACACTCAGAACGCTATGAATGTCCAAACATGGAAGTGCCATGCTTATTCAAATTATGATCTATGATAAGACTTTAATTTTATTTAAATTAGATTTTGCCGCAGTGCCGTAAACTGAAGTGCATATTACCTTATGGGACCGAGTAGGAGCTTCTAAATGGAGACATTGCTGTACTGTGACAGGCGCAAGAAGCCACTCCATCTTTCCGGCTTTTGCCAACACCAACTGTCCAACCATTTGAAATCTGTGGAAAAAGAAAGTGACGTAAATGCGACGCTGTCTATCAAAAGCTCAAATCTAAACAATTCACATTGCCTTGACGGATTTACACCAAGTTGACAACAGCAGGCGTCTGAAGCGTACACTGCAAACTACTAATGAGAACCACTGAAAGTTCTCAAGTTCTTCTTTCTTTATTTAAGAGTTGACGTTAAGTGTCGTTGACTAAAACGCGTTCGCTGGCGGTACTTTCGTTGCTTTGATGGGGCTGTTAAAGCGCTTTGAGAGCAAATTTAAATAGGAGATTCACCGTATAATAGATTTAACTTTCATGTCTAAACGTTTAAGTACACTTGTTGTGGTTTTCATTCATTGCGGCTTTGGTAGCAACAAAGTAAAAAGTACTGAATACATGCGTTGAATTATTTTTTTAAGCACTCTCAGACCTTTTTTCCCTTACTGTGTATATATATGTACATATGTCATGTCCTTATCTCACAGTTTCTCTAGGATTGTATGTATTTGACCTTAAGCTTGTTCACTCATTCATATCCGGTATCTACTACAGCGATTTTAAAAAATAACCTACAATTCTTGATCGATGCTATTTAACTAAAAAAGGTTTTTCTAAAATCCATATAGTTTTTAAAATTTATGTTTTTAATACGAGTTGTTTTAATTCGATATTTTAAGTAGATAAACATTTAAGCAAAAATTTTCAATTTGAAAATGAAAATCTGAATATAGAAAACATTTTCGTTGAATTTAATTTTTCTGTGTAAACTACTTCATGCTGTCTCTCACTCACTACTCCCCTCTCTTTAGCTTTTCTTTCTTTTTCTCTCTCAAGCTCCTTTTCTTTCTGAACCTCAACCTCTCATATGATCTATATTCACTACTCCTTGATTTTTAGTTTTTATTTTACTTCCCTTGTCTCAGTTACTCCTTTCTTATTTTACCCTTATTTCTACACCTTCCATATCGATCAATCGCACTATAAAAGAACAATTTAAACACTTGCTGACAAATACTGCAATTAAACTTGGCAACTCGCTCAACGCTTCCTTCAAGGCAACATCAAATGCTGGCTGCTCTGTTTACGTATTCGTATCCAAATAGGCAAAAAACGTAGCATACTTTTCAGCGCATTGCATCTAAAGATTTAAGCTTGGCATTTGCCGAACTTGTGTGTGTGAATTTAAAGAAGTAGGCTTGTTAAAGGATTGGATTTTCGAGAAGCTCACACACATCAACAAGAACCCAATTGCTTATTAAAGTCATCATTGCAATTGGCCATCATTGCAGTTGGAAAGAAACCATGAAAAAGAAAAAAAACTCAAATAAAGCCGTGTGCGGTGTGCACAGTATTAAAATGTCTTTTGTTCGGGTAATATATATTTAATGACGCGTTATCTCAATTTTCTGCATAACTGACTGCACACCAGTTTATCACATACGCAGCCTTCCTTCTTAAGGTATTGATTTTGGCCAGATATATTGTGGCAGAAGAGCGCACTCGAGCTCGCACTCAAATTCACACACGCACTTGATATTCTTGACTCACTTGGCTTGCGCATTATAATGCGCACGTTATCTCAAATGATAGCGAATGTCCTGAATTCCACAAATTAAGGCTGCTTAGTGGCAGCATCAGAACAAGCCGCAGCAGCGCCAGCTGCCACAACATCTGTAACATCAATATGTATAGAAAACTTGGCATTAGCAGCAGCAGCGGCAGCTCACACAACAATTATATCTTCAGAAAATATAAACTTTGTCATTTAATGTTTAACTATTTCGTTGCCTCTAACACTGTCCCACAAGAGTGTTAAATACGTGGGGTATTTACTTTTATTAAACCTATAAATGTGTTTACAGCGAGCTTTAAACTTTTTGAGTAAATTTTGTGTTGTTTTAGTGTTGCAGAAATTTTTATATGTGAAAGCAAAAAGAAAACGAGGACAAGAAACAGCTTGACAAGTATATTTTCAGATAGTTTGTAGAAAACTAAACTTTTTCATAGGAAAAATAAACTTAAATACGCTGCTATCCTATGATAATTGTGTACACAAGCAAAACAACAACTTGGATTGTTTCTGATATCTTCGACTCAGAAAAATTAAATATAATATATATTTTATTCCTTGTTTTACCTTGCTTTTATTATCAGTTGCATTATTTATTATAATTAGCAAACCAACAATAATTTATACATCTTATTCACATACCTAAACTAGTAGTTATTTTTAGACGGTATTATGAATACAAGGTTAGTAACTAACGTTACGTCGAAAAGGGAATCGGGTCCACAAATATGAAAATCCTCTGAATTGATAATTAAAAGTGCGATTATTTTTCATTTGATTCCGCTGTTACCTACTTGACAAGGAGAATGTTTTTTAAGCCTTTCAAATCGTTACGAATATACATTTATTTATGAAAACATTTTCAATATTTTTATTTTTTCTAATGTATAATTGTTGTAATATTTTTTTATAGTAGGTATCTGCTCTGTTTGTCAGCTTATTTTACATTAGCTCTTCACTTTTTTGTTTCTTTGACTTTTCGTGCTTGTTTGTTGAAGCGCATGATTAAAGTTAAGCTGCTTAAATACTTGCCATAACTTTTGCTTTTCTTTTTTGATGTCCCGTCGGGCATTTCTTGATTTCAACTATTTCGAATTCAGTCGAGCAACATTTGTCGCCTTTCTGTGCCTTCGCACTTGGTTAAAGTCTGATATTGGCCTTGTCAAGGTCTGTCCTTGGCCGTGTTCTTACACACTATCTCCCTCTCTCTCTCTCTCTTTCTTCTCTTTTAAAAGCTGTCAACTGACCATGTGTCATTCTGCCATTAGGCGTGGCAGCAACGTTTTTTTTTTCTTTTTTGGGATCAACACGGGTTAAGACAGCGAGCGCTGTCTCAAGAGTTTTATTTCACACTCGGCAACATAATCTGCATTTAACGAAGCAATTTGCATTTAAATGCTCATAAATTTGCTTTATATACATACATATCTCCAATTGACCGAGTCCAGTGGGACTCAGTATCGCTTAAACCTTGCCTTTTAAATTGTTGTGCTGCTCTATGAGCTGTGAAAACTTCAAAAGGATTTCAGTATAACAGCTTGTTCTAGTAGAACTTTAAGGCATGTTTTTAACTAAAGTTATTTTGGCTTTTTCTTTTTTTCAGAACAGCTGCGCACATTTGAAACCTGCCAGAACGTTTACCAGAAAAATAGCTACACATGTTGGGCAAATTCACATCGAACCATGTCCAGGTCTATCACCAATACACGCGCACAGTGCCCGTAAAGAAGCCCGTCAAGGTAAGTTCTGAATGTGCTGGGATGCTTATCATTTTTGTTTTAACTGTTGTGATTTCTGTTGCCACTTCTGTATGTACATATATTTCATGAGCTCGATTTGTTTGTGCTGTTGCCTAAGTAAACACAATTAGTGTAACATGCGTTTGTTCATGCCCTCAAGAGTTAAAATACTATTGAAGGCATTTTTCATTATTAGCGTGAGATTTTTTTTTTTGGAATTTTGGTTTTTTTTTGTCATTGTTATTTGGGTGCCGGCATTTCTTTATTTTTGTTAGAGATTTTCTCTTTGTCCTTTTATTTGTTAAGCTTGTTCTGTTTTTGATTTTGTTTGTATTTGTCATAAAGACATCCTACATAAATATGGGGAAATATTTTGAGCATGAATATAATACAAATAAATGAAAAAAAAAGTTGTTTATAATAAGTGATGTTTCTTAAAGCTTTCCGATGTTTATTTTTACTAAGCTTAGTTACTTAATTGCACGAAATTAGCAGTGTTATAATTATTATATAGCTAAAAGCTTTTATTTGATAGCCAGATTATGTTTTATACGCCTGCATGCCAAAGTTAATATGAAAAAACAACAACATTAAAACTCGATAATTCAACAATATATTTTTGATCTCACCCCGTTCCACTCTTGCGGTCTTTAATTAAACACAGGCTGCTTAGCCTCCAAGTTGTGCTCATTAACTGAGATTCCAATAGTCAAGGATAACCTCTCAACACACTCAACTGTCAGCACCTTCAGGTTCATCATCATCATCATCGTAACGTAACGTAACCACGTGAGAGCACTCGAGTTGCGGTGCCGCTCCAACCGCTCTATTAAACTCTCTCTATATCTGTGTATGTGTGTGTCCCTGTGCGTCCATAGCGGACTATGTTGAAACCGAAACGATTGGCCAAGCAGAAGCCCAAAGCGAAACCGGTAAGCAAACTAACCTCATATCCTCCAAATTGACCAACACTTAAAACTTAACCAAAAATTACAAAATAATAAAAAACAAAAAAGAAAGAAGCAAACTTTTAACTATATATATTTTTAACCCCTTTCCCTTTTCAAAACTATCGTGTAGTTATCTATATCTTTCCTGTTTCCCAAAATGATATTACGCCTACATATATATCTTAACTTATTTTTCGCTTAATTTTCCTGCTAATTGCTACATTGACTGACTGCCAAACTGCTTTGTTGTGAAAGGCAAACATAAAAAAAAATAACATTGAAAATAAAATTAATGAAAGGAAATGTTGAATGCAATGTCACGTCATATAACATTTTCTTTTCTTTTCTTTTTATCTTCAACTGTTTACTCTAATAATTAATAAATTAGCTCGTTTTCCATTTTTAATCTATGGTTGCCCAACTTTTTGGCACTTTTTGGCCTTGATAAACTTTCTTATGCTTAAGTTGAGCATCGCATCGAATGCTAAGTAGAGAATTATTTTCGATTTAATAAGTAGTTTAGTATGTTATCGTATATGTGAAAGTTGGCTGCCTGCCTTGTAAATACTTAAAATGTTGAGAAGCTTGCTTTTACTATAAATCTAGTTAAAGTACTCAAGAATTTTATTGAAATGTCAAAATAAAAAGTGCATTAATTGGTAAGCCTAAGAGTATGCTCCTAATGTGTAACGTAAAGATTCGTTCTCTCTTTTAATCAACACGCTATCAACTACTTTTCACAGCCGTGACGTCACCGCGAAATATAAGTAATTGTCAGCCGTAGTTTAAATTGCTGCAGCTGCAGAAAATGTGCTCGTAATATAAACATTAATTTTACAGTAGTGCGCCCCAGGCTTTTATGACGTGCATAAAAAAAGTTTATGAAGTCGAAAGTCTGCAATGAAGTTTGTTTTTGCCAGTGGCCGGTGATCGCAAACAGACACACAAAAAACAGCAAGAGTTAAAAAATACCCATTAAAATGGCTGGGCGCTCTAAAGCTTTCAGCTCATCGCTCTCTGGCTTATCTGCCTGCTCTTGCTTGAGTTTTATTTTATCTACGTTGTCTCTCGTTCGATTGCTTGAAATTCGATTTTCTACTATGTACATACATATGTTGCCAGCACGTGAGTATGTGTTTATTTGCGCTGTCAATTGACACAGTTTGAGCGCTTTGAGAATAAAGTTTACTCAGTATGTTCCGCGACTTTGAAAACGCCATGTGAGTGAAGTACTGTAAAGCGCGTGAAATATTTTATTTTGTTTTCGTTTTTCGTTATTTCGATTAAATTTATTGCTTTTGTTTTGATATACGTTTCGTTGATTTGATTTGATGTGCGTGTTGAGTGTTTAAGAAAAACAAATAAGATAGTTTGCGGCTTCTAATTGCCAAAGCGCAATCACAAGAACAACAACAAGAAGAACAACAAGCCTGCAAATGTTTTTCGAGACCAACTGGGTGTTTGTAAGTTAATCAAAATCGTTTCATTTATAAAATTTATAAAACATTTATATTGGTTATAAGTTGGGTTCAGAGCGGCAAATGAATTTAATTGGCTTGTTGCATTGCCTTAAGTCGATTCAAGTGCATTTCAAACCAATATGCTGCATTGTATGGTGTTGTTGTTATTGTTGTTGTTATTATTGTCCGAGCAGCATTAATCAGCAGCTGTGTTTTTTTTACGCTCTCCCACACTCTCTCTCTCTCTCAGACGCTATCACTCTCTGTGTTTGTTTAGCAAGCATGCGTTAATTGAGTGTGACGCTCTCTTCTCTTATGTTCAAAGTTGGACAAATACTGTTAAAGCTGACGTACGATCGATCAGTTGAGCGCGCTGTTAGTATTTGATGAGTGGTTGCTGCACTTCATCAACTATGCACAGCTTCTGTTTCAATTTTCCACTTTAACGAGCTGGAATGAAGCCGACAGCAGGTGAATGCAGCAGCAGCATAACACGAACTTTTGCTGTTGTTGTTGTTGTTGTTGAAGTCGACGTTGCGGTTGGCTGATGGGTTGGCAAGTCGCTGGTGCAAAAGTTGAGGTTTACCTTTATGCACGAAGTGAGCCATTTGATGTGGATATTCAATGGAGTTAATGTTGTTGTGCAACTTTTATTGAGTTGCCACGTTGGCAAAGTTTGCCAGCCAGCCAGCCTGCCAGCTTTCCAGTTCAATAGAAAACTACTATGTAACACAAGGATATGCAGAGCAGGCACCTATCTGCGCCCAACCTCCCCCTAAACCCGGTTGCTAAGACTGACAAATTGGCTTCTGGGTTGCTAAGACGTTGCCGCTAGCTGTTGCACCTGCTCCTGCACTGCGTATGCATACAAAAACACTTACACACGATGTTTATATGTATTTGTGTGCGGATAACAGCTGGACTAAAGATAAAAATAAATCTATCAACTTCGCTTAACCTGCAATTAAACAATAAACTGCACTTTGTAGGCGAAACGAAGTTGTCTTTTAACCCTTTATGAATGCGATTATGTTTCAACAAAGAGAGAAGCCATCTCAATTGAGTTATGTAAATGCAATTGCATTCAATAACTGACAAGATTTGCATACCAGTCAGATTTTCGTTTCAAATGTATCTTAGAAAAAGTAACGATAAAAAACATGATAACTGTGTTCTTGACTTGATGAGTTTTATATTTGTTGACCTAGTTTTAGCTTACTTTATCAAATAATGCAGATACAGCCTACAAACATTAATATTGAAAGGATGCACAGGATGACCAATTTAATTGGCTGCACACAATTATATAACCGCATACGCATACTCACTTACGCAAGTGCAAGTTCACCACAATTTGCTGTTGTTGTTGTTGTTGTTTTGAATTGTGGCACGTGGCACCAAAGGGGGCTAATTGGCTTTGGCAATTCCCGTCAACGGCCGACTGCTGCAATATGTGCACATTATTCCAATTGACAGCAAACATGATTTCTTTTAATGAATCCCCACCCGGCCATTAATGTGTGATTGCAATGAACCGTTAACCAGATGTCGGTGCAGTTTTCATTGCAAATCGCATACATATTTCCATGATTAAAGTTAGCATTTCCTTTCTCTTGAGTTGTTTTGATGTTCGTCAGTTAACGTTTTTGTTGTCCACAGTCAAAAGATGTTGCCATTTTCCTACCTTGGAGCGCTCACTTGAAATGTCAAAGCTTTTAGTTTAACGTCCAATTCTTGAGGCGGTCTTTAAAGAAATGGTTGAGTGTATCTGTGCTTGGTTCTTTAGGGTCAATTTATATCTAATGGGTCAACATTTTGACTGGACATATTTTATTTTTTCAATGGCCAGCAACAGTGCACTGTGCAGTGGCGGCAACTGCAGTTCACTGTGAAAAATAAAATGCTTCGTATACGCTATATGACGAATACGACTACGTAGGTATATTCACTTATAATACAATTTAGAAGTATTAGAAGCAACGATGGTGTTTTCTTCTCTTTTCTATATAACAGTGCTGTGATTCTATTTATATTTTCAACTAATATTTTACAAAAAACAAATGTTATTTAAAATATAATGTCAGGAAAATAATCAAAAACCGAAACGAAATCATAATATGATATTAAAAATCCTTGAATTATTTGCGCTTAGAAGCAATTCTTTACTTTATTTTGCACAAAACATTTTTATGATTTTCCTATTGCCAAAGAAATAATTCGGAATATAAAAATATTCGCTAAAGAGAAATTCGTTATATGGAGAGATAAACTAACTAGAAACTTGAACTAAAGCAGTGTATTGAAAATTAATTCGTTAACTGAATTTATCAGTAATTTTCTGTGAATGTAGAAATCCTCTAGTTAAGCGTTTATAAAAACGAACAACATACACACACCTTATATGTAGATAGTAAATATAACATTTGTTGCACAATTTAATTTAAAATGCACAATGCAATTTTCGGGCAACTAATTTGGCAATTTAATTGAATTTGAAATATTGAATTTGCTTCCTGTGGTGCAGTTAATTTGTTTGCAAATTTTGTTTGGTGTTTGTATATGGTGCAGAGCTGTCAGAACGAACTGTCAACCGTGTTCGTGGCCAAATCAGTTAGTTACCTGCGGCTACCCAAATCTGTGACTAAGGTTGTGTTTGTGTTTTGTTTTGTGTGTATTTAAGCGAGGGCGGGAAAAGAGTCGAGAGCGAGCTAGCATTTAAAACTCTCGTGAAGAGCACTTAGCACAGAGAAAGTGCAAGCAGTCTGTGGGTGGGTGGGTGCATAGGTTGTTGCAACACTTGGTTATAACTGTAACTGTTACTATACGCAGCACTCAGCACTTAGACAAAACCCATAGTCACATTCCAGCTGTGTGTGGTAATGAAATGTAAACTGGTTGACTGTGGGCGTTCCTACAGGGGATGGAGCGGTTAAGAGAAGAAGGATAAGTGGGCATCCTATACAATTTTAACTTTGAGTAGCAGCACATGCAACATGTGCAGCACGACAAATGTTTTGTGTGTTTTCGTTTGACTGCGTAAATGTGTGTGTGGGATTTTGTTTGTTTTTCTACGTTTGTTGTTTTAGCTGAGCTTTGTAAAGTGTCGCCTTTTGTTCAGTTTAAATAGTCTATTATCTAGAAAAATGATTGAAAATGGGTACAAGTGTTGTGTATACTATTCATTAATTCATAGATATAAAGTGTAGATGTATGTACATCTGTTTGAATATAAATACGTTAGTAAAATTCTCTCAACAATAATATTGTAGTGCATACTTTTAGGCTTATCGGTTGAATAGCTTTAAGTACTTTAATGTATTCGTTTTACCAGTATTTTAAATGCGAGCTAACAAATATTTTAAATAGTTGTTTGTTAACGAATTTATTTTATTCATTTAAACTTAAATTTTAAATTAAAAAAGACGCTAGAATACAAAGTGGTCTGGTAGTAAGTCGGTCAAAAAATAAAAATGTTCACCCGCCCCCTGATAACAATAAAAATGATAATGATATTGATAGCTGAGCTAAAACTAAAAGGCTCTCAACTAATTAAAACACAATTCTACATATATTTCTCTTCTATTTACAAACTTGTTTGCACCATACAACACAACACACACAATTCGAAAAATACACCAAACTTTATCTACTATGTACAACAACTTTGCTTTATATTCTTTGCTTATTTAATGCAATATTTTTATAATATTATCTCTTTCCTTCACACTCAATCGAAAATTGGTTGCAAACACACTATTCTTAACAACACAATATCCTTTCAAAATTACTCTTATTATATCTTATCATCTTGTTATATAAATATTTGATTTTTTTTTTTCATTTTTATTCTTACTCCAAATAAAAAATTTTTTATTTTAAAACCAAATTGTTGTTCACCTGTGCGTGTGTTTGTGTGTGTATGACACAATTAAAATTGCACACAAAAACAAACAACAACGACAACAACATGACACACGTGTTGTCCATCCATCAATCAAATAATATAACAATATTAATGTCATGTATGTATAACCAAATTATACATAACTATCGAAAATACAACACATACACGACAATTATATTGTGTTAAACATGTTAAAAAAAATTATACAAAAAATCGCAATCAAATGTCGAACACACATTAAAGATACCATGGGGACTGAAAAAAATCTGTTGGGGTCTGATAAATATAACTGTGCCCAGGGTAAGCTATATCAACATTTAAAATATAACTCTGATATGTCAGATTGTACAGTCAAATAATTGTTTTATGTTGTTTGTTACACTTCTTGTTGTTGTTTATTACTATTGTTTATACATTTACACATGCCTTTCTTTTAGTGTAGTACCTTTTTTGCATATTAAATCATTAATTGATTCTTTTATGTTCGTTTTGTAAAAATTTGTGTTACATGTTTATTGTTTTGTTTTGCTTATTTACTGTCTCCTGTTAGATTGGTGGCCAGGTACAATTTTTTATAAAAACACTGGTTTTTGTATTGCCTTGGCAATATTGTATTTATTTTATAAGAAACCATAGAGATTATAGCCTAATTAAGATAGAAGGTGAGGTAAAGTCAAGACAAGAGTAGTATATTGAAATTAATTTTTTCTTTAAGTATTGGTAAAATAACCTAAAAAAAAAAAATGAACATATTTTTTACACAATTTGAAATATGATTTGTTTAAAGCTGTGTTGGATCCGAAATTGGTTATACAAGAATAAGCTTAGCATATTAAATAAAGAGATTCTAAATAATAAATTTGATAAACTTCGTTAATCAAAACCACATTTGCTAACATTGAAATTACAAAGTGTTTTGTAATTAAGTTCTCAGCATTGGTAGAAGCTCCTTTGCCCATTGTGTGGTGCTTGAGGCCCATTCATTGCCTTATCAATAATGCTTAAACCTAATTGGCTAAGTGAAATTACAAGCAAGAAATTAATTAGTACCAATCGTAATCGCTCAATTACTAAATGCACATGGCTGGCCAGACGTGCTTGCCAGGTAAAAACTCTTATTGCAGCAAATCTTTTATTGGCTGGGTTGAAACTGTACGCCGTAATGGCATTAAGCGAGTCCTGTCGTCTTAAAAAAACACGTAAAAGCGCATACACACACGCACTCTGTGCTAACAGCCAAATTGATTTGTTGTTGCACTCGAATGGCTCTCAACAACACAGCAACAAAGTAAACGCTAAACTGTTAAAAGTAGACTGCGTGCCGTGTCACGAAAAACCCATTATTTTTGTCTCTCACCAAAGACATCAAAGACACCTTACGAGTACATAGATAACTACTATTGCGTGTGTGTTAGACAGTGAAAAGCTCTTTGTTTTAGTTTTTAGCATTGCTTGTAAAAGCATTAATCATTTTTTTAGGTATATGTAAAAGCTCGAGTAAATATTTGCGCATTGTGCTGGAACTGACTATTAAATCTTTAAATAGCATTTTTTTTTTTTTAAATAAAGTTGATTATTAAATCATGTCAAATATAATAAAAAGAAAGACTTTAAACATGTTTATTTTAATGACAGTCACAAAAAAAATAAAATATGCAACATAAAATCAATAATTGTTTTTTTTTTATTAAAATTGTTGCTGTCAATTTAAATATGAAAAATGTTGATTTTAAAGTAAATAGAATTTTTTTAGTAAATACAAATTCTTAAATATGAGAATGTGTCAGAAATTCAACACAAAACAAATGGATAGTTTAATCCATCGAAATGTTAGATAAGACAAAAAGGCTACTCGCAATTTTGTAGACCTAAAAACAGTGGCGAATTTCACGCTTGGTTGGTACTCGACTATATTTTGCCGTGTAATGATTATGGCTTATTTAATTTGAGCGCTGTTGGGCTTGTTGTGTTGGGCCCTAGCCACAAGTAGAAAAACCGCAAAATGCATTTGCTCTTTGTTTTTCTCTCACACTCTCTGGGTTCTCGCATTTCGCTAGCTCGTTCGTTTGCCGTGCAAATAGTAAAATTGTAAATAACTCTGGCTTTATCAAGCGGCAGCGCTACACATACGCCGGTCCCATTAGTTACAGCATCAGTTCACAGCATCGGGTGCGTGTCAGTTGAGATTCACCCGCTGTGCTGCCCACAACAGCAGCAGCCGCTGCCGCAACAACAACAACAGCAGCTATCAAATATTAGCTGGCATTAGTGAAAAGCGAATGCAATAAAAACGACAACAATAATTCGAGTGCATTTACATAAGCATATAGCTCTAATAATGGTGATTATCGATTCACCGCATGCAGCGCGCAAATATTTGCGGCGCATCTCGCGAGATTTCTCAACGGTTCGACGGTTTAGCAATACACCGGCTATAACTGCTATAACTGCTCCTCTAGCAGCACCTGCAGCCACAGCAGTTGTCCTCGAAGAGGATTTGCCAACCACGCCGCGAGGCATTCGCAAACGGCAGCGAATACGTAAAAGCTCCTCAGTCTCATCGACGTTATCGAAAGTTTTAATCCTGAACGTGCGTGATTTGCTCAAAGCGCAGGCAAACAACGAACAAACAGAACAGGTACTCGATTATACTCGAATGAGTCAACCACACCAACTGCCATCATCTAATCACAGCCAGCAGAGTTAGCAGTCTTTAGTTGGGGATTTAATTTTATTTCTTTCTTTTTTTTTATCGCCAACTGTTGCATTTGTTACAACAATGAGTTTAGGTTTGTGAATAGTTTTTTTTTTTTTTTGTTTATTAACCAGCCTAGAAGTTTTTCAATTTAATTTTAATTTGTATGTTTTTTTTTGTTGTTAGCAACTATTTTGCATGGCTTTGCTATGGTCTTCTAAGTGCAGTTGTGCAAAGTTTCAATATGCCAATTATAAAATGTCTTGGCTTGGCAAGCTTGTATATATATATGTATTCCTTGTGTATATTGAACGCTTTATAAAAGCTAAGGCGATATAGGTTGTAACAATAGTTTAAAGTTGTTTAGAATGTTTAAAGTTGGTAATGAAAGTCAAGTTAATGCTTTTTGTGCCTGCTATACAGAAAGAAACTTAAATCAAAAATATGTTAGCTAAATAAATAAAAAATATAGGTTCTTTAGATAAGGTGTATTTGTGTCATATAATTTATTCGATAAATGAATATGAATATGAAAAATTAATATTGGTGATAAAAACATTTAAAATATAAACGTACTAAAAACATATTTTTACAATTAAATTAAATTTTAATAGCTTATTTTAAAAAGTACACTTTATTAATCAATATTTTTTGATTTTAATGTTGGTACTATCATTATTGTATATATTGTAGAATCTGTTGCACTAATCACTTGGCCGTAGACTGCTTTTAATCCTTTTGTGTATTTATAACTGATCCTTTATGTACAGTTACGTTCTCAAGCACTTTTAAACAATACAACAGCAGCAATGCAGTAGCCACAAAAGATGCCTTAATTGTATTAATAATATAAAAAAAAAAACTCGAAATATAGCTTATATAAATATGATATTGCCTTTAGCTCTTAACTGTATGATTTATAAAGATTGTAAAAACCAAACTTATCTATTTCAAAAAATTGTTTTGTGCCATTTAACTAATAGTATGATTTTCTTACTTGTCAACTTTTCTTTTGTCTGTTGTCAAAAAATAAACAAAAAAAAAAAAAAAACTCTCAGCATCAGCCGCGCAGTTGGATCGAGACAAATTTTCAAAAACGCGAGTGCATCAAATTCATACCATGCCCAAAGGAAGATACAAGGTAAGTGCTATTCTGCTCTTTTATATCCAATATTGCAATTAATTTACTAATTAGGCAAGCAAAGTGCATCTGATGTGGTTAACAAAACCCCCCCTTTGTAGAACACCCCTTACCGTTTACCTTAAAATTTTGACCCAGTTTTGCGTATCAAAAACGCGTTTGATGCAGGGTGCCGCTATGTATTTGGCCTAGTTTTCTGGGTCTATTTTATTTTTGGGGAAGGGCAGGGAGGAAAGTCGTTGTTTAGTCAGTTTCATTTTTGGCGTTGGCATTTTATTGTTTGTTATTATCGCTGGCAGGCAGAGATAGTCCATTCCCCAACACCCGCTATCCTCTACGTTCGTCTGATCCGTCAAGATGCGCTCCCGTCCCTAACCAATTGAGATGAATGCGTTATAAAATTACTAGCCTGTCGTGTTCTCGTTTCCCCCATTCTCTCTTTATCTATCTATGGCTTGACTTGGCTTATTGTGGTGAAAGTTTTTCAGTTACGTATTGCATATTGTATACTCCGTACATATTTTATGAAGGCTTTATGGCTCTGAAGTTCTTATCAGTTTTTTTTCTTTGCTGCTGCTGCTGCTGCTTCTGCTGCTCAAATATTTGGTTTTGTTTTAGCAGCGCTGCTAACCCACAATCATAAGCCTTTGCCTGGCAGATGTTTTGGGCCCCTATTGCATCTACATATTTCATTTGTTGTCGCTTAACAAATTCTTCTTGCTGTTAACAATTGTTAGCCGCGCCAAAAATCCAATGCCAACAAATATCTCTCTCACTTCGTCCTGACAAACAAATTTGTTTATCTGCCCATGTGTTCGTTTCTAAGTGCTTGTTTGTGTATGAGTGTGTGTGCATATTTCACATTATTCATGGCTATGCGATACTTAAATAGCTTGATTCGAAGGGCTAGCTAGCAACACGTGTTGCATGTGCCACACACAAATTCACAGATTTATTTTATTTTTATATTCATGGCGTACAAAAAGGGCTACGAACATCGCTTTTTTATAAGCTGGCAATCCTATTGGGCTATTTTTATACAAAGCGTTACAATCCTATCTTATTAAATCTTCACAGAACATGCAAGTTTTTTTTTTAAGGTGTAAATAAGTTGGTATAAAAAGGTTGCATGCAACACTATGCTTCTGAGCTAGGAATAATAAAGATTTGAAAAAACTGATGAAAGAAAATATTATTTTAGATTATATCCAACTAATCAGACTAATCAATGTAATATTTTTGAACTTCATATAATTTTTAAAGTCTTACAGTATTATAATCAGCTAAATGCTGATTTAATTCGAATATAATTTAATGAATATGAAGTTTAATAGAATTTTAATGTAACAGGCAATGCAAATTTGATGTTAAATACTATGTGCTCATTTTATGAATTAATTTAAACAGTTAAAAGCTTCCTATTGTGTTTTATTGATGAAAATAAGACTCCTTCATTAATGAAACAATTCTTACTATCAAGCAGCTACCCAGCTCTTAAAAAATTCCTTTAATTTGTAATGCTTCTTACAATGAAACAAGCACAGAGCAAGCAAGAGTATTAATGTCTGATTTGCGATTGGTTTATTCATTAGCCATTTGTTGCTGACTGATGCATATGCATGGCTTGTAGTATTATTAGTTGGCTGTAATTGAAATTAATTATTTAGCAGTGCCAAGAGTTCTGAGCAAATGCCAAAAGCTGAGCGACAGACAGCCTGTCTCTGACGAAATCTATTGTTACAGCCAAGACACTCAAACACGTAAACAAGAACAAGCACGGCAACAGTTACAAGAAATGTAAAACAGCCAACAAAAGCGACCACAATAAGCACACACACACAAGATAAATAACAGTTTATTTAACACGTGCGAGAGTATGTGTGTGTGTGTGGTTGACTTGTGTGTTTGCCAAGTGTGACATTGATAATAAATCAACACATCCCACCAAGCACTTTGGCCTTTTCCCGACCCTAACTTATTGGCCAGCCATATTGTATCTGATGCATTCTGCCTTTCGTGTATGTACTTAATACGCCATTATTACAACTGCAAAAACATTAACAAAAACCCTCGCTGTACAATTCGACAGATGCTGCTGCGGCCAAGTACAAGTCACACATCAGACGATAGCCGGCATCGAAAGCGGCTCCCCAGGCGATTTGTGGCTGCCAACGAAACACACCCGGCCTCAACCCACCGATGCTTATGGCACCATTGAGTTTCAAGGTGGAGCTCATCCCACAAAGGCTCAGGTGAGTTCATTAGACCAATGTATGTATGGCACGTGGCATGTGGCTCTTAATACGAAATTTCGTTTGAGTACCTAGCGAATCAGTCTCTAGAGTCTCACTTGACTTTGCCAATAACTTTTGGACTCACTCCCGACTCCCGCCCATCTGTTTCTTCTTTTTTCTCTATTTAATATGGTAGTATGTGCGTTTGTCGTTCGATACGCGGCCAGAGCTGCTGGTACAGCTATTCACCAAGGAATGGAATCTGGAACTGCCAAAACTTTTGATCACAGTGCAAGGTGGAAAAGCCAACTTTGATTTGCAGGCCAAACTTAAAAAGGTACGAGTTTCTTTTCTCGATATAGTATATCTTTTACCTGCAAGTGTCATCTTTCTGACTCTAATTGAATAGCTTTGGCTTTAGCTGCTACTTTCGTACATATATTTCGCAAACTGACAATCTCATTTCTCGCTTTCGCAGGAAATTCGCAAAGGACTGCTCAAGGCGGCCAAGACGACAGGCGCTTGGATATTCACCGGCGGCACCAACACGGGTGAGTTTCATTTAACTTTAGCGACAGACTCAACTATTTTTTATGAGTTCAAATGCAAGACCAACTTTAATAACTTTATGAGAATCCAAGCAAAGTTATGTTTAATGTTATGACCCTCCTGCACTGCACAGCATCAACAACAATAACAGCAACTACAAAAAGTCCTTTGAAAATTAAATAAATAAAAATTCCCAGCGCAGTGATTGAACACACTTTCTGTTACAGCTGAAAAACTCAACAAATTCAATGCACTTACAATTTGACTGCTTTGCATCTTGATAACATCTAGAAAAAAAAAGGAGAACTCAACTTAAATTTAATCAGAAAGAGAATTGTTCTTTATAATATCAAATGCAATGAAATTGTCAACTGCTGGATAGAGAAACAAGTATTCAATAAATACCTTTAAAAAAAAAGAATCTTTATACATATATTTCTTAAATTAAAACTGAGCTCCAGCATCTTTGTGCACTATTTTTGTAAGTGTATAAGGAATGCACAGAGCATTCACATTGTTTATTATGGTTCTTTTTTTTGTCGTCTTTCTTTTGTGCTCCTCAAGCTGTTATTAAATTTGAAACACTGTATTGTTGTTACCAACCCGCCTCCAATAAACATTCCAGCACTTCTATATAAATATATATATATATATATACAAAAGAAAATGAAACTTAAGTGAACGTCAAATTCAAGGTACCTGGCTTTCAAAACTAAATTAAATAAAACAAAAGCCAAAAAGGAAACGCACAAAAAAAAACCTATTTATTTTTGACATTGTTGTTGTTGTTGTGTAGTGTAGTGTAGCTGTGGCTGTGATTGCGAGTGACTTACTTTGATTGTTGTTCTGCCAATGTATATTTGCAGGCGTCACCAAACAAGTGGGCGACGCCCTGCTCCTGGAGGGGCAACAACGCACCGGACGTGTGGTCAGCATTGGTATTGCGCCCTGGGGCATTGTGGAGCGCAATCATGAGCTGTTGGGCCACAATCGCGAGGTGCCCTGCCACAGTATTAGCTCGCCTAGGTAAGTAAACAGCTTTTAATGCATATTTTATGAGCCTGCCACAGGACCTACATACATATATACTAATTGATGTTTAACCCTGAGTTTGTCGCACCTGTTGCAAATGGTTTCTATTATTGATGAGTTCACAAACGTTTGTCACATGCTTTGGTTCCCATGTTAAACTGAACATTTGTCGTATGCCTTTTCATTTACAGATCCAAATTGGCTGTGCTGAACAATCGGCATGCATATTTCTTACTCGTCGACAATGGCACTCAGGCAAAATACGGCGCCGAATTGATATTGCGACGCAAACTGGAGAAATTCATTTCGAATTTAAAACTGCATCCATGTAAGTACTCCAAGTCAAATCATCGGCAACATATTGTAGCAAAAGGCAATCAGTTTAGTTGGATTACAATACTCAGAACGAAAGCATGGAATTGTAGATTAAATTCAAATGCTTTGCGGCTCAAGGATTCCATTTGTAATACTCAAAGTCAGCTAAGCATTGCGCACAGCACAATTTGCATTCAATTCCATTGTTCAAGAACAAAATGCAGCATGCAGCTAACATGTTGAAAATGTTTTTAAAGCTGAAAGTATAGAAGTTATATAAAGGCATGATGAGAAGATTTTCGGTGTATTTATTGGAGCTTAGATCTTTAAGAATTCTTACTAAAACGTGTTCAAAAGGAATTGTATTATTTAAACTATAGAAACTTTTACTTAGAAAAATATAAAGCTTTAAGATATTGTGTTGTTACATGTAGTAAAAGTCTTACAACTTTTGTTACTGCCATTAAGGTCTGTGTAAGTGTACAAGTATTACAAGATTACAAGATGTCTTGTGACAATATAATGATTGTCATTATGATGACTCTTGTAACTTTTATAGATTGCGAACGAAGCTTGTTATACACAAGTACAAGTATATCAGCCGCAGGTCAACTCATCTCATCTCATCGTCAAGTTTCAGCATTGACTTGCACCTTTTGATGTATGTTTAACATAATTTGTTTATACCTTGTTTACCATGTTGTTGTTTGCGTTTGTTCTCTCTCTCTCTCTCTGCTTTTAGTCACACATTCCAGTACGCCCGTTGTCTGTCTGGTGATTGAAGGCGGCACAAACACAATACGTGCTGTCCTGGAATACGTGACAGACTCGCCTCCTGTCCCCGTTGTTGTATGCGATGGTTCTGGGCGTGCCGCCGATCTGCTCGCTTTTGTGCACAAGTAAGTTTAAACGGATTGCCAGGATATCTCACAGCAACATGGACTGATTGCCAGATAGGCAATTTAAAGCACCGGACGTTGATGTTGCTAGACATCAGCACCAACGCAATTGATGAGCAACCGCAGCTACTGTAAATTTTGCGTTGTTGTCATGCACGGTTTTTATGACTCCTGCCGCGGTTTGGCATAATGTCCTTGCGTATTTAATTTGCGATGCTGCGGCAACGTTTGTTGATGTTTTTATTAGTTCATCAAGTATACGACATTTAACTAATTATACAAATTTGAGACTAAAAAGACAAAATTTAGGCCACCAAGTAAAGCAAACGCCACGAAGCCCATTTGCTGTTTGTGCCCCTTTTTGTTATGCTTAATTTTAATTTTAATCCTCACTTTAATGTAGATATGCATCTGATGGCGAGGAACAACCAGTACTGGAGTCTATGCGAGATTATCTTATTGGCACCATTCAAAAAACCTTTGAAGTCGGCCTGGAATCGGCTGAAAAACTTTACCAGGAGCTGCTCCAGTGCACACGCAATAAGAACTTGGTAAGTGTTAAGGTCTTAAGCTGTAACAAGTAACAAGTTTTGAGCAAAGAGTTGAAATTAGATAAAAAGCTAACGGCAAACTATTTCTTTCTAACATAAACCGGATGACTGAGCAGTAAGAAGATTTTGAACAAAGTTTCACTAATGCATTATTATGTTTGATTCCTTGAGGAAGTGTTTTTGTATAAAATATGATTTATAGCAAAAATAACCTAAATGTCTTTCACTAGCATCTTGGAGATGCTGCTTTAAAGACTTAGAGTTATTAAACGCACATAAAATACACTGAACATAAACACTACTCCTGAATATTTACGCTCGTGGTAAACTTTTTTAAGAAAAACTTGAGGACTTGTATTCAAGCGGTTGTTTTATTGCTCTGGCCCAGTTAACTAAGCATAAACGGAGCGAAAATAATTAGCTCACAAAATACAATTGACCGTGTAATGAATTTGAAATCAACGGCACGCTTTTACTCCAGCTATTTCTAAAAAAAAAACTTTGATGAATTTCGTCGTCGTCGTAATTAGGACTTTTATTCGATTTTAAATGGGCTCTGTTTGGACATAAATTTGTATATTTAATGCATAGTGGCTAAGGCTTTTTATTATATTCTTCTTCTTCTATTCGGGGATGCCATCCCACAGATTACCGTTTTTCGCATACAAGAAAAGCCCGAGGGCGAGGCACAGGAGCTGGATCAGACCATTCTAACCGCGCTCTTCAAGTCTCAGCATCTCAGCCCACCGGAACAACTGAGTTTGGCTCTAACATGGAATCGTGTGGACATAGCGCGCAGTGAGATATTTGTCTACGGACAGGAATGGCCGAATGGTAAGCAGGTCTTCTAGTATATAAATATGTTTGTATATATATACAAGCACATTTATATCCAGTCTTTGCATAATTTTCAATACACTGTCATTACGTTTTATTACAATTTGTGTACGTACCCTTAGGCGCTTTGGATGAGGCCATGATGCAGGCACTCGAACATGATAGAATCGATTTTGTGAAATTACTTTTGGAAAACGGCGTCTCGATGAAGAAATTTTTAACAATACCCCGCCTCGAGGAGCTCTACAACACAAAGCACGGTCCGGCCAATACATTGGGGTGAGTTTACTACAAAACCATGTGAGATGATGGGTCGGACGCAGCGTCAAGGCCAACATATTTCTTGTCATACTACAAATTATTTTACTGTGAAAGGTGCCATCTGACAAACGTACTATTTTCGCATATTATGGCGATTTGTCCGTCCGTATGAAACCTTTAAAACTAAAGACTTGAAAAATGTTCAAGCTGAGTTGTTTTGCCTACATGTCAAGACTTACCAAATTTGGTGAGAAAAAGAAAACTGGTGTCTCCGAAATAACACAAACATAAAATGTTGATGCCACCACTTTTGCTAACCTCCCACCGCATTCCGGTATCTGAAACGCTTATTTCTTTCACAGTTTTTAATCAAATACTACCAAATTTAGCTGAAGACATTGCCCAAAAAACTTATTCAACATGAATATTATTTTTCTGTGTTAAATCAGCAAGCGATGTCGCTTTAAAATCTATACCAAAACGTTGATGTAACTCCGAAGCAAGCCTTTAAAAATTGGAAATACAGTTTTTGAGCTCGACTCACAAAATTTAGTGGCAATAAAGCAGGAGACGTCCCCTAGTCGCATCGTATAATTGTTTGCGACTTTTCTTCCCTATCCAGATTCTTGACTAATAGTTTTAATTAATCAGAGTATCAGAGTAATCTGCATAATTTTCACTTTTTTACGCATATCCTTTCTATTTCCATTTTCCCGTATCTTTTTAATTATTTGGTGCAACAATCATTAAAAGTTACATTCCAATTGCAGTTACATATTACGCGACGTGCGTCCGCATATACCTAAGGGCTACATTTACACGCTACACGACATTGGCCTTGTCATCAATAAACTAATGGGCGGCGCCTATCGGTAAGTATTGTCACATCCTGCCACGAACACACGTGCCGTTTATTAAAGTATGATATGCTGATGCAACATATATTCGCAGAACATTTCAAAAACTATTTTGGTGCAGTATGATAACTTGTATAAATAATCCTATGTAAATGTAGAGTTTTCTTTTTGAAAACTTTCAAGCTGAATGTGTGAGGTTTACTATGGATTTATTTTATTTTTTCATAAAATTTTGCAAAACTAAACTTGTCAAAATTTCGATTGCATTTAGTTTAAATAATAATAATATTAATTTTTCCAACCCAGATAGAAAAAACAAATCATTGAATTCGAAGACTCTTTAAATGTCCGGTATTCAATATAATTTAACATCCTGAGCAAATACAGGAAAAGATGCTTAATACTATAAAATCGAGCGTCTGTTATTGCCAGAAAAGATTCTAATAAAATCAACTGAATAAACAGAACTGCAAGTAAATTTTAAGGGTATATTCAGCGAGGCCGTACAAAACTTTGTGCTAAAGCTATTGTGATCATCATCAAATAAAAAACGCTTGGCAATTAGAAGCATGGGTTACAAAATGACCCGAATGGTCAGTGGTCGGGCTGTTTGTGATGTCCTTTAGGCCTTTTGTGGATTAAAAATCCTGCGAGGCAACAAAAATCAGCGTCTGCACATAAGTTTATCACAACAGCGCTTTAAGTTGATGTCTGTGTGTTATTAACTTTGTCCCAACAATAACTTTATTTTTTTATTCGCCATTGCGCCCTCTGCGTTGCACTTGGTCGTTGTGGGCATCGATGGAGTGGAGTTTGTTCAGGTCTGGTGCCTTTTACATGTTGCCGGATTAAATTTGATGAGCCCCGTCGACGCTCATTTGTTCAAGAAAATGTAATAAGTTGGCACAAGTCAACGCGCTCGCTTTCTCTATACCAAAATTAAAAAAAAAAAAGAAGAAAAAGCTAAAAGTCTAGATACGCATGGCCGGCAAAAGGCGACTGTAATTATTCCTCATTATGATTTTGGCTGGCGAAGCGAAAAATGTGGCAGCTTAAATTCGGTAAAAGCAGCTTTTGCGGTCGCTTTGTGTGTTGTATTTAATATGTTTCAAACTACTCACACTTGCGGTGGAGAATAATTAATAATACTAATTATAATATTGAAAGGTGTAAAGCACTTATAAAACCCTTGCAATTAGATTAAACAATTAAAAATTCGATTGATAGCTAAATGTTATTAACTTAATCTATCAAAAGTAATTCCATTTTCAATAAATCTTTGCTATCAAGAATAAAGGTAACAATGACTCAAAGGATAGAGTATCAAATCTGTGGTAGATTCAATCGTTTGGGGTTTCTAAAAAACACGCTTAAAAGTGGCAAATGTATCAATAAAGTAATTCAATTAAAGGAGGGATACTTGCTCAACTTTTGATAGACCTAAAAGCACAATGTGAAAAGGGAAATGGGATGTGGATTAAAAAAAAATCTGTTATTAAAGTAAAGTATTTTTTTAAATTGAATGTAATGAAATCGAAATCCCCTGATGTACATATATTTTGCAAATGAAATAAATAAATTGTTTGCTTTGCGCACTTTTAATTTAACATGTTTGCCTTTTCTGGTCTGTGGCATTTATTTAGTTAGCAGTAGAGCTCATTGATGTCGTTCAGCTAGATAAACTACTTAATTTAGCAATAGCCGAGTGTGCTCTTTTGTCCGCTTGGCTTTTGTGCTTCTATCAAAAGGTCACAAGTAATCTGACAAATGCCCATCTAAATGGTGTTCAGTCCAAAAATTGAACTGAAAACTGGCATCAAAACTGTTGTTCCGATTAAATTACGGTTCGTGTTTTTCGGCCTTTTCTCGCCTGGCTGCCTGGCTTTGGCAAATATGTACCTATCTTTTCTGGCTCTGAGGGTTAAAGTTGTGTCTGTTTACTTGTTATTCAGTTTAGCTGCTGTTTTTGTTGGTGTCGCTGCTTGATACCATTGTCTAGACATCAGCAACAGGCAGGCAGGCGAGCGAGCAGTCTCGAAACCTGCCTGGTCTATCCTGCTCTTTAGCCAATTTGAGCGTAATTAAAAGCGTTAAAGTTTTTAATTTGCTTCGCATCAAGTTTGAATTTGAAAGTGTCACACTTTTATGAGTCGTAAATTATTTACAACATTTGTTTTGATTTTTTATTAAAGCTTAATTGTTTGCTCGTTAAAACGGAAGTACACCCGCCGAACATAAAATCGCAAACACAAGATAGCAAGCTACAAACAAATATTTAGATTATTCGAGTCGCTCATGAAATGATAAAGCCAAGCAAAATAAAATTGCCTAGCAGAAATAATAATAAGAAATTGTTTCTGTAACATTTTAACACCGAAAGAACTTAAAATCGACTTATTAAAGTAGTGCACAGCTGTAAGTTTATCGAAAACAATAAAATAGCATCACTTCGTTTCAAACATTTAATTGCTTTCCGATGAAACTTAATTGCATTTTTGCTGTGTCAACATGAATTCGATTTTCTTTTGAAAAAAAAGAGAATAAACTAAACTCTAAGACAAAAAAAAAAAAATGAAGACACAAATATGAAAAATATACAAAGTTACAAAAAACTTAAGCCGATGCTGCCTGGCTGATATAAGGTGAAGCGGAAATTGAAAGTAAGGATGAGAGCTAAATAAACAAGCAAAAAGCCAACCGACAAGAACGACAGAGCTTAGCAAATAAACAATCCAAAATAGAAGCCCACACTTTGTTTTTTTTTTTTGTGAAATTATAATTATTTTTCTGTCGGGATGCTGACAAAATAAATTTATGTGAAATGGAAATTTCGTTTGAAAAATTAATTCACTTGGCGGCAAGTTGAAGACAAATGCTAGCAGTATCAATGTATTGTATATTTTGTGCCTTTGCAGATCGTATTATACGCGTCGCAAGTTTCGACCCATCTATGCGAAGGTGATGAACAGCTATGCAAATGCTTGCCGCAAGTCCTCGACATATCATTATCAGCGTTATGCGGGCGCTAATTCTTTGAGCCTGGTAACAGGACTACTGCCATTTACCACCGAAATGGCCCTGTTCGAGTTTCCCTTCAATGAGTTGCTGGTGCGTAATGAATGAATGCATTCGCATTTTCTGTAATTCCCAATTTTTATTTGAACCCTTTACAGATCTGGGCGGTGCTTACCAAGCGGCAACAAATGTCGCTGCTCATGTGGACACATGGCGAGGAGGCGCTGGCCAAATCGCTTGCCGCTTGCAAACTGTACAAGGCAATGGCCCACGAAGCGGCCGAGGATGATTTGGATACGGAAATCTATGAGGAGCTGCGCTCCTACGCCAAAGAGTTTGAGAGCAAAGGTTAGTTTGTCGGTGCTTAATTGTGGCCATTGTGGCCTTGTGATTTAATCAAATTAAGTATAGAAGTTGACATTTGTAAATCAAGCGCATGGTGCCGTTATTAATGAGCTCCTGACCTTTGTGGTTAACTAATTGTCTTTTGTTTTGTTGTTACGATTGTGGTTCTGGTTGGGGTTGTTGTTGCTGTGGATATGGCAGGCAATAAACTGTTGGACTTTAGCTATCGCCAAGATGCGGAGAAGGCGCAGCGGTTACTCACCTGCGAGCTGCATTCGTGGTCCAATCAAAGTTGCCTATCCCTAGCCGTTGCAGCCAATCATCGTGCCCTGCTTGCTCATCCCTGTAGTCAGGTCATACTTGCCGATCTCTGGATGGGTGGCCTGCGAACCCGCAAGAACACAAATTTTAAGGTCAGCTTTTATTTTTTTCTATTTATTTAAAAAATTTTAATATTTCGTTATATTCTTCTATAATCAGGTCATTTTGGGCTTAATCATGCCATTATATATCCGGCAATTGGATTTCAAATCAAAAGAGGAACTACAACAAATGCCGCAGACCGAGGAAGAGCATTTGGAGAATCAAAATTTGGATAACGATGATTCGGATCGTTCGCAGCCAGATGCCGAGGTAAGTTTCACATTGCCTGTCACTGTTAATCTTTAAACTTTTGTATTGGTTTTTTAATTTTTAACAAAACGTTAAAGTGAAAAGTTTTTGTTTTGAAATATGTTTTTTTTTTTTATTTTTGATATGGTTTTTAAAACGAGCCAGTTCTGCAATTATGTAATTATTAAATTTTCAGCTTATCCTAATACTTAATATCTTAATAACAAAATAACTTGTATAACCAAATAGCATATTTACTTTAAACCTAACTATGTACCTATAATTCGTGCTATCATACCTAACAAATGCCCTACCAAATACCATCTTATCACTTTGTTTGTTTTAGAATGCCCTTTTAAAAGCCAAAAGATCCATTTCGTTGAGATATAGGATGAGCGCGGGCAATAATAATCGCGACAAGGTAGTAAAAATCAACGAATTCAACAACAACAACAACAAAAACAAAAAAATCGAGAATAGCTTACACTGTTTCAATCATTTCTTGTTTAAGACTCGTCTATATATCTACTACTACTACTACTACTACCTTAATATTTATAAACGTATTTGTTATTTCATATTTCTACCGTCTGTCTGTCTGTTTCTGTCTCTCTCTTTCGCTGTCTATATGTATCTATATTTTTATGTATTGTTGTATTGTCTCTGTTCTCGTTTTGTATTCTGTATATCTTAACTATAATCTCTACATTACTTTAATTTATGGCATCTTGGTTTTGACGCATTATGTATGTGTATAGTTGATTTTTATTGATTTCTATCCACTGCCAGACTTCATTTGGGATTTTGTTAGGTGATTCAAGTCCAGCCCAATAAACCACTCGCCAGCAGTGCTCCTGAATAAGATCTAGTTGTTATTGTATAACAGTTTAGAAACAGTATAACAGTTTCTAAAATTGCTATTTAAAGTCCATTACAGGTACATAAATTCGAGTCAAGCTTACAACACACATCAGTATTCCCCTCTTAATCTCCAACCTCTATTTTTTGTAATTATCTTTTAACTCTTTATAACTCGTTAATAAGATTAAACTAATACCAGCCAACGAGCATTCGCCATCATTTCACAGTATTGCCAACTCTGCAGATGTAAGTCTTCTATTTTAGCCCCTCCTCCGCCTCTTGAGCGACTGTCATTTATTTCATATGCTTCAGCCACTATTAGCCTTATAAGTTTAAGCACACACAAATCGCTGTAATAGTTCGAACTGCCCTTAAAGGACTTAATATTAAGTGCGGACAACCGTTTGCAGTCTTAACAACATCCTTTGCGGCCAGTGTCTGCATGGCCAACAGCGCAAATTAAAGTTCAATTAAGTAATTAACGTTCTGAGCACATACACACTCACACATCCACCAACTCACACAGTTATTCACAATGCGTATTTGTACAGTGCGAAAATTAAAATAGCACCACCTTGCATGCCAGAAAACAAACATCAAGTTTGGAAATTTTAAACTTATTAGAAGTACTCCTAAATGGTTGAAATAATAGCAATATGATGTTAAATATAATTAGCACAGTATTTTATAAGGGTAGACATAACGATTTTACGAAGATTGCATTAGTCAATATTTCTTTCGAATATATTTACCATCTATTGCAAAACTTAAAAGTAAAAGAAAAATTTCCTTATAATCGTATCAACAAATCTAAGCTCTATGCGCTATAAAGATAATACTCATTTGAAAACTTGGCCTGTAAGAAAAAGTAGCTTGGTGGTGCTATAATAATTTTCGCAGCTGTGTATTGAAAATCGTTCCATCTACATGCTTATAGATAAGTCAAGCTGTTTGCTTATAGAATGCTGTTTTAGCAGCTCTTGCAAGGGGAAACGCAACAGTTGTTCAAATATTGTTTTTCACTTACACCCACACACACACACACACCAATGAACATGCAGACAGCCACATGCTCGTTAACATATAGGAGCATTTGCTATGACAGAAATTGAAAATCCTTTAATCACAAAATCAAATTAAAATCCATTGAACTTGAGCGCACAGCTTTGAAGTTGTAAGGATGATGACGACGAGTGTTGCCATTGATAAAAATTTACTTAAATATATGTACACCCCCAAACTCGGTTTAAATTGTGGTTTTTTCGTTACGTTTCTTATCGGCGTAGCTACAACAAACTCACCTGTATATACTTTTTTTTTGTTAAATAAATGTGTATATGTACTACCTGTGGCATGCAACTAAAAAAACTCTTTAAGTTTGGTTTCACCACAAATTTTATTTGACTGTCAGGAAAAAACATAAGCACATACAATTTCTATAATTTCGCATCTTATGTATTTATTTCACATACTCGTACAACTCTCTTGTAGCATAAATAGTTAGATTAAGATGATGTTAACATAAACAAAACACAAACAAACATTCGTACATTGTTATCTTTTACAAACATATATACTTATATATATGCAAAACGTGTGCCCCCCATCCCCTTTCAAACCGTTGCAGGCTCTATTGGCGGATACTTATTCGGTGCGCGATACAAAAGTACACGAAAATGGCAAAGTGAGTAAATTCACACATTACCCACAAATACTCTCTCTCACACACAATCACTCAAATGTACTAAATGTCGCTACACAAATACAATTATTTACAACGCTCAGACACACTTTTATTATCATGTCATTGAAAAGTATTTACTTTTTCCATCATATTCGTACAAATAGAGTCCAAACTTTTCGTATACATACATGTGTGACCAAATAATAATGTTCGTCTAGCACATAATATACTTAGCATAAAAAAGAAACTAATAAACCGTGCAACAGAGTTATAGTGTGTTATGTGTTCTACTGTACTAGAAAGCCTTGTACAACGTGCGTCGTAACGTATACGTCCCGTAGACCGTCCAATTCCTTAAGCTGAGCAATGCAGCTGGTTGTAATTGTCCTTTTAACACCTTAACACCCAGATTCCATTCATTTTAATTGCTGTTGCTCATTTTTATTACTATAGTACTACTCGTAAAGTACTCGTTTGAATTTTACAGGTTAATCTCACTGCTGGAGCGGATGAACCACCCTCCAAAGTTAGTGTTGAAACACAGTTCTAGTTTAACCTGTAGACAATTTTGTTGCTCACAATATTTTATTCAATTCAGTATGTTTAAAAGAATCTAACTAATCTAACTGTCTTACAATATTTTATTTGCATACACAAGTAGTTGCCTAAGGATGCTTCTCTTCATTTATTTTTTTTTTTCTGCTGCATGTTTCAAACGCGCTTAAACCAAATTGGCTCGTAACTCAATTAGAAATCAGCCACATGGCGTCACATTGCACACGCAATTTAAATTAGCTAGTTCACTTTCACTTTATAACTATATAGATATATCTATGTACTTCTACTATGTAGGTTAACTCACTGCGCCAACTGTTGTTGGTATACACACAACTCAAATATGCAAAGCTGTATAAATGTACATTTGCTATTTATTACGCACTTTGAATGCTCCTTTCGTATGGCCAATGTTGATAATTGATTTTCAACTGCATTTCAAACTAATTTCACATGCATTTCATTTGCTGCACTTGGGTTCTTGTGATTTCAAACTAAAGACTTTACTTATTTCATTGCGACAAACATTTTTCGGGTCACAGGTCTCGCTGACAGATTCGGATCCAAATCAGTTTCGTGAATTTTTTCACCTGTCCGAATTCAGTAACGAAATTAAACAGCATCAACCGTTGCGCCTGAAGAAGAAGTTTCACGAATTTTACACAGCTCCAATTACAAAATTCTGGGCAGATTCGGTAAGTATTTAATCGTGCTTTTTTTTTGCTTCTTCTTCATTTAATTATTGGGTAGCGGAAATTAGAAGCTAGTGTTTAATTTCCGCTCACTCGCATTTGACAACCTGTTGGGATAAGAGATTGTATTTAATTTAGTTTTTCTTGTCCTATTTTTTGTTATTTTTAGATTGCTTACATGTTCTTTTTGATAATGTTTTCGTTTACGGTGCTGGTAAAAATGGGTCCCATGCCACGCTGGCAGGAATGGTATTCGATAGCCTATATAACGACGCTCGGATTTGAGAAAGTGCGCGAAATTATATCCTCAGAACCTGTGGCCATTACGTAAGTAATTCGCAAATCGAATTCAACCATCCAACATCATCTCGCACATAGAGTTCGTGTTTCGGTTTAATTGCATTTAATTTATTGATTATAAATTGGACGCACACTTTACGCCTTTCTGCATTTTGATTACTTGGATTCCTATCTATATTTTGTATGTGTGTGTGTGAGTTTGTTCACACTTGATTTACGTCAATCGATTTCTGCGGCGCACTTAATTAATACGATTCTGTGATGGTTTTCTTCATATGCTTTTGCTTCTTCTTTTGCTTTTGGTGCAGGCATAAATTCTCGGTGTGGGCGTGGAACATGTGGAATCCATGCGATGGCGCTGCCATAATACTCTTCCTTATCGGACTGACGTTCCGCTTTCGCCCCAATACAATGGACATTGGCCGCGTCATATACTGTGTGGACAGCATTTATTGGTATTTGCGCATATTGAACATTCTTGGAGTCAACAAATATTTGGGTAAGTAAACACATACAAACACTTGTATCTCTGTACTAGTAAAGCACTTACGCGTATTGTTTTTATCCTGGCTACCCACAGGTCCTTTGGTCACCATGATGGGCAAAATGGTTAAGAATATGATATATTTTGTTGTGCTATTGGCTGTGGTTCTCATGAGTTTTGGCGTCAGTCGACAGGCCATTCTGTATCCCAACAATGAGCCTACCTGGCGTCTAATCAGAGAGGTAAATCATTATTATAATCTCTTTGTGTGTATTTATGTCAATGTCTGTCTGTGTGTCACACAGTGTGAAACTATTGTCTGAAAACGTTTTTAAAAAATGACAACCCAATGCAATTCGTAAGCTAAGAATTAAATAACTTATTTCTATACCCTGAACCCATAAAATGGGTAAATCAAGGTATAATGGTATTGTGCGAAAGTATGTAACAGGCAGAAGGAAGCATCTCCGACCCCATAAAGTTTATATATTCTTGATCAGCATCAACAGCCGAGTTGATATAGCCATATCCGTCCGTCTGTCCGTCTGACCGTATGTATGAACGCGTAGATCTCAGAGACTACAAGAGCTAGATACTTCAGATTTTGAATATAAGTTTTCCTATACCATGAGCAGAACAATTTTGTTTCAAATTATCGATAACTACTCTGGTTTCCGAATTACTCATGAAATCCTTTACAAAAAATATCGAATTTGGAAAATGTAAAAATAGGAGTTGAAATAATGAGTAACGATAGAACATTTCTAAAAATTTCTTCCAAATAGGTTAAGAAACACTGGAGATATCGTAATGCTAATTCAGTTTTAGACTTTGTTTCAATTGTTCATTATTTGAAGCATACTTTTAGGGCGCAAGGCATATTTGTTGCAACTGGGTTCAGGGTATCTTCGAGTCGGGCTCTCCCGACTAGAGCCTTCTATTTGTTCCAAGCTAGAAAAGCTGCCTATGTCAATTAAATATTGTGTTGGTGTGTTCGGCTGATCGGTTGTGCGTGTGTGTGTGTGTATATTTATTGTCTTTAAGTATATCAAAATCTATATAAATATAATTTATATGTATATGCTCTGTGTACACTGACAATTTCCATTGCAGCAGCGCTAAAATTGTGTGTGTTTTTTATGAGAGAAACGGAGTACATGCATTTACTTACATATATAATAAAGCAAGCAAAACGATTTAATAACTCTCAACTAGTAATTAATTGTAGATTAAAACAATAGTATTAACATAAGTTGTTACTTGAAGCGAGTTTTGGATTTAAATTTGGTTTTTAACTAAGTTGTAGTTTTCATGCTCAATAAGTTCCATTTACAAAATGATATTCGATATATTCGATACTTGATTGACTAACTGCTGCAATTTTCCTCATTGTATCTTGTATTGTATTTTTCTATCTTATGTTCCTTATGCGTAACATCTATTCCACTATTCAACACTCACTTTTCGTTCGCTCACTCGCCCACTCACTTTTCCACTCAATCATCGATCATCACATGTGCCGTTCATATTACTCTTGCGTTTGCATTGTCTTTGAATGAATCGCCGCAAAATGTCAGGTTATTGCCGGCTCAATTGTAGCACCCGGATTTCAAGGGGCTCTCAGCCATAGTCGTTCACACAATACACGTGTCGCTGGCTTCGGATCCAGCGCATTAGCTGCCCATCATCGCAGCTATGCGGCAGCAGCAGCGGCAGCAGCAGCAGCCGCCACAAAAACAACAACAACAATGATGCCACCCAGCACTGAACAGCCAGCTATGACACCAACTGTGACGCCTTCAACAGGCGAACATAAAGCTGATAGTCCTGAAATGCACAGCTTTTTGAACGGAAGTCTCACAAATGTAAAACATTCGTATTGGTTTGATAAAAAGATAACAAAAAGAAAAACAAATTTATAGAATTGATCCTAGTTGGTGCTTCTACTCTGTGTGTGATATACATATATATGTAAAATACGATATATTTTACGAGCTGTCTATAGTTGTTGTTGTGTGCCTCAAAATTTTGGTTTGGTTTTGTTGAGAAAAAAAAAAAAATACAATTCTTTTGACTTAATTGATTTCTTATAATTTTCTTGCTTAGTTTGCATATGCAATATATATATTCGATGTTGACCCCATAAATACCCCATTCTGTCTATCTCTCTCTATCTCATATATTCTCTTTCTCTCAGTCTCTGCGTTGGTTATTTATCTTCCTGCGGAATGTCTAATTGTACTTCCGTTTCCTGCTCGTAGGCAAGGTTGATTTTTATTCATTCATATGATCATATAATTTGAATTGCTTTTATACTAAATACTGAAATAATAAAAAGCATGTTTTTCAATTTTTAATAGCAGAACTTAACTACTTGCATCTGAGAAGTAAATGTGTGTACTCAGTTTCCAGTTGCTCAAATAAATGTTTTAAACTCGCGAATATTATATTTATAAATTAATTTTGTTTTATTGAATGTGCCTGTAAACTTAAAATATTTGTTTGATACAATCCACGCATTATTATTATTTTTGCATGCGAAATGCTTTCGCTGTTTTCATTTGAATGTTGAATGTCATAAGGACATACACAAGGACCTGCATGCGGCCCCCCATGAGTCCACGCGAAACATGTCCCGCAGCTCTGCCGCATTGAGCTGCGGCAACAATTGAAGTCAGTCGGGTACCCAAAAACCTGCATTGCTGTTCTCCAATCATTCGAAACATTCAGTCAAGCAGCAAGGTTGCTATAGCAATACTCTTTTGATGCACTTCAAAAACGTCTAGCAGCAATTTGCAAGCAATATGCAACGCTGTCAAATTGTAAATTGTTTGTGTTATGTTTTTCGATAATAATGTTGCGAAAAACTTAAGCTTGTATGATGTGTATTTTAAAAACAATTTAAAGATTTATAAGAGCGAGCTTTCAGTGAAAAATATATATATAAAAACATATGAATTTAAAAAGGATACAACAAAATTATTAAGGCGAATCAATACATATTAAAAATGTATGGGTAAAGCTGTCTTGTTAAAGTATTTGTTTGATTATTCTACGCAAAAAGTAAATAAGTATTATTTTCCCAATTAAAATTTAAATATCCGCTGCGATAATATATCAAACAAAAACTTTATGCTCTCCAATCAAGTAAATAACTATCAACTGTTAATTTGTTTTACTTTAAGCAAACTTAAATTTTATTTTTTTAAATTCAACACAAACTCTGAGCGGGGGACTTGTGCCACCCAACAGTTTATTCCGCGTCTAGCCATTAACCCGGCCAGGCATCCTGGCAAATGCTAATTGAATGGGGCAGCAGTTAATCAACTAAACTAACTACAGTAGCATGCTGTTAAAACTAAAGGAAAACGCTCACATATACAAACACACACACACACTCACACATAATGACATATACATATATGTATATATTTAACCTTAGCAATTCTCAGTGTCCGTCATCCTGTGTGTATCCCTCTGTCTCTCTTTCTCTCTCTCTCCCTCTCTCATTCTATCTATTTGTGTTGATGTGTAAAACTTGCATAAATGTTGACCCAGTCGGGGTGTGGCGGTCGGTAAAAGCCCAAATTAAATAACGCTTGGCCATTTTTTGTTGCCCAGCAGCAGCAGCCGTTTAATGATACCCCCCCAATTTTAATTTATCGTTGCACAGGTCACCTTTCAGCCCTATTTCATGTTGTACGGCGAGGTCTTTGCGGATGATATCGATCCACCCTGCGGTGAAGATCCGCGTCAGCCCGCCTGTGTTACGGGTAAGTTACTGCTCCCTCCGCCCTTTTCAAACAAATATCAATCTACAAAAAACTCATACTATGCACGTCATACTGTGTACAAACTTAATGCAATTCACAGGCCATTGGGTGACACCAATTACAATGTCCATGTACCTCTTGATTGCCAATATACTGTTAATCAATCTGCTCATTGCCGTCTTCAATAATATATTCAATGAAGTCAATTCGGTGTCACATCAGGTAAGCAAATATTCTGTACTTAATTCAATCAGGGTCGCAACAAAAAAAAACAAACATTTTGCCAGCAATGTTAACGGCTTTACAGTTTACAATTTATATGAACATGTTTTTTCAACGAAAACATAAAGGAAGTGATCAATAATTAAATTGTTAAATGCTTACAAGTAATAATATCCTGAATCCATTAAAAACGATAAAAATTAGCTTTTAAGTTTGCCAATTTTTTTAGCTAAAAAATAATGAAATTGGAAATTTTGTGATTCATGTTTAATGGATTAATTAAAATAATTTATAACATGCAAAATACATATTTTCAATGATTTTCTAGTTTTTAATGATTATATTATAAACTTTTAGGTATGGATGTTCCAGCGTTTCACTGTCGTGATGGAGTACCAACAGAAACCGGTGCTGCCACCGCCATTTATCGCCTTCTGCCATTTCTATTCGCTGCTCAAGTATTGCGTGCGCAAAGCGAAAGGTGAGCCCGGCATGAGCAAGTTTAGCTTTGTTCCCTGTGAGTCAAACAACCAGAGCCCGTGCTCCCCCAGTCCCATAGAACGTGAATAATGTACAAATCTCTATATCTCTCTCTATATATTTCCTGCTGCCGCAATGCTGCATCTTCGTCTGCAAAAATAAAACCATTCATGTTGTTTATATATTTCTGATTTAATGCTGTTGTAACATTTACTTAATCAATTACGAAAAACACCAATAATAATAATAATGTGTGTGTGTGTGCTATTGTTGTGTATAGGATTGGAGGTGCAGCGGGACAATGGTCTCAAGCTATTCCTCGAAAAGGACGACCTGGAGCGTCTCTATGACTTTGAGGAGGAATGCGTCGAAGGCTTCTTCCACGAGCAGGAACACATCTTAAATCAGTCAACCGATGAGCGCGTCAAAAACACAACGGAGCGTGTCGAGACGATGTCACAGAAAATCGAAGATATCAATCAAAAGGAGAACCTTCAAACGGCCACTGTACAGGTGTGAAAGACAATACATTTACGAACACACTCTTTCGTTTATGTGATGCAAATTTGAAATCCTTCTGTTGTTGAACACATTGATTCGGATTTCTATTCGTATTGACAGCAAGCAGCCGCTGTACCTCAATTCAAAATGTCCATAAATGTCTAGCTAAGCTGAACAAGAAACTCAATTGCATGTTTCAGTCAGATCATGTGGCCTTAAGGATTTCATTAAGCGTATACCCATTAGGTATGGGTAGTAAAGTAATCCCAAACTCGTCAAACGAACGTATGCAACAGGCAGAAGAAAAACTATCCGACAACAACGCATCAATAAGCAAATTGATTTGTGTCAGTCAATCTGTTCGTTCATCAACAAAAAAAAAAAAGCGAAGCGCATTCACAAGCTAGTAGCTTTCAGTTTACTTAACCAAAACAGAATTTAAGCAAACAGTATGAAATAACTACAGATATTTTATTTTTGAGCTCATAAGTTTGTTCCATGAACACAATTTTTTTTTGGTTTGATTGAATATTGCTTATTAGTAGTTAAAAAACATTAGGTTGGTCTTAACCAAATAATATTAAAATATTTAACGTTATGGCTTTCTTCATTATTTTAAGCGTTAGTAGTTATAGGGTATCTCTTTATCGACCAGCCTAACCTTAATCACACATACTTTCTTTTTTATTGGTATTCGTTGCAATTGTGACATTTTTGTTCTATTTGTGTGTGCTTGCAGAGCATTGAATTCCGTTTGCGCAAAATGGAGGAATCATCAGAGCAGATACTGTCCCACCTTGGTGTCATACATCGCTTCATGTCCGCTCATACTGCTGGCACCGATGAGCTGCGCGGCTCCGTGATGAACATTCCAAGTGAAATGCATCGCGTTCGCACTATCTCAATGTCGGACAATGAGGGCGCTGGCAGCGGAAGTGGTGGTCCCGGTGCTGGTGGTGGTGGTGGTGGTGCTGGTTTGGGAATTGCTGCGGCTTTGGGACTGGGCGCCACACTTACTTTAAATTCGCTGCAGGTGCGTTGCGTTTGAGCAGTTTGCTCAGCATGTACATAATTAATAATATATATTTTCGAAATCAGGTGAACAATCGAAGGCGCTTCAATCGCTCGCTGACTGAGGTGCGACCGGATGCATACATCCTGGATGAGGGCACACACTTTGAGGTGGTGCCGCTACCGGAAGAACCCGACGAGGTGGTCAAATCTCGTGAGGCACTCAACGTGCAGGCGGTGCGCAAGACATCTATGCAATCGGAATCAGACTCGGATATTTATTTACCCCTTTCACAACGACCGTCGACGTGCGAGACGGTGAAGCGAACGCCTTATGTGACGGTACGGCAGGATACGGGTGCAAGTACTGAAAGCAAGGACACTCTAACCCCAATGGGCACCAACGATGACGATCAGACTCTCGTCGGTGGTGACAATTCCGATGATGCTGCACCGGATATGAACTTTGAGGGTAATCCATTGATTTGCCAAATGCAAACCTCTGGCATCTAAAAACTACTTTCCGCTTTCGCTTTCCCGTTACGTTTTCATTTGCAACTGTATACTACTTAGTATCTTCTGCTTCTTCTGTTACTGCTACTTTGTTTGTGTTCTTTGTTTTCTGTGTTGTTGTTTTTTGTGTGTTCTGCAAAGCCGAGCAACATATTTGTATGGTTTTATTGTAAAAAATCAAAAATATTCTTCGCCCTCTTCGCATACAGCTGCCAGGCATCGAGCGCTTCGCCAGCGCACAGTTTCACTTTGTCGCCGCAACTCGGAAACTTACTCGCTAACCGGTGTGGATAATTATCGCTCCCACATAAGTCTCAATCAGTTGGCGTCACTTTCGCGTCGCCAGTTGAGCCTCACACAATCCGAGCCGGATAGTGACAAGGATGTGCCACCAGTGTTACCACCAGGTACGTAAAAGTTTCAAAAAATATAAATCAAATTGGTTGTGCCCGTTTTCTCAATGTTCAATGAATTTTTGGCATAACTAAGAAACTTTATCGAGTTTGTGTTTTGAAATAATGTCAGCTTAACACTAAATGTCGATATGTCTACAGTTTAAACAATATTGTTTTGCTGAGGTAAAAATAAGTTTCCAAACTGTGTAACTTTAGAAGATTCCATTCAAAGTTTATTTCAAATTATCGAGAACTCTTCCCGTATCCGATTACACAAATAACTGATAGAATAAAATCATTTAGAACTTTCATAAGAAACTATTGGCATAATAATAATAACATCTCTTATAGTAAATTGATATCGAAACTTCTAGCTTTAAATAGTATTGTCCTAACTTTTTTTGCTCGATTAGAACATGAGAAAACGGGTCTGTTATAATAATAAAACCAGTAGTTTACCATAGTTTTATAGCAGCTGCAAGTAATATGCTCCAAAATTCTGGTGACTAACCGTACTAATCTTCATGCCAAATCCTAACTAATCACATAAATAACACCGACCAACTGACCAATCCAAGCTACCAAATTGGCCAAACAAATTTAAGCCTTTAACAAACCATGATAACATTTGTTGTTGTATTTGTTCTCTTTGTTGTTGTTGTTATTATTCTTACCTAATTACTAAGGCAATATACGTCTTTTGTTTACTCACGTTTTCTACGCACACACACACAAACAAACGAAACAAACAAACACCGATCTTTTATCTCTGACGCCATTCTCAAACCTAACCTCAAAACTCTAGGTAAATCAGTTTTGCATGCGAAACCCTCCAGAAATATATTGCTGAAACTGCACAGCGAATATACATCCATAACAGACGAGCTGGAGAACGTCTGCCATTTGATTGCATCGCCGACCGTCTCGCTGCAGAGCAATAAAGGTAAGTTGGCGTTGTTTCAAATCAACGGTGCCAACCCTCTTCTCTTGCCCCTGCCCACCACCCCCTACCATAAAACATCCCCTAACCTCCTTAGCGCCTATCCAGCGTGTCCGACAGCGAACCATCAAAGATATCAAATTGGAAATTATTATTTGTATATAGAGCTAACTAGGCGTATGCGTAACATTTATTGCCTTGTGCTTGTGCCGCCAAAACAAAATACCAAAACGCCTGCGCCTGCACCTGCCATTGTTCATTGCTGATCTCCTAGCCAAACTAATCGGCAAGAATTCCTCATTTCTCACAGCCTCCCTGGATCGCCCCAAAACGGAAATGTCGCGAGCTGAGGCCGCCGCCCTGCAGGAAAAAATGCATCTTAAAGAGTGCGAGGAGAACGACTATAGAATTCTAGAGGATCTATTCGAGGCACGCGGCTCCGTCGATGCCAACGTGCAGCCCTATGAGGTAAGTACAAGTATTTATAAAAACATAAAAAAAATCAACTACTGTTCCTTAAAAATTCAATTGAATATAATGACTTAAATATTGAAAAATCTTTATTTTTTGACTATCGTAGATAACCGTCTCTGTGGACTACAGCCATCGCTATCCGCTACGCCGGGAGACTGCTGTTGAGCTATCTCCATCGAAACCCGCAGCAGAGGGTGGACTAATTGGGACAACTACGGCCGGGGACAGCAGCGATACAAGTGGAGCGGGCAGTGGGCATCAGGCTGTGTCGACAAGTGGCTATCAGCTGAAGAATGAGCGTCCCTGGCAGCATTACTCATCCATGGAGCAGCAGTCGATTCAATCCCCACTTGTCCCTACACGGGCCACCAGTGATTTTCTTAACCCTCCATATGATGGCAGTGGTCGTTTGTTCAAGAAGTCCAGCGAGAGCTTGCAGAAGAACTCCAGCACGGAAACAGACTACTCGGCGCATCCGTATCGCTTCATCAAGCAGAGCTCCAACGAGACAAACACCTCACTAACCGGCTCCTTCAACGTTGACACGCCCTCGCTGACGGCCGAACCGTCTCTGGATGCCGGAGACACACACTCGGCGACAGGGATTAGCATGAGCGTTGGCACTGCTGGCGCCGCTGCAACTGCGCGTTACCAGCCCAAGCGCACGGCGTCCGTTGGCGCTGCCGATGGCAGACGCCTGCGTGACGATAGCTCTAGCTCTCTGGATCTGAGCGCAGCGCCAGTAATGACGCAGGCAGCGCCAGCACTACCATCGCGACCCATGCAGCTCAAGAAACAGTTTAGCATGGATCAGGGCAAACCGATGTCGGCACAGACGAGCGCCGAGGCGCTGACTGCTGCTGCTGGGGAGTCAGCGTCTGGAGGTAGTACCTCGGCCTCGGCCTCGGCGTCGGCATCGCCGTTGCCTTCTCAGGTTGGCGCCAAACTGATTTCGACGCTAAAGCCGCCTTATATCAGCAAACTAGGCATGAATGTGCTCAAGGAAAGCAGCTCCAGCACGGAGGATTCTCGCGATGGCGATGCTACACCAGCCACATCCTCATCCGCCAAGAGCAGCAATGCGGCGCTTTCTATACCGAAGATTAGCACTCATCTGGTGCAAGATGAGATTGCCAAGCTATCGTCCAATATCAAAAGCAGCACTGAATCTGAAAATGATCCGCCATATAATGAAACAATGTGTTAATACATAGGTATAAACACCTACTACTTATGCAAATATTGATAGATGTGTATATTCCCCTGTTGATGTTGCCTATATGTGTATTTGTACTTGCATATGTATATGTATTTGTTAGGTGTATATGTATTTGTAAGTAAGTGAATCCACCTTGTGCTCAATAGCGTTACTAGTCAACAGCATACCGTTAAAAAAAAAAACAAAAGTACAACAAGGCATTCAGTGTTAGAAACTCAGTCCATATCAATGCTACAACAAATATGTATGTATGTAGTTCGATCGGCCTTGGTGGAATGCAACGTAAATTAATGATGTTTGACAATACATAGTACACACACACACACAGATTAATTGTATTTTTATAAGATGTATTTATTTACAAGTATCGTCGATTTTTATTGTTGTTATTAAAAAAAAAAATAAACAAAAAATAATAAACTAGTTGAAAGTAAATCAAAATGCATACATTTCGCATACGAAAAACACAAAAAAAAAATATCTGTTCTTACCACCAGCTAAACTATACCTAACTGTCATATCCAATGAACAAAACTTTAAACATATAAAAACGTGGTATAGTAATAGTCGCTCCAAATATACATATATGTTTACATATGATATGAAACCTTCAATTTCACATATCCTCAAACAAATACGAACTTATCTAAAAAGCAAAACCGAAAGAAAAAAAACAAAATACTTAAAACCTTGCCCCAACTCAATATACATTTATATTATATATGACTATCTATCATACTTATTGCAAAATGTTGTACTTACGCTACTGCAGGTACTTAAAAATATTAAATAAATGTGCATGTGTGAGGGCACCTACATATGTATAATGTTAGTTAGTCCATATTACTTATTTATGTGTACGTATATGTATGTGTGTGTTAATGTGCGTATGAATGTTTTTAATATAAGTAGCTGCCTGTTATATAAGGTACTTTGCAAATTTATTTATAAAGTACACATATCTAAAGATATTTTTTCAAACCGATACAAAAAAAAAAAAACTTGTTAACATTTTGCTTCGTGGCAAAAAAAAAATAAGATTTTCATGATAAGTTAGTTAAATGTTTGCAACTTAAAATTATTATTGCATTTTATTAGAGTTTAAAAATAATGAAAACATTGTACTTATTGATTTTAAGAAATAAATTTAAATTTATATTATAAAAACAAATCAGCTTAATCAAACAAATATTTAATACTTTCATCTTAAGCTTACAATATAAACTAGAATGCATTTGTCTTAACAAACTATATAGTTGGGTTTATTTCATTTTCTGGTTGTGTTTTTTCCTTTTTACATTGTATACAAAGTTTCAAGTCTTTTAAGTTGCCACTTCTTAAAATCTAACAAAAATCTATTTATATAAATGTTTTATAAATATTTACAATTAATGGCAATATGGCTTGACTTCGGGCCCATAGATTAGATCCATATAAATTACACTGAGTTTTTTTTTTTTTTTTAACAATTTACAAGGCACTTTGCAAAATCCACAACAAAACATTCGATGCGTTATGGCTGACAACTTGCATTTGGGTATAGTTTAATAGATTTTTATACAAATAGTTTTTTGTTGTTTCTTTACTTTAAAAGAACACAATTAGATCGGTCGAATATACTAATTGTCAACAAGACGTTAATAGTTTTCGTATTTGGTATTTGCCAACTGATCATCAGTCGGTTAGTATCGTTTCTCTGTTTAAAAAACGTGATGTTTAAGCTTAAGCTTAGCAATGAGGATCACAATGTTGAGCTTAGTTATTGCCACTGTTTAGGTTCTCAGCCTCGGGCTCCACGGCACCCTGTTGCACCAATTTGTCCAGTTCGTCCTTCGTTTGTCGCTTAAAGAAGCCGGCCTGCAATGAAAACATTTAATATTGATTATAATTTCGATTATTCGATGTGTTCTCTTCAAGTTCAAGCTCACCTTATACATGCCATAAATGATAGCTGCCAACAGCAAAAGACCACCCAAAATGGACACAATGATAATCCAGATGGGCGTTGAAGATACCAAATGCTTTGATATAACATTGGGATCAATCTTGCGCCGAATAGACAGCGAGCTACCCAACGGATCGCCTTCCTTGCGCATATTCAGATCGATGAGTATGGCAAAGAACTCCCAAGGATCAACCAGTATGGCATTGACCTCATTCAGATCGACGCTAAAACGCATATTAACATTGACTGGTTTCTCCGGCTTAAAGTTATAGACACGCATCACGGCACGCAGGCAGACGGTCATCTCTGGATCGCGACAGTTGAACACAATGGTGCGATTAACGGGTAGTTTGCTTTTAAAGTCCTCGCTGAGCAGATCGTGTGATGCCTTGATGTTGGTTATGCGGGCATACTGCTCCCGATTGGCAGTCAGTGCTTTGAGATCACGTCGCTTGCGTGTCATCGCGGCCGTTGCCACCACATCCGAGTCCAAGCCCTGCCAGCTCTCCAGCGTATGTCCGCTGCTGCTAACATCGTAATGCTCTCCATTCTGATTGATCATTGCACGCTCCGAGTGCTGAGTGATGTGTGTTTTCGAGACAGGATTCATAATGATCTGTGTGTTGTTTTGGTCGAGCAGCTCTATGGTCACCAGTTGGGCATCGTATGTAGCCTGCATGGTCAGATTGCTCACATTGATAATCGGTATGGTTGTCTTGGAGCCAGCAACCCTGTATGCGACTGGTATGTGGAAGACAATTTCAAGGCCGTCCACATTGCTGGGGCCATTGCTTTTGATCTCATAGTTGTTGATCACAGACGCTGAGTTTTTGTAGTGCTCCAAGTCAATTTGCGCATTCGTCTGACCACTGCAAGACATAGTTGAATGTTATAGGATTTTTGTTAAAGTAAAGTGTCCTTAGAGTCTTACCCGGAAGCATCGATTTCCGTGTACTCCTTGAGGGCAATCGAGCTGATTAGTTTATTGTCGCTCGGGTTTCGTTCGGAGCCGGTGCTGAAAACTTCAGCACTTATGGTCAGCGAGCTGCCTGTAAGGCTACTCATATCGAAGCTAATGGTGATGCTATTTTTGTCTCCTTTGCCCAACGGACGTCCCTGATTCAAATCGCAGACCATGACAGCTTCACTGACCTTGCAATTGCCCGGAATTTGAGCAAAGTTCAAGCGACTTGAACTGGTCACATTCAGCTGCGGCAAATAGGCTGTTTCTCCTCGGTTCGTAACATCGTATTTGAGGCGCAGAGTCTCGTCGCTGCCCAATATATAACTGGAGCTGTTGATGTAAAAATAAATTAATAAATCAATTGGCTTGGTGAATGTCAACTATAGACTTACCTTACATCCATGGCGCTTAGCTGAAGGTCAGCAACGCAAATATCTGTGGCACAACCAGTACTAAAGATGATCTTCTCTGTGTACACCTTGGCATCCTCGGGATCTACAGCCACACAAGATTCACAGAAAACTATAAGGAAATAAATACGATATTTATATATATTGTGTACTTAACATGATGTTTCTTTTTAATCCTTACCCTCGGAATCTGGCACCTTTTTGGTCAACTCGTAGTGCATCTCCAGCTCGATAGGCTGGAATATATCCTTCTCACTATAGCGAACCTCACACTCAAAGACTCGACATTGTTGCGTTGTTCCCGCCATTGCTTTAAAACCCAACTCATGGCTCTGCGTCTGGATAAACTTGGCCCGCTTTAGCTGTGAATCGATCACAATACGCATGGCCATTTCCTGCTGCTGGGCAGAGCTTACAGTGGCCGTTGTGGTTAGGCCATAGCAGGCTGTGATCTGCACTCGGTTATGTTCCGGCTTAATCTCGCGATTCTGCGATCGTACACTGGCCAGCAGCTTTACCACAGGATATGCGCGATACAGGAACACTGCCTCCGCATTGGGCGCACCCACAGCAAAGTCATTGAAGCCATTAGCATCAATATCGGAGCCACGAGATAATCCATGGCCAAACATGTGCTGGCCATACCTGGAAGGTTGCTGTTGCGGCGAATCTAAGCGCTGGCTCGGCTGGTCCCGAAGCCCCTGCTCAGCGCCCAGATAAATAAATACCGAGCCGTTGCCAGCAAACGGAGCACCAACAGCAATATCTGAAAAATTAAAATAAACAATCAAAATTGGGAAACATTATCTTTTGACGAACTACCATATAACGAACTTCCGTATAACAAAGTTTTCTTTACAACGAATTCGTCTCTAGAACTCTGTTATTTGGTTTAATCAAAGATTTGCGGAGCATCAAAGCACGTTATCGAAAACTTTAGTACAGCGGTATCGTGGCATTTAAAGTTATAGTCAACATCCGAAAAAATGTATTTAAAAATGTCAGATCTTTGTTAAAATATTCATAGAAGAACTCGATAAAAAAAAATCAATCTAATTGCAAAAATATTATAAATTTTCTTTGAATCTTCCCAACAATTTCAAACTAAGTCTTACAATTTGTATTTCAATAATATTTAAAGCAACTGTGCATTGTTTAATTATCTTTATGAAGTAGGAAGTGAGCAAGTAGTAAAATAACCATAAACAAAAGTTGTGTTCAAAGAAAGATACAGAATAGTACAGAAGCGAAAAAAGTGTTTCAAGATTGCAGTGAACATTAAACTCAGTTCCTCGCTGAAAAAAGGGGAATCAATGGAATCGGGTCGCTTTCTGAACGCAAAACTTACCGTTATAGCCGTCGTGATTAATGTCGCCCAGTCTTGTCAGCGTGGTGCCAAAACGTGCCTTGGCCGTTATCGGCAGCGGGCAGCGAAGCACTTTCAGCTCGAAATTGAACTGCAATAAATTGCGAAACATTAGTCATAAGTTGGCAGACAACAAGATGATGAACCAAGCAAACCGAGGCAACTTAATTTATTACTCACCCGTCCTTTGTTGAGGAACACATAGATGGCACCATTATCGTGCGAGTCCTCAAAAGAGTGCTGTGGCGCTGATATAATCACATCTGTAAGATTATCACCATTGAGATCCTCAGCCAAAACCGCATAGCCAAAGTATTCGCCAAACTGTTCACCGCGGAATACGTGATACTTCTCAATGGTCTTGCCGCGTACATCGAAGATGTATGCCTCGCCGGATTGCTCGTTCGCCTGCGGTGCCGTGGCCACATAGAGCAGACGCTTAAGATCAGTGCTATCAAAGTGTCCGGAGCCAACGGCATAGCCGAAATAGGAATCGTCGGGCTGGCCCCAGCGATCCGGATTCGGTATGTCCGTTTCGTAGGTGACATCCGGCTCGTAGTCTATATAATCGCCACCGGCACGTGCCTTGCGACGACGCTGGGCGCTGGTATCGCGACGACTTGCCGACGGATCATCGACAAGGGAGACCTTACGGTAACGAATAACTGAGCCGCGCCATGTAAAGATGCCTGGGGCACCGATTAAAAACTGCATATTGTCATCGGAAACATGTGCGCTGAGTCCCTGCTCCGCCAGAATATAGTAGTAGAATCTGTGATCATTGTCCTCCTTCACCTGGTCCGCCTTAAGTCGCAGCGGTGATATCTTTGTCACATTCTGCGGCTGATCGGCAATCGTATCGGCTATCCAGTAGCATATGCCATGCATATGGTAATCCTTCGAAGATGGCGCTATAAAACGAGGTGCGCATACAAGAAGCTTGTCCGTGTCCCGCGTTCCACCATCCATCGATCCACCAAGCCATTGATAATCGCGGCGCTCCGAGTCCCATGTATACTCGCTGTTCTCAATATTTCGATTGCCATGTCCATCGAAGATGTATGGACTGCAGGTTCCATTAAGCAGGGAACACTTGTATATCGCTCCTGTCTCATTCACCTTACGCTGAGCCTCGAGCGTTGATTGTGCCTGAGGTGCACCAACAATAACGCTAAGAAAGAGATCATAATGAAAAATCAAAATCTATCAAATTTGTTCATTTAACCAAATTGAAAAAATGAATTCGTTATACGGGGAAGTTCGTAATGAAGAAGTTTGACTGTATTATAATTATTTTTATATTAAGTTTTCCTTTCTTCATAATATTCTAACACGCCTTGAACTAAACTCACACAAACGAACACAATAACAATTGGCTATGCCTCATCGGCAAAAACATTGATTCAGCAAAATACACATGTCAATATGTTTAAGTTTTATTTTACAATTCAAAACACTTGTATTTCTTAGCTATCCGATATTTGTCACACTTTTTAGAAACGGTTACCAATACGATAAAGCCTTTATCTGTGAGCATAACTGGCGTATACTTGATAAGCACGTCAAGTGCGGACAAAGACATTTACCATCGAAAATAAAACATTACAAAAAGGCGTGGAGGTCAATGCGATAAGTTCCTAGCAACATTTGAACTTATGTACATAGAGGATCTATTAGCCTTGGTAAAAGTATATAGATATATGGGCTGCACTTTGTAGCGCAATAATGATTTATACCTCAGAGACTTTATTGTGAATGTTATTAAGTTTTTCGTGAACCAAACAGAAGTCGTCTATTACAATTGTTTCGTTCATATATTTGTACAATCTCTAATCAGCTCTATACATAATTGCGCTTAAGGGCAGCGGTTTTTCGCAATATTCAAAAAATCATTGAGAGAAACCGATAAGAGCTTTTTTTCTGTTATTAATGAAACTTTTTATAACCAAAATATTTTTTATCGATACGAGGGCTGTTTTAATAGTTAGCAGCCTTTAACTGATGGCCTCCTTATTAAATCTGATTGAGTATGTTTTACTGACGGAGGATTAATGTAATTTTATCATGAACCTTCAATTGGCTGAAATTTGACATATGCCGGCTAATTAAAAGAGAATATTGATTATTGAAGTAACACGTATTATAGTTTTAATACTTAGTTATTTCTAAATGTTGGGAGGCTAGAACTAGGTGCTATGAAAGTTTGGCCGTATCTTTAACTTTTTTGAGTAACGAAAAATCATTTATCAAATAAAACGTTACGTCTCACGTCCTCGTCAACTTTTCCATCTCTACTTTTTGCTATTTTTTCCCATAACGAATAACCACTTTACAAACAGACACTCAAATACAATGCCACATATGTATTTACTGGGTAATCTTATCACAGAAAAATCGACTAACAGCAAAGCTGATAAGCAACAAAAAATATATTCGCATTGACTAACTTGTTAGTTAAAAATTCAAAGAATTGTTCTGGTTACTGTAAATATTTCATTGAATAGCGCATTTATATATGTAAAATATGTATCAGCATATACGTCCAATTATGCAGTCAAGTTATAAGGGCACAAAACGAACGTGCAATATGGAAAATATTTAAATAGCTTTGGCTTTTTGTTTATCTACCTTTTTTCTCTTTACCCTTCGACTTCGTGCCTCAACCATGCCATCAATTGACAATTGATAGCAATAAAATGACTTCATCATTTGTGCAAGTTATTAAATGTATGTTTCGTTGTTTTTTTTTTTTTTGATTTTACGGTCGTTATTTCATTCACTTTTTTTATTGCGCCTGTCTCGCATTCAACATAAAACCACATACATACATCAATAGCCCACTCCATTATGCACAGCAGCTCTCTTTCGCTCTCCCACTACAACATTGATTTCGATTTCGAATGAATCATCAACAACTCCCAACCTGTTTGCTGCTCTAACAACTAGCGAGCGAGCGGGCAAGAAGACGTGCCCCAAGCTTTAAGTTAGGTTCACAACGTCTTCGATCTGGGAACGGAACTTACCCGTGCGGTCTCAAAACGATGCTATAACCGAAATATGACGCACGCATTTTCGGCATAACGGTTGCAAATTGTGGATCTTTGATCTCTCGATTAGGTCGCGGTGACAAATTGTAGGCGCTAGCGCTGCCAGCAAAGCAGATAGCTAGCAGGAGCCACATATGAGGCATGCGAACTTGCTTTACCATCTTAACGGCTTATAAACGTTTTGTTAATATTACGTATCGGGTTAACAAGGCAATTCAATAAATTATGATTGTAGTATGTATTATCACTTATGCCGCACAGCGACAGACACGCACAATGCGAAGAGCAGCACACTCTCTGAATAACTGTGTGCGCGAACTACAACCGTCTCGATTGAATGTCTGAAAGTTACTGAAAAGCTACTCGCACGCTCTCTGTCTCTGTGCATTGTAGCCGCAGCAGTGACAGGTAGCTTTTGAGAGTGCGCAGCGGCCTTGCTATTGAGCGCTTCTCACACTCACCTCTCTCCCAATCGCTCGCTTGATCGTGCGCTCAACGCGTGAGCGTCTTACTCATTTTACCGTTGTTCGTAATGGAAGTGGGAGTGAAAAGTGTGTGATATAAAGCCAAGTTTATAGTTATTATCTTTATTACCATATATAGCTAAAGTCAACTTGGTTGGCCTTGAAGCTCAGCATGCTTTTTTTGTTGGGAGCAGCAACTACTGCATATATAGTGTAAGCCCAAAAAGCGCATAAAAATTCGTGTGTGTATTGTGTGTAAAACGACAGCTAGCTGCTGATAACAAAGCAGATTGGAAACAAACTAAATAATTGGAACCGGTTAATCGGCTTTTATAAATATCATAAGATGAAATGCAGAAATATTGTAATACACTTTGTCATTGTCTTATTCTAAACTCGAACTTAACGGTTAGACTAGAAAATAATAGTCTTTAAGTCGATTTAATGTGTTAAAAGAATCCTCATTTTTTTTATTAGTCAGCATCAACGATGAATCACAATATCTTCTTTCATGCGATGCCAGTTGACGCCGGGCAATAGTTTTCCTGTTTTTCTGTGCCAATTTGCAGGCATTTGTTACGCTTTATAAATATGTACATACAAACATACATATGTGTAATTAAATTGCCAGCTAACAAGCACATGTCAGTTAGCTACCTGTTAAGACGGAGTGTACTCGTTTATGCAAAACAATCAACAAATATTTGTTGTTATTAAAGCGCCAAACACGGAGAAAAAAAGAAAAAAACAAAGGGCACAAAACAAAAAAGAAACCAACAAAAAGCACAAATACTCACAACTCTAAGCAAATGCATGTGTGTAAGAGCCCGTTGCCTCGTAACAGACCGTCGTCACACCAACACCAACTTTTGAGTATTTCCCAAAAAAAAAAGCTGTGGCTCGTACGAATGACTCACTCAAAGGCCATGTAACGTGTCAACCAGCTATGCATACGAACATACAGACATGAATGCATCCACTAACTCTTAACACTCTGCGGCATTTGTATATGTTCATTTATTGATGGACTTTAATTTAAAAAATTTTGACTTTTAATTACTAGGTTAACTTTCGTGTAGCTCCAACCTCCGATTTGTCTCAGTAAGATGCATAAACTTCCATTTTTTTTAAGAATAACAGTAAAATCCGTTAAAGCTTTCGATTTTTTCAGATATCACCGAAGATATTTGACCATTCAAGATTAATTGTGAATGAAAGATAAAAATAATAAAAAAAAACTCATATTTTATACAAAAGATTTTTCTAAATTTGGAAACATATTTCCTCAATAAAATATATTGATATCGATATATTGAAAAAAGTATGCATATGAAACTAATTCGATGAATCCAGTCCGAAAATCTGCCGAGCAATCGGCAAAATACTTAAAAACTTTTTTTTCCGTTATTTTCCAAAAAATTTAGTTATTGCCAAGTTTCACTACTTTTTTTTCAAACAACGTGAAAAAGTTAGTTTTCAAGAAAACCGGGGGTTGGAGCTGAATGAAAGTGCACCCTTATAATTTGATCAACTATTTAGATTTAGCTTGTTTGGTGATTCTCCGTTTAGGTTGCGGAGTGTGTTGACATATTGTACTATGCATGTATGTATGTAATTACTCTATGAAATGACATTGGTAAGTGCAGTATATGCATAAAAAAAAATCTATATGGTATGCAGTAAGACATAAACATATTGCTCGCTTGCTCGAAGACAACTTAAAAACCGATTTTTCAAAAAACGTGCTAAAAGTTTTTAATTAAATCACAGATTGCTTAAAAAATATAAGATATAAAAATGACTTTTTATGCAATACAAAGCATGAGTAAGTGCATATTTCTGCATTATTAAATCAAAAATTGAATGTTTTTTTTGTATTGTGACACTTTCCAAATAAATGACTAATTTTATGTCTTGCTACTGTGACTTTTTGTTGTGAATACTTATTAAGGGATTTGTGAGGCTGGGCGTATTTAAATTAAAACTGTTAAAGTGCGCATGAGAACGGACAATAAGAATAAGCCACGTTGTGGACCACACAAATCTTATTTCTTTTCCGCTGTGCTTGCTGCCATCTCCATCATCATCATCATCATCAACAGCAACAACAACAACAACAACAGCAGCAGTAACAAATAAGCTTGCGGTCAACAAATGTTTTTAAAGAACAAAAGCAGCCGCTGCAGCAAAAGTTGCAGCATTTGTTGTTCGTTTTGGAATTGGGTTTAACGACCAAGAGAGAGAGAGAAAAGCGGCTAAAAATATTTGTGCTGGTGTTAGCTCGTCGCTCGGGCCGAAACAGTGGCGTCGCGGGGGCGCACTGTGCTCCACTGTTATGGCGCCGACGTTGCCAGACAATCGCCTTACGCATTACAATGTGCAGCTGTTGCTGTGCTTGTTGCAGTTGTTGTTGCAATATCAGATTCTGATGTTGCAGGCAGACGCCACAACAGTAGCAAAATGTCGCCAAGTACGTTGCGCAAATCATTTGCAGCACACTTTGAACATTTAGTATTCGCTCAAGCGAAATGAATCATAAACTGTAAAAGGTCGTAAACCGAATTGAATCTGTGGAAATCTTTAATTGGGCTTGGCAATTTCATCGATTAAAATTGCTAAATTAACATTTCAAATCACTAAACAAACATAATTACCATACATTAGAATTGTTGCCAGTTTCAAAAGTTCTTAAAAATTGTTGCAAAAACTTCTGGTTTTTGAAATATTTTTGTCTGGCAACATAATTCGGTTGGTTTCGTATAGTACGAACTTAAATTCTTCAACTTAATAAATCATTTAAAAACAAGAGCAACATTTTTTAGTTTGAGAGTCTTAAGTTGATATTATGTCTTTTCTTAAAGTACCTGAGTTCCTGAGAAAAAAGCAAGCTAATAAAAATTTTAAAACTCGAGCACCATGCTTAATTATTTTTAAGTATACAACGATAACACGATTAAATAATAAACAATTGTAAACATTATTAATTTACTTATGAACCCACTTCTGGTAGGAAATTTCAAGAAAAATTAATTAAATATCTCCAGATGACTTAAATCAAAATCATCAAATCGACAAGTCCTTTTGATCTAAACACTTAAGTGAAAGACTAACTATAGAGTATCTTCAAGTTGAGCATTTTTCAACCATTTTTATTCATTTTTTTAAGTTTTTTCGAGGATTGTTTTAACCAACTTTATTTGATGTGAATCAAATTACCGGTTGACGTGATTTAAAGCGTAATTTCCGTAAAAAAAACTTGACTTACTCGAAACTAATTGCAGGGCGCAGTTGGCTAATGATAAAAAATAAAAAACACAAACAAATTTGTGACCCATTGCATTCGATTTTTAAGTGCGAGTCATAAAAACAAACGCACAGAGGAAGTATCCCAATTATGTATGTATGTAGTTAGATGATCGTCTATCTAAATAAAAACACTCGAATTTGCTCAAATGCGAAAACTCATTACGAACGCTCTTCCAACAACAACAACAACATTGTCAATTGACCAAAAACCAACACATGTACATTAACCGAAGATCCAAGTAAGCGAAACAAAAACAGAATGAAACTTGATGCTTTGTCATCTGAATTTGTAGCCCAAATTTAGCAACTTTTTTTGTATGCCCTTACCAAAAATTGGCATATTGATTGAGCACCTATGTTTGACACGCTCCTAACTGTCACTTATAAATTGTGGTTAAAAAATGCATTGTGCATTGCTTTTGATTGAATACTTTTTGCGATGAATCATTCTGAAAAGGGGAGCGTATTCCCCTTTGATTTCTTGTTGGGGGAAAATTAAGTTCTAGATAAAAACACAACTGAATCATTTAAGATTCAAGTAGAAATTCGCATCGGAATGCGAAACTTTATGGTTTTTTACAAAGATAATCGACGTTTACTTGGGATCTACTAACTTAACTTGTAATTCGTTTCTAAATTTGAGCGCGTTTACTCAGCGTCTTGGTATTTTTTAATGAGACTTTCTCTAGTTTCTCGTGGTTTGCTTGAATTTTAAAGGTTGACTTGATTTGTTTTGCGGCTTTTTTGTTGAGATTTGGTTGACTGGCGAGATGTCATTCCGTATATATTCTAAACAATAGAATGGACGCCATCGGGTCTACGTAGAAGTATCATACTTCTTATGTACATGAGTATATACATATGTACATAACGTAGTATGTTGGTCGGGCTGCTTGGAAGTGAGAGTTTGTCAATTGAGGCGAGTTTGAGATCTGTGAGCTGCGATCTAAGGCAATTGGAATTGATGGCAATTGTAGTTAAAGTTTGTTATTTTTTTTTTTTTGTTTTGTTTTTGGTTTTTGTACTTTTCGAGTGGTTATTGTTTTTTCTAGAGTCGCTTTACTTATGCAGCTGCCATAACAACAAATTTACGACTGGGAACGAGTTTTCTTATTTTTTTTTGTATTAGGTGAACAAATAGTAGTTGCGGTTGCTGACAAACTAACGCCATTATTTGGCCATACCAACAAACAAACACTTAATAATGTTCGAAATAAAGGAAGTCAGTTAATTTGGTGTTAAATGCCCCGCCCCGCCCCACAAGCGTTAATTGACACTAATATTTTTTTACAGTGCAATATTTCTTTTTATTTTATGTGATGTTTTTGGTGTTTTCGAAGACTAAAAAGAAGATTGCTCAATTTTGGAGCATTCGTCATGAAATCGAGCCACAGCGAAATGTTGACAAAGGTGTTGCCGAACCAACTCCAACCAAAAACTCAATGCTTAGGGCGTGGAGTGGAGGTAGGGAGGAGGGAGAAGGGAGGTGTGTCGCCAGAAACAGAAAGCAATTGCTTGTCTTGCGTTTGTGAAGTCAAATATGTAGATAGAAACATTTGTTTATCATCACCACACATTCCAGTGCTGACAACACTTCACCACACATCCAATATTTGCTGAAGGCGAATGCCAATACCAACTTATTCAAATTAAAATCCACATTCATTTTCATATCGAGACACTCACCTGGCTTGACGCATGACCAGAGTGTAGCCGAAGTAGGAGCTGCGGGCTTGCGGCAAATGAAATTTCAAGTCTTTCGGTGAGCGTATCACAAAATTCGCTTGTGGCCCGTAGTTGAAGGCGTTCGCAACGCCTCGGGGGCGTAGCTGAAGTTGCAGCAGCAGCAGCAGCCATCCCAATACCAGCGACAGTAACAGGCGGCACATCTTTTTTGTTGTTGTTTGGCAGTTTAAAATTCAAATTTAATTGAAAGACATTAAATTTAATTTGCGCATGCGTAATTTCACTTGAATTGAATTTAATTTTTATTAACAATATTCGTATTCGTATTCACAATCAGCTTTATTGAGCAATTCAAAACTTTGCAGAGTTTGAGATAATTATTTATGATTTTTTTAAATTTAATTGATGATTTAACACACACATTATTTTTAACCCCAAGTTGATTTATTTTAATTGCATTTAAACGCCATTCACACAATTTTTATCGCTTGTCGTTGATTAAATTTTTTAAAGACTGAAAATAAAATCCGAAACTTGTCTGCGGCTTTTGTTTTAATTTGTTGTCATTGCCGAGACACGCTCTACACGCGACTACAACTGTTTCGGTTTAATTGCACTTGTGTAAATTCTTGTTTTTCGTTGTTTGTTGTATGTTGCAAGCAGATATTTTATTGCCTCAACTGGCTGATGCCACAGATCATGCGTGTATTACTATTACTATCTGTCTGCGATTTAATTCACATTCACATTCACATACACGTCTCTGTCTTTGCCGCCGGACTCCGTTCCCGATATCTTCGCATTACTTTACTCGGCAACTGCTTGCAATGAAATGAATTGCGCGCTGCCGGCAGCTCGATTGCTTCTGTCTGGTCTCTGGACTGTGTTTTGGTTTGGTTTTGCTTGTGTGTGCGTGTATGAGCTTTTGTGTGTGTAATGTGGTGCAGCCAACAAGTACGTCATAAACGATATGAACCAAAAGTTTGTTCGGTTGATTCATTTGTTGAAGGCCATACAAATAGGGAAATTGTACGAATTAAGACCGCTGGAAAAGTTTAAATCTAAGATAAAACGAGTTGAAGTAAATAAAGGCAACCATTTCCAAAAAGAGATACCCTTGCTAAAATTAGTGTTCAATTTGATTATATTTAATTTAATTTGTAGCAAATTGTTTTTTGTTACAATTTATACGTTTTGTTAACAGAATTCAAACAACAGAATTGAGCGAGTTCGTACTGTATACACAGCAACGCAAAAAACAATTTGTTATCTGTTGGTCTGCTTTTTGAACTCACAGAAATCGAATCCAAAGCCTGTTTCATTCCATGAGTTAATTTTTTTGGGCATAACACCGAACTTGGTTCAATCGCCAAATCCTTAAAATGCATATCTTAAAAACGTCAATATCATAATGGGTGCTTCAATGGCTATATAATGCATAGATAAGTTTTGTTGGTTGGCCATTAAGTGGATTCTCTTTTTGAAATGTGCACACCACCACCCGCACGTGCATGCACACAATACTCTTTTAAGATTGCACACACACACAAACAAAGACAAAGAGCGAGAGAGAGCGAGAGAGACAATCAGACTATTGTCACCATAAAATATTTTAGTGAGTGGACTTTGTTGTTGTTCCTTTTCATAAGGAATAACAACTCCCTTATGCCGCCGCGTGGTGAGTTATTGTCAGCCTTGATTTTCGAAATGTGCATAAATACATATTTGCTTATAATTAAAAATTATATTAAGCATTCAAAATGCCCTCAGTTCGGACATGCAAATAAAGAGCACATGTCGGCCATAAAGACGCAACAAAGGATGACGAGACCTAAAGATATATTTTTATATACATACATACATATATACATATGTACAAGTTAGTTAACCATGCATATGATTTTGCTTCAATAAAAATGCCAAAATGCTTCTTGGTTCCTTATGCTGTAGCCAGTCATTGAACTTGTAGGCTAAATATATGCTAGAACCGATTGTAAAGTGCTTATCAGCTTATCAGCTGGGTGCGCTATGAAATGCTGCCCAGTGCGGAAGAGAAGCAGATGTTGGGGTAGGTTATACCAAAGCTGACCAAAGCTTATGTAGCCGTGACATGAGAAATTGAACCAAATTACGCGTTTGCCTCTATGTCGCTGTGTGACATGCGACCGGGTCACTGGCCCAATTAGAAACCACTCAACTAAACACACATAGAGATAGGGGGAAGGGCAAAGAAAGAGAGCTAGCTTACTTTGCTTGGAGTTGAGCTGATAAGCAATTCATTGCCTTTACTTAACTAACAACTTACATATTTATTTATTTGTTTCAATTGACTGTGCTTGTGTGCTGTTGTTGTTGTTGTTGTTGTTATGTAATTGAATTAGTATGCAGTTTATCAAGCACAATTGTAAAACAATAAAAACAAAAACATACGAAGCTCAAGCGCTGATAAGCCCACATTGAATCACCCCATAAATGTCAAGTCACAATTTCAATTTACAATTTCGATTCGAATTCGAATTCTGTGCACACGTTTTATGCATAAATAAAATTCATCTTAAAAGCCATAAATACCTAATACCAAAGTAGTTGTAGGACATAAAAATCTTTGTTTATGTTGCCAGAGGGGGATGGCATGTTCGAAGCACAAACAAACAAACAAACAAACACACAATAAATATTACCTGTAAATGATAATAATCGAAATGAGTTGAAAATGCAGATTTGTGTTATGGTCGATTTTAAACTGTTTTGTTATTGGTTTTTTTTATATTGTTGAGTAACACTGTTGAGTAAACTTTGTTTTAGAGGGTATATTAATGTTAATCAAACTTGGTTTTATATTGAGGATCTTGGCAAAACAATTTAAAAGTTTCAAACGAAAAATGCTACTTGGAACGCACCAACGAACGATGGAAATAGGCGGTCTATTTTTTTTTTTTTTTGAACACGCACAAAGTGTCGATTGTGGATGCCACGCCTCAGTGGCGTTGTTGGAAATCAAAATGCAACGCATAATTATGCGCTTGCTAGCTGATTTGATGGCAATTATGTGGCAGTGGCAACTGCACCTGCTTGCTGCCTCTGAGGCGAAGCAACTGCGGGGGCAACAATATTGTGTGGCATGCAATTGAAGTTCATGACCCAAACAGTCGCCCTCGCACGCTTCTGCTCTCATAAATGTGTGTGTGTGTGTGTGTGCGTTGTGCGTTGTGCTCCCCTTCAATTTTGTTGCTGCTGCACTTGAAAAGGCTGCAACATGTGGCACCGCAAACGAGCGCAAATTGAACTGTTGAAAATGAGTTTGGTGTGGATTGTATTTTTTCTTTATTTGATGTTGTGTGTGCGGATCATGTGTCTATATGATGGAGCCTGCCCTTGAGATGATCTCCACACTTAACATGTGAATGCTGCTGCTGCTGGTGTTGCATGATTCTGCTGCTGGTATTGCTTTTATCGTGCCCCCAATGAATTATACTCGTACTCATAATTATCTGTCGCCATACGCTTAACGGAAGTTTCATTCTTTTCCACTTGCGAGCGCAGATTTACCGAACGCTTCGTATTTACTCTATTGCATTTATCAATTTATCAACATTTACAAGAACAAAAACATACATACACATATGTATATATTTCTCTTCATAAGTAGTTGGAGTCGCTTACGAACAATAACTAAAAACATACATAATTGTAGAATAGTAGCTACGACAACGTGTTCTACCCTCTTTCTCCTTTATCTCTCTCTCTCTCTCTCTCGCTTCAACTGCTGTTGTTGTTGTTATCGCCTTTTGTTGCAGCTGTGAAAATATTGTGAAGCGGCGCCTTATTTGGTCATCATATTGTTGATTTTGTTGGATGGTATGTTGAGGGGAACGAGTGTGTGCTTTGGGGGGGGTGGTAAAACAGACAAAAGGAAGTGCTATATGCTTTTTAAAGTTAAAATCATTGCAGGTGTGCTTTGCTGCCTTCTGACGTCAGCTCCATTGATTAGTTGACACATTGCCGCAAAAAACATTTAATAATCAAATTTTACTCACCTTTATATATTTTATTGCGATAAGTTAAATCATGGAAAATAAGTCAAAATGGGAAATAATTAATAAAGTTGGTTTTGTTTTAAAAGGTTCTCTTCAAAGCCTCTTTTATAAATTAAGTCATAAAATTATACCAACGTTTTTTTCTTAAACAAATTTTAAAAACATTGTATTTAATGTACTAGCAACTTAGGCCTACAACTCGATGCATATTTACTTTCTAAAACACAATATTTCAAAACTAACTTTAGCTTACATCTCTTGAGGATACTCACTTCAAATCAATACAAGAAACATAAACACACTTAAATAATGCTCGTATGCAATATTATATCCCTTTTTATTAAGTTGTTTGAGTTGTGTGTCTGGTAGTGTGTGAGTGTATTGTGCTGCCTGAATTACCCTGTCTAAATATTGTGCTTGCAGTTCATAAATAATTTCATAAAACCACTGCAATTTTTGAGAAAACGACGATGCACGGTGCATGCCAATCAATGTCAGACAGTGTTTAACCCTTGCAATAAAACTAAATGGCACACCCCTTTTACAACTAGGCGCCGTTCTGCAGGTACCAGCTACAACATACAAATATATAAAAAGACATAATGTAAAACGAAAGACAAGAAAACTGCTGTCGTTGGAAACTAATTGAAACGGAAAGTGTTGTAGTTGCAGGTGCGCGTGGTATTTTAAGTGCTCAAGGCAAACTAAGATAAAGACGCCTACCCTAATGTCACATTTAAAGCGAAATAATTTAACGGATCTCTTTGTGAAACACTTTCGCTGTACAAGTGAGAAACGAGTTCAGCAACAAATCCATTTCCCATTCGCACTTGCCTTTTCCGGTCATGAGAAGGCGTCGCAATTGTGCCAAAGACATCATCAAATGTGCTTTCAATTCGAGACAAGCAATCAATCTTGCAAAAAGTTGTTGTTGTAGTTGTTGTAATTGAAGATATGTACGATTGTACAAATACAACATAATATTTGACTCATGGCCGTTTGTATGTTGATCGAGTAACGGAGAGAGTTTACTATTACCATTAAAAAATTTACAAAAAAAACCAAACTCAATGTCATACTTGATTTTTTTTGTTTCAGTTATATAGTTTTGGTATCTTTCTAGCTGGTTGAACTGAAGTGGATTGTACATTGGCACCCGTCCATTGCTTTTGGCACGTCGTCGTCATAAAATAATCAAATTATCTGTTAAATGCTCTTTAAACATCATATAAAAAAGATCCGAGTGTCGTCGCAATTAATATTCTAATCAGGCAAACGGCAGAAAGACAAATAAAGAGTTGGGGTAGAGTAAATAGTAGCAGCAGCTGCTATTCGTTTAGGTATTGAATTAATATGTTAGTGCATTAAAATAAATTACAGTTTTATTGACACACGATAAAGTGTAAACTAAAATTAAATAATTAAATAGCTGAGCAACATATAAAATAAAATTGTGGCTTTATGGTGATTTTAATTGCCACGTAAAAATAAAATTGGTTTTATTATTTACATTTTTTTATTGGCAAACATTTACAGCTTAAAACTTGCTGCAACCGCAATTTTTGCTTTGTCCGCCTGCGCTGCCAACTTTTCTAGAGTTAAGGTTTGTGTACTGGCTAAAGCACATTCACACTTAGTGCAGACTGTGGTGAGCAGCAAGCAGTGAGATTTGAAAAGCAAGCAGTTTAATGTCAAAGGTACAATAAATAACAGTTGCATACTTTGGGGCATGTATAATTTGAACTTGACAAAATTGTTTTATTTTTATTTTTTATAAAAGTTCTTATTTGTTACGTTAAGACAAAAACTTCTTACAGTAAATGAACTTGATAAGAGGAAACATTTTTTGATTTTATTATTTACCTGTTTGATGTTTAATTAGCTTAACGTGATTTAAATATAAATATACTTAATAGTTGGTAAATACGAAAAACAGCACGGCCCGGCACACCATCGTCTTCTCGCTCACCGAAGGTATAGTTTAGCTCCTTATGATATCGTATATGCTATATAAGTACATATATAATTGTAGCTGATCAATCATACGTGAACAAGTTTTAGTATACGAGTTGTTCTGCATGAAAAGCTAGCGCATGACTGAATGTTGTAATTACCCTTATAATACTATAAGTGCATATTGATTGAAAATGAAGTTAAAGAAACATTTATAATTGCAATAACTAGCATATTTTCAGTACGTGATAAGTATGGCGATAAGGTAAAGCTAATTTAGAAATTTTGCTTCAATTATAAATCAAGCCTTGGTGGGTTAAACTTTTTTGAATAGGTCCACAGCACGTACTTTTATTTGTGTAAGTCAGTTGGTCACGAACATTAGCAAGGTTAGTAACCCATCTCCTCTTATTAAAGAATTCCGTAAAGAGTAAACTCGAGTCGTGCGTCGGAACTGACAAACTATCAATTTGTTTTTTCTGTCCGTCTGTATGAACGCAACTTTTATCCAAACGCTCTTCAACACCCAAATATATTTATCTATGTCAAGATTGAGGCTCTACATTGTTCTCATTCTTTGGGCTAGAGCCCTGGCGAATGGTGTATACACATTCGATATTTGGGCAAACGGTATCTTGGATTAGATCCACAATTTGGTGTGACATATGAGCTAATAGCAACCCCCAAAAAATTGCAACAAACATTTTGTCTCAAATCGGCTCACTGCCTATATCATTCTCATTCTTTAAGCTAGAGCCACCAAATTTGGTAGGAAGATAGCAGGTACCGACCTCCAAAGTCCTGTGCTAAAACTTTTAATGTCAAGCCCATTTGTTAATGTTTTCAGAATAAAATCTTTGTTACTTTAAAATAAAATTCGTTTTGAATTGGCTTAGCCATAAGGTAATTTCAATTCCTTTTTTAAATATGCTTAAACTTTCAACTACATTTCACATAATTAAATATACACATGGTATAAAATTTATACTATTAATGGGCACACACACACACATAAACGTGAGACTTACCTGCATAATTTAAGATTTGAAATAGTCGCATCTATTAATTTATGTATTCATATGTTCCTGAGCTCATCACACACACACACAAGTGCAGTAATGGTGCACATGTGAAAACACACACTTTTGCACACATATGCATACATTGACTGTCCAACTGCAAACCGACTAACGAGGATTATAATGACGCTGTCTAGCCAATTGCAATGGCTTTTGCTTTGATGTAAAGTGCCGACAGCAGAACAAGCCTAAGCGGACTAATACACACACACAAACACACACACACACTCATATATGCTCAAACACACACAGAGAAATCAGTCTAGACGAGACAACAGGCAGACAGCTTAACGCAAAGCAATTTCTTTTTGTCATCGAATATCCTTGAGGCACCGCAAATTGCCGCCACTTAAGTTGCCCCCGACCACGCCCCACCGCGCACACCTCCCCCACCCCCGTTTCACCCGAAACGCATTGAATGGCCTAAAGTGCAGTGCACTAATTAGCGTGAGAAACGTATTCAAATTGATAAATGCTGCATTTGACAAATGCTCTCCTACTAAGGTCTGACTTTAGGTGCAGTTCACTTTGATGTTTAGCATCAAATCGGTTTAGTTTGGTCATCCATTTCATTTGAAATACGATACGCTACTAGAGTACCTTCTGTCTAACCTTTCAAATACTTTAAACATTGCATTTTATTTGTATTCATGGAAAAATAACACTTAAGCTGCCTTTAAGAGTATAAATAATACGCATACGCAGCGCATGACCCAATGAGATTTATACTTTACGATTAATGCATCAGCTTATTAATAATCATTGATCAGCAACTGATTCATTTCCTGCCCCCGCTCAGATGTCAGCGATTGCACTTTGATGTAACGCTCGGAATTCGAATTTTGATTTAATTTCGACGGCCGGAAATCAAAACAAACACAAGAATCCGCATTGTCAATTAAATGCAATGCAGGATGAGCAAGATGAAGCGGTGAAGGGGCTATTCAAAATTCACTTATAAATTAGAAATATTGCAAGAGAAAACTTTTTCGAAGTTGAAATACCCTAACTTCTTTGGCTTTCCTACTGCAAATATATTAAAAACTTATTTGTATCCATTGAAAGGCTAACAATCATTTGCCTTATCCAGTATACAGATTAAAAGGTTAATGGTTTTTTAGCCAGTTCAACTTAAAGACTTTCTTCTAGCTACATCGTATCTGATGATTATTTTCTATTTACAATCATTTGTAGTTTATTTTGATTCCCTCAGTTATATTTAGATAAAAATTTATAAATTTCAATGAAAATCCGATTGCGTAAATAAACTATAAAAACCTCATTGCAAGCGCATTAAATAATGGCCAAATTAAAGAATACGGCAATGAAAATGCAAATTTTTTTCTTCCATTTCATGGCATTTTCCATGCAACTGATTTATGTATATGTATGGGTATATGTGTGTGTAAACAAGAGTGAGCAGTAAATCCGAAGGCATTATGTGTACAAAATGTTTCAATTAAAACTGTTAATTAATGTGTTACGTTTAGGATGCGACCAGCTGATTGCGTATACGTCATGTGGTATCCGCTAGTTATTTGCTGTGTAAGCTTTTTGTTGTGTTTCTATCGAAATCTCAGTGGAGCTTATGACAGTTCACACGCAATGCTGCAGACACCAAATGTGGCAGACTCATGCATTGTATTGATGTTTAAGTCATTAGTTAAAGGGCGAAAGAGAGAGGGATAGGGAGAGGGAGCTTGGGCAATGCAACTGAAACTTAATGCACACGCGGCACGCCATTGCCCAATAAAACGCTCAACGAGCAGTCTTCGTCTTTGGGCCGTTTCACATCAAAATTTCTTAATTTTTTTTGCAAAAGTAGCTACACCCAGAGCAAAAGGGAAACGGGCAACGGGCAGTTGAGAGCAGCGCACGTTGTGTAGCTTGTTGTTGTTGTTTTGTTTTTACAAATATCTGGCAATTAGATCAAAATTATGATGCTGTTTGCGCCATAAAGAATTCGCTTTTCCCGCTTGCCAGTTAGCAGTTGTCCAGAGTTGCCCCAATGCCCAGTTGCAGTTGCTAGTCGCTTGCGGCTCGTGTTGCTGCTGCTGCTGCTGCTGCCGGTTGCAAACAATAGACAGTTAAGGCCAGTCTTGATATCTTTATGTTTATGTTTATGTTTATGTTCATGCTGATGTTTACTATATTGTTGCAGCATGGCACTTGCTGCATTTAATGAGCCAAGCAGCATGCCAAACGACACACACACACACACACACACACATATGGCCGGAAATGCACACAGTCATACAATATCATTAAGCAAAAAGCAGTTTGTTAAAGAAGCTTAAATTGCAAATATCCTGTAATGCGATTTGTATTAATTAACACAAATACTATGAGCGTATAATTCAAGGTTACTACTTAAAAGCAATCAAATGGTTGGGTCTAAGCATTATACAAAATGCATTCAGTGAAGATACAGTCCGACCTTGATAGTGTGAACACTGAATAGTATGAACTATATATTTGTAATTTGAACATTATAGAAAACCGAGAAAAAAAATGCAAAATTTTTTCAAAGCAAGCAAACTCACTTTTTTTATTTTTAGAAAATTATTCATGCACACATACCCTTGAAAAAAAAAGCAATTTTAAAACATTTCCATAGAAATGGATTTTATTTTTTAGGTATTTCAATGCAACATACCATTTAAATGATTATTGCAACTATTTTGTATTCATAAGTATCAATTTATTAACAAAAATAAAAAAAAAAAAGCTGGATAGTTTGGAAAAACTGTATTGTGTGAACAAATTTCACAATTTTGAGTTTTTCTTGTTCACACTATCCAGTTCGGAGTGTAGTTTCAATATTAAATTCCTTTAAATATCATGTGACTATTGTAAGCATTTAAAAAAAACTTATTTTTGATTTATTAAGAAATAGGGATTTTTATAGCTATATTTTCACCAAAATTTTATGTTTTCCCTTTAAATCATAATTAGTTTTGTAAACATAAAGTCTTCGGCATTTAAGAATTCGGAAATTCCCGCTTATAATTGTAACGTAACGAAATATTCAAAATACGAAATATTCAAAATACTTAAAAACCATAAAAAAAAAAGCATCAGCTGTTTTCCTGAGTCACAGGCAAACACAACAGCAACACAAAATCATACTATTAACTGCAACTGCAGCAATAGCAACATCAGGTTTTACCAACTATTCTCTCACTCTTGCGCTCGCTCTCCCTCTCTCTCTCTCTCTATCTCTCTATCGCTCTCTCTGTCGCGCTCACTATTTCGTTCTCTCTCTGTCTTTAATCTCGCAGTGCATCTGATTGAATGGCTCGTGCTCTTGCCGAGCGCGACGCTAGGCAGTTAGCACATTGCAATTCAATTGCAATTCTCAACGGCACACTTCAAATGCTGGCAATGCTATTGGCCAAAAGCGAAGTAGTCCTTGAACACGAAGCAACAAGTAAACAACAGCAAATCGCTCTTTCTACCACTCTCTCTCTCTAGCTAACTCTCTCTTTCTCTCTATCTCTCTCTCTCTCTTTTACTCTCTTCCGCTGTCTGTCTCACTCGCCGCTGTCTGTGTATGCTACCTAAACGAGAACTTTAGTTTTTAAAATTCAGTCGGCATTCGACCATCAGTTGGGGCTCACGTTGTTCACTCCGCCCGAGTGCAAATTTATCAAATTTATCAATTGAACAAAACTTAAAGTTAATGCTCTAATAATAATAAGTCCAAAAACATTTTGTTCGATTTGAATGCATTAATTCATCACGTGTCAAAGATTGTGTAACTATTTTGCTTATTATGCGAAATGTAAGCAACAAAATCGCGCTAAAAGAGACAACTAAATACAAATACGTCAATTATTGTTGAGCGTTGCAGTATTTTGTTATTACTCTTTGAATCAAGTACTTACTTACTCCAAAAGTGTGTCTTTAATGTGTTGCTTAAGCATGAAGTGTAAAAATTGTAAAGTCAAAACCAAAGCAACGCTGACTAACTGCATCAAAGAAAAAACACAATTTAAATTTTAGATTATTAAAGTCAATAACACTGAATAAATAAACGGTCAAACGGTATAAATTATTGGCATACGCCATGTCATTTCATTGGCTAAGCAGAGCTCTAAAAATATAAAAAACAATAAAAACTTGTGTTCCAAATTAAAGCCAAGTCAGGTAAGAGAAAACTATGAAAATACTTGCGACATATAAACGTTAAAATTGTTTGACAAAAAGTTTTTTATAAGATTGTTCAATGTTTGATGCATGCAACAATATTTTATAACTAAAAATGTTTTCGAGTGATTTTGAATTGGTTCAAGTCAAAAATATACAATGTCTGTATTAAGCGTTGTTAACACCTTTACGCTAACGCCAACAAGGTGTGAAGATTAATTAATGTGTTTATTTTCTTTGGAAAACTGTCTGCAAACAATTGCGTTACTTGCAGCTGCTAAAGTTGTTGTCAGTACACTTTCTTGTTAACAATGCAATTGAAATTGCAATTACTTAAAGCATCTCGAAAAATAAAACTCACACACACACAGAGAAAAAGAATTGAGTAAAAAATATTTCCACGTATAAATGGGCAAGACTCAGACAATAACAAAATTCTTGCATAGTTGTCAACAGAATAATCGAAAGACTCAATAACAGCTCCAATTTCATGTGCGACGATATTTATTTTCATTTCGTTTTGTATATATTATGCTCTCCGCCGGCTGCAGACAGTCAAAACTTCCAAATAGTAGTTGAAGACGAAAACAAGCCGTGAAACAAGAATTGAAACAACAAAAAAAAAAACAAATGCAGCGCATTCGACAGAGACTGAGAGTTAGAGCGAGAGCGCGCAAAAAGTAAATAACAATTTCACGCAACTAAAATGACATTTAGACAACACCAGCACTCAAATAAAAAAACACTCTGTAAAGTACCCAAAATAAATGATATAAAGTCGCGCGCGCTTTTCGAAACTTTGGCAGCAGCAATTGCAATCCTGCCGATTTCCTGTTTACTTCAGCTGTGACTGACTGACTGACAAAACCTAACGTTGAGCTGCTGTTCTTGTTGCTGTTGGCGTCTAATAAGACGTTGTTGTTGTGTTCGGCGTTCCAGCTACAACAACAACAACAATAACAAATATGTGCCCAGCACTTTGGAGTGTCGTCTGTTTTCGGCCAACTTTGCGTATGTGCAATGCAAACGAACGCGTGACGTTCGAGCGCTAAGAAAACAAACAAACGCCCCAACGGATCACATGATGCGACTCTACTATAACTGACTTTTCTGTGGGAGGCTCGACTCACACACACACACATAAACACAAAAAATATATACACACATAAGCGATAGCCGGCAACCGCCACTGGCTAACAGAAGCAGCAGCGGCAGCAGCGTCAGTTTGGCTACTCGATTGACCGTCGTCGTCGTTGTTGTTGTTGTTGACGTCGCATCGTCGTCGTGTGGCTCTGCGGTCGTCGATTTGATTTGATTTGTTTGTTGGTTTATGTATATTTATTGAAAATTTACTGCTTGCATAACAAACGACGACGCGACGTTGACGACGATGCTGCTGAAACAGCTACTGCTACTGCGGCTGGCTGCTGGAATATGCAAATTGCTTGTGCGTAAGTGGGCGGCATTGGTTGACAGATGGTTTTGTAGTTCCGGAAGAAGAGAAGGGAGGGTTGAGGGCCACTGCCAATATCCACAAATGTCATTAATCTCGCGCCAAAAATGTGTGCGACTTTACGCCTTTGACGTGTCGTTTACTTAGGCTTGATGAGTTTGCTGAAAGAAATTTCCTGTTATTCGTTTTGCCACATCGATGACTAAAAAATACCAAAAAAAAAACAAAATAAAAATATCTTTCCAAAGAAGCGCCCGCTCTGCGATTTTTGCTGTTGCTATTCATGAAACCAAGAAGCTTAAACCAAAACAAGTAAATAAAAAAATAAAAAATAAAAAAACAACGTGGTTGACCCTTTTCGGTTATGTTGTTTTCAATTGGAGCCTACGCTACACATTGTGATCCGCAACACAGTTACACAGCGAGTGAGATACATAGATACAGATACTGATACTGAAAGCCGGAGACCCAAATACATTGCCCAAGCCAGACTCAGACTCAGACCGAGACCGAGACTGAGACTCAGACCGACATGGAACCCGCAAAAAAGTGCGACGTGCGCTAAAAATAACTTGGGTCGGCATTCAGCGACTTGGCGACTGTTTTGGGCCCCCCGTCCGTCTCTATGCGTCCCCAGTTATTGCGCAATCGCGGCGGCAACTTTGTGGCCACACCAGAAGCAGGAAGCGACACAAATATTCTCAGACATGGGGTTAAGACACCGCAATGAACAAACCCAGAGGAATGCCAAATAAAAAGATTGATATTGGGCGCGTAGGTAAGTATATAGTTAAGCTTTAGATAAGTAAGCACAATACAACAAATATTATTTAAACTGTGTGTAATAAGCAAAGCCTATTTCTATTTAGATCAGTATTTTTGTTAAGAGACGAAGTTAATTATTCTAAGGCAAATGAAAATATGCATTTTTCAAACACTATCTTAAGAATTTTGTAAATCACTTAAAATTATTTAACCTAATCTGCAATCGGATCAATTAACAATATTGTACATACATATAAACACAGAGAAAAACCATTGTAAACCTTTTAATAATAATAATAATAATATATACAAAAGGAATACATACTAAATACATATTAAGCAAATTATAAATCAAGAAAGTTTACTTAATAAGAAATTAAAGTATAAAATTGTTGATCCAACCACAAATCATCTTTTATTAAGTCTCAAACTTTCTTAAATATTTTTTATTTTATTCAAATACAAAATGATTTTAATGAAAAAATATAATTCTTGGTTCAATCTTAAGAAGACTTTAAATAGTACTTGAACGACCTTGTTAATTAAATAAGTAAAAAACGTTTTTACATCAAAAATGAAAATCTTAAAGGATTTTAAACAGAAAGTGCTGTCATACTTGGATAAAGTTTACGCATTCTTTAATTTTAAATAATACCTTTCTTGTCCTTAAATCAACCCCGATTTAAGATTAAGTATGATGTATTGGGTTGCGTTAAAAGGAATATTTGGTTAACTTTTTAGTTTTAGTTCCTAAACCAAGAAGGTTTATTCTTATTTCAACAATGTCAGATCTTTAATTCGTAGAAGATTGATACTTAATTTTAGGGATTAATAATCTCAAAATAAGTTGTTTTCATTCATAAAACGTTATTAAATTAAAAGTGCGCGATTTTAAAAGCTAAGAATGTTTTGAACTTGATTCAAGAATTTTTGATGTTCCGCGAGTGTTTATACTGAAAAGTTTTGACTTAAAGTTGACGTTGTTTCCAACTAGTAACATTATTAGGGAAATATTTCTGTTAGTTACTCTCCTTATTTATATGACCGCCACTTTGTATTCAATATCTATCAATTTATCAATCAAAAACATCTTTTAATATTATTATTAAGTTACACACATCGGTTTTAGGTTATTTCCCGTGTCGTACAATGTTGGCTTGACTTATTGAAATTTCGCTTTTATTTTGTATAAATACATTTGCTTATTGAAATGAAAATTTATATTTGCCCACAGCTTGTCTTTCAGCTGTATTAAAGGCTAACTAGCGTTTTTCATTAGAATTTTATTTGAAATCATTCAGTACATATGTAAATGGGTTTTTCTAATATACAACCGGATATGAAACAGTTTGTTGCAAGTAAATAATGCAAAAGCTGAAAATTAAGAATTTCATGCGTCTCTTTAGCAGCTTTTTATGATTTTGCTAAAGAATATAATGCACTTGTTGCTAAAAGTGCAGCAGGCGACAGCACCAGCAGCAGCAACATCAGCAGCAGCTGCAACAGCAGCTTCAAAAGAAACCAGAGGATGCAATTCAATACAAACAAAAAAGAAAAAGTAGTAGCAAACAAAAAAAAAAACAAAAAAAACAAAAAAATGTTATGCGAATATCCAGAATAAATGCCCAAAAAACATGAAAACAGGTCTTTAAAGCCGACGTCACGTCGGCCAACGGTCAAACTGCATCAAGCTAAAGGCAGACTATATGTACATACCGACTTTCTATATACATAACAATGTTTATGTATACATACATTAGTGTGTTCATACTATATACATAAGCTATATATGTATATTTATGTATGTGTGTGTGTGCGTTTTGTTATTGGGGTTTGGCAATGCAGTTGCTAAGCTTTTGCTTGCTGCGGCGAATGCATTTTATGCCTTGGCTGTTGTTGTTGTTGGTGTTCTTGTTGCTTGTACTGCTCCTTGCATTTTTCGATGTTGGTGCTGCTTTTTGCCTTTGTCGTTTGCTGTGCTCCTTTAAACCCAATTTTTAGCTGCTGCTGCTGTTGTTGTTGTTTCGTAAACACTGTGGAATTCCAAGCATGCTATCGCAAAAATAATACAAGAAATAAAGTAAGAAAACTTTGAGTACAGTAAACACTCGAAATTTGTGCGCCTCTTATGACATGGAAAAACTAAATCAATAATAATAACAGAGGAAAACAATAAAAAACCAACAAGCACACACTATTGTAAAAAGCAGTCACTACTTGAATATAGCAAAAATAGAAAAAAATAGTGAGAATAAAAACAAAAAACACAAACAAAAAGAAATAAATTAAAGCAAAAAACCCACTGACTGCGTTAAATTCTAAAAATAGCCAAGCGTCTTGCGCGAGGCACGACAGGAATGCAGCTCAAATGCAAGTGCGTGTGCTGGTTGCTTGGACGTGGTCCGTGCGTTTGATGTGTTTGAGTGTGTGTGTGGATACAGACAACGTCTGGCAGACCGGGGCTAACCAGGAAAGCCACCAGCCGGCGAAACGCACCAACCAACCAGCCAGCTAGCCAGCCAGCCAAAGACCGTCATATAAAATGTCGCAACGCATGTTAACGCAATAGTTTTTTTTTACTGTGCTATTTTTTGTTGTTTTTTGTTTGTGACTTTATGAACATGAACCGTGACGCAGTAGGTCATTAATTGTTTACGAGGAAATGTGCAGTGTCTGGCTGAGGTAAAATGGTAAAATGCACTTGCCAAAGAAGTAGATACATGTACATGTATCTCGCGACTCAAGTCAGCAAGCATGATGGAGCTAATTTTGGAAGGGTAGCTTAAGGTAAGGTAAGGTTAGGCAAGGCTAGCCTGAAGGCAGCACCACTCATTTGAATGAAGAGACATTGACAATTGCTCCGTTTTTGAGGGTAGCGCTCAAGGACGTTGACAAGTTGGCCAAATTAGGATACTTGAGTTTACTAACAGCAGCCGCATGCACAAGTTACACTCCAGTCACGTTTCGTTTCGTTTCGTTTCTGTTCTGTTCGTTTCGCCTACTCAATGCAATTGTTGCATGTTTCTCGCAGTCGCTGTATTTGTCTGTCGCCGCTGTCTAAGACGTCTGCATATGTTGGCTTGAGCACGTCCTTAATGTCATGACGATGACGGCAACAGCCAAAATAAAACAAATGCCAAACTAGCGCGTCAAACAAAACTGCAAGTCACACAAACTCAAGCAAGCCAGACCGACAGACAGACACAAGGACAGACACAGCTGGAGCTGAAGTTAAAGGCTCGAGCTGCAGACTAAAGACTAAAGATACAGACTTTGGCTACAAGACAAACGCGACTGACTGCATTATGCGCCAAACCTACCGAAGCTCGCGCACCTGCCTCTGCCACTGCCTCAGTCGCAGTCGCAGTCGCTGTTTGCGTCGGGGCAATATTGCAGACAGCGACAGCAGCGATGACAGCAACAGCAACAGGTTCTGTATTTTTATTTTTAGTATTTGCATTTTAGAAACCGCCTGCTCAATGTCAACTCAACGTTTGAAGCCTAAATGTTGCCTCTTTGCTGTCTTATTATAATGCCCTTTCACAGGCTAGTTGCGTTTTCTTTAAAGCTTCATTTGTAGTCGAATTTTTGAGAAATCTTATTCGCTTACTGATTTAATATATAAATCAGGCATCAGTATTATGGCAACACTTCAGCCAAAATAGGTTTCAGTACTTGTTGAACTACGAATACAGATTAAAAAAATAAATATGTCTAGAAGGGTATTAAATCGTCTTTACCAACGAGCCCTTCTTAGTAAAAAAAAATGCTTTTCTTATAAAAACATTCTTTGTGCTTGACTGGCTTGATGTCCGTCTGTCTGTTTGTCTGGATGTTCTTGTTGATATTTTTGCTGCTGCTGTTGCTGTTGTAGTTGCATCATGTGACTTGAAGCATGTGCTTCATTCAAGTGGCTTGCTGCAGGACATACATATGCACTAATGTATGAACGTAGTACCGCCTAAAATTGCTTCTAAAATACTTTGCGAACATATTTGTGTGTTACTTAGTTAAATATGTATGTATAATAAGTTCTTATTGTTGTGTTTTGTGTTTGCTTGCAGCTTTCATCAATCGTTGTGTGCGTTGTTTGCCGTTGTCATGCAGCAGCAACAATCAAACAACCTGAACAATTTGACAATTCTAAAATCAAATTACAAATACAAGCGCAGAAACATGCGGACAATGCGCCCACTAAACCAATTAGCGGCAGCATTGTCAAAGACGAAGACGTCAGCAGCAGCAACGGCAGCGGCAGTTGCAACAACAAGCACGTGTAGAACAATTCTAAGTTTATTTATAGTTATCGTATGGAAGGCATTGCAAGCAATGGCCAATTGCCTGTGCTATGCTGGCCAAACAATTTTCAATGCCAATGATCATGATGTGGATTATGTTGCTGATGATGATGCTGATGATGAGGAGAATGCGTTTGTGAATGCTTGCCATGACAATGACGTCAATGCGGCCTCTTTGAGACAGTTGCATTTGCACTTACACTTACATTCACTCTCACATTCACACTCGCATCCATACGCCAGCAACGGCAACAACAACAACAGCAACGACAACAACAACTTTGACGCTAATGATAAGGTGTCAACGGCACGTGAACAACAACAACAACAACAACAATGCCAACATCATCAGCAGCAACAACAGAATTTATCTAGTTCTAGTCCACAAAAGTGCAGCCGGTGCACGACAACACCACCAGCAGCAACATCGACATTAATAGCAACAACAACAACAACAACAACGAGAGCCATGTTGCCAGTAGCGGACAAGTCTGGACTGCCATTGATGACTTTGTTAATTGCATTGCTGCTGAGCATGCGCCTGGCATCGGGTAAGTAGCTAGACAGATACATTTCACACTCTTGACTCATTCAGCTTGACCCAAAATCAAATTGATTGCCATAACTGCTACAAACACAAAAACACATGAAAGTGGCGCCAGTTTGTTCCACGCGAGTTTTTAAGTATCTTTTTAGCATACATTTGGGTATCTCTTGTTATTTTTTTTTGTCCATCTGTTTATTTGCGTTCATTCGCCTCGACATGATTGAACCATAAATGTGACACATTGTTCAAAATATGACGCAATTTCTCACAGAATTCTAATTTGTTTATTCCACATGCAAAACCAATCGAACAAACATTTCCAAACGGTCAATTTTGCGAGCTGGCAGCAGGCCATTCACCCATCATTCATTACACAACTACAAAAGTATAAATTTAAATTTTTATTTTCATGCTCCCTTTTTTTAATTTCTTTTTAAGTTTGATTCGAAATTATACTGGAGACAAAAGTATTTAATATTACATGAAATAAAATTGTTCATTTTCCAACTGGTCTCGCCCAATAAAATACATAAAAAAATGTGCTCGTTTTATTGAATTTAGACGCAAATCCAACAACAAGCAGCAACAAGTCCACTTGTGTGTCAAAGCACATAATTTTTAAAGGTTAGAAAACCAGGAAAGCCCAACTTAAATTACAAAAAAAAAGTATTCCCATAATCAAAAAAATTAACATTTCAAACATGAGCAAATATTAAATATTTTATGAGTTGATAATGAGTTACGTTGGATTGTTTGCTGGGAAAGGGCAGTGAACGATTTAAAAGGATAGGCTTAAACTCAGGAAATGGTCAAAATTATATTACACAAATTATGAGATGAAAACGCTTAAATTAAGCTAGATGCCCAAAAATTTAATAGACTAGTTTAAGTTTTCATAGAAACCGACGGACAGATTGACAGAACTCAGCAAACAACAAGCTATGACATTTTTTCAAGTGAGTGTTTTTTTTTAGAATGCTTAAAGCTGTCCCCAAACTTTTTTGCTGTCCTGAAAGGACCTTAACTGATCCAGCAAATCAACTTTTTGTCAAGAAAATAGTTCAATATTCATTTCCCAGTTTATTTTACCATTTTTTTTCTAAAAAAAACAATAATAAAACAAAATTAGGGGAAGCTCCAAACATTACAAAGAAATTACTCTCTTGAGAAAATTTTGAAATTATATGTTTGTGGTGTGGCCTTTAAGGAAAAGATGCTTGGTGGTGCTATTTTAATTTTCGGAGCTGTATATTTTTGGTGGGTTCTTAAATATTGCCTGCTTTTCTTCATGCAACACATACAATATTATGACAAAAAATAAACATAAATTTTTTAAGTTTATGGAACGGCAAATGAACGGTAAATAACGTTGACTGCAAAAAAAAAATATATGTATTATAATTTATTTACCTGTAAGAAACTGAGGTGCTTTAATTTAATGTAATCTTCGATTGTGAATATATTTTACATGCTAAAAACGAACTCAAATGCGACTATATAATTGTATAGATATCGATCGTAAATGGCAATTTCTGCATATGTTTTTGTCTGAATCGTTGCAGCTGGCACCTGCTGGCAAACGCATCTGGGCAGCGGGAAATGCAATCAAATCTTTTCAACAAACATCACAAAATCCGATTGCTGCGGCGCCAGTCAGACCTTCTCCTACACGGATCGCGAACTGAGCAGCGTCGAATATTTCTTTGCGACGGCTATCGGAGGCGGAGTCGAATGTGCGCCGTGCATAGGTAGGTTTGCCAGCCAGAATTTAGTTTTTGATTTACATATTCAACTACTAGCACTAGGCCATAGAAATTTGTCGATACAGTGTGTTAGCTATATATAATTTATGCCCCATTGCTATGCATACATTGATTTTTTTTTGCAGAGAGCTGTAAGGGCTTTAAATGTGGGCCAAACAAAAAGTGCGTGAAACGCAAGGGCAGACCAAAGTGTGTGTGTGCACCCGAGTGCGGAGCAACACTACGGCGGAAGAAACAGCAACAACAACATCACAGTGTTACTGAACAACAACAACAACAACAACAACAGTGGGCGTCGTCGTCGTCGTCATCGTCGTTGTTGTTGTCGTCAATGACGACGCGCGGTTCACGTAGTTTAAGTAGCGAAATTTTAAACAGCAATTTGGGTTTAGATGGCGCACGCCGCCAGCATAAGCAAAGTGACGACAGCAACAACAACAATCAAAATTGTGCTGATAACCAAAGAAAACAACAGGAGCAACGACCACAACGTATGCCAAAGCGAGAAAGTCAAGCCAGGGGCGCACAGGGCGAAACAAAGCATAGAAGACTTTTGATTATAGACAGCGGCAGCAGCAATTTGCAAGAGCAGCCCACAACCAGACGACTGCATATGAAAAACACTAGCAACAGCAACAGCAACAGCAGCAGTGGCATGGGCACAGGCACAGGCAGAGGGAGAGGGAGAGGCAGCGGCAGCGGCGGCAAAGTGCAAATGCAGATGAAGGTAGAAATGGAGAGAATGACGCCACCATCGCCAGGGGCAGTACGGGGAAACGAACGGCGCAGACATAGAAAAATTAAAAGCAAAAGCAGCGACAGCGACAACAATGGCAAACACTTAACAAGATCAATGACGACGGCAACAGGAGCCAATGACTCGTCCGCGACGCCTGCGCAGACGGCTCAGTCTAGACACAAGTTGGCAAATGCTAATGAACCCGCCAACGACATCAATAGACAGTCGCAGCAACAGCTTCAGCAGCACCAACAGCGCCAACAGCAGCAGCAGCAAGACAATGCTTCAGCTCGAGTCAGACACCAACATCAACAACAAAAGCAACAACAACAAAAGCATCATGGTCCAAATCACGAACAACAATACGACAAAGAAACTCAGCAGCAGCAGCAGCGCAGGCGCAGTAAGCATAAGCACAACCACAAGGATCAACAGAGAATAGCAGCGAATACCACAATGTCTGCGTTTGGATCAGGGTCTGGGTCTGGCGGACGTCGTCGTCTCTATCTGGCTGAACCCGGAAGTGAAACGGCTGCGTCATCCAGCTCGAGCAGCCACGGCCACTTGGATAATGCCGATGATTTAGCATTTCTGGCTGGAATTTATGAGCCAGCTCCAATGGTAAGAGCACACACATTTTCATTGCATACTCTTTGGGGCAAGCCGCACACACATTTTGCAAATGCTTTTTCTACTCAACAGCAACAGCAACAGCAACGGCAACAGCATAAGCATCTGCAGCAACAACACTCGAATCCGGTTTGCGGCAGCGATGGTCGCACCTACAATACAGAATGCCAGCTGCGCAAACGGGCCTGCCGCACCAACAACGCCCAACTAGAGGTCGCCTATCGCGGCCACTGCAAGAGTTAGTATCAAAATGAGTTTGAATATGAATACAGTAGTTGCTCATGAAAATGAATGGCCAAACATTCAAATAGCATTTAATTCCTAAAATGAAACTATTTCTTTTGGGAACGTGTCTTCTTTTGTACACTGCAGCGATCTTATTTAAATGTTTTTGCTTATATTTTATTTATATTATATTGAAGAACATTACAGCGCTAATATTTATTTATAGTTGTTTTTCAAGCAAAGAGCAACTACTAAGTATAATAGAACAGCATGTAAGTTGAAAATATTCCAAGTATGCTCGCGTGCCAAAATGCAGGAGCGTTACAATTAGATAAGATGACAAATTATTGCACATTTCAATTACGGCCAACAACTTGTCGCCAGTGGTGAAATCAAGTGAGCCAAATAAGCCAAGTGGCCAAGAACAGACAGCTACTGAGAGACTACATACATGCCAATCGATTGAACCCTCGGATTGGCCCCCTCTGCGAAATATTGTGTAATAATTTAATGATACAGGAAGCACTCGCAAACATGCTCAAATGATCAATAAAAACGAACAAGAACGATGAGAAGCCAACTGTTTTGCGAGGCCACGCAGAACTTGTTGGATTAGCCGCAAGCAGCAAGCGGCCAGTTGCTTGTTGTTGTTATTGTTGTTGTTGTTGTTGTTATTGTTGGGTGCTGTCGCAGTTTGTGTTACTGACTGCCACTGCCGTTTTATGTCTGGCAACAGCAATAAAAACAACAGCAACAACAGCAACAACAACAACGATCTAACATTGGCGCGTGCCGACATGGCAGCAGTTTTTAGCTTAAGCTTCAGTTCCAAACTCCAAGTTTAGAGTCAGCTTCAGCTTTTGTGGAATGTGCAATCGGCAATCTGAAGATCTGGCAATGGCCATGCAATTCGTATCCCTCTCTCTCATTCTTTCTGTCTCGCTTTCTCTCTTTTTGTTGCTCTCAAATTTTTTCTGTCTCTGTCCAGGCAACAACTCGCCTTTAATAATACTCACTCGTAATTTTGCGCAGAAAAATGAATGCAATTTTTTTTTTCTTTGAGAGCCACAGTTGGCGCCAAGGCGTTTCAACGGCCCATGTGCAATGATAAATTTGACAGTTTATAGTTATCCATATATATATACAGTATAAACACACACACACACACACATACATTGATTTGTAGACACAGTTGGTACTATGTGCGATTTATTTTTAGTATAATCAGCAATATTTGCATTAGATTTTGTTTACAAAATTAAACAGATATGTTGCATTGGCAAGGTTGAATTGTTGATTACTTTTCCTATATACAAATGATGTTTGGCAGCCTTATATATTGTTTGATGATAATGTCAGGTATAATATTTTCCGGAGGCTATTGCTATTCACTAGCAATCAAGGCAGAACATATTTACTTTTTTACATCAATTATTGATTATTATTACAAATATTAACCAAAAGCGATAACGAATTCAAAATAGTTTTGTGTTATTAAATTTGTATTCACAGATTCCATAAAATAGGTAAAACGGGTATAATGGTTTATTGCAAAAATACGTAAATGGAAAAAAAAAGTATGCCTATCGCACCCCATGTTTGTATATTTTTGATTAGTTTCATGATCGCATCTGTCTCGAAGCCTATAGGATAGCAAAATAAAATTTGATCTCAATAAGCTTGTTGCTTGTTTAAGAAACTAAAGACTAATAAAATATTACAGAATAAAGATCGGTGACAATTTGGTCAACAGTAACAAGAAGACTCAAAATTGTATCTGTGCTATGATAGCATAAAGTTAAAGATTCAAGTTCAAATGATCTTATTTTAATAATCATTTCAAGATTCTCGTACTCGTACTTTTTATACTCGTTTTATGTATTCCGTATTTCAACCAAGAATCGAATTTAATTCATGTGCATTCGAAGTTTATTTTAGGACGATTTTTTTTCTATCAGTGTACGCGTTCAACCACACACTCACACATGCAATATAACTGTTTCGAGTTTAGCATTCTCGACTAGTCTTTTAACTTTACTTTGTGAAATTTAATACCATAAATGCCTTAAACAATTTATGGATTGTATTCTCAAGCAGTTTGACTTAAGTTGAGTTTTTAACTCATTAATTTATAGACATATTTATTTAGCAATTTAAATTTATTGAGATTAATTTAATTGTTCACACAGCAAGCTGCAATGGCGTTCAGTGTATAAATGGTTTAAGCTGCGTAGAAGATCAGTATATGATGCCGCACTGCATAACTTGTAAAATTGAATGTCCCTGGGATGATATAGCATACGATCTGGATGGCGATGGGCGGGCGGACGAGTCGCCAATTGTTGAGGAGCGTGCGGTTTGCGGCGTCGATGGCAAGACATACAGGAGCACTTGTGATATAAATCGTATGATTTGCAAAATTGGACGATCAATTGCCGTAGCATATCCGGGTCCATGCCGAGGTAAGTACTTTTAAATTGTGTAATATGTATTATATGTATTATGCTATGCTGATAATAAAGGATGCCGTATGCATTGAAGATGGGAGGTCCAACTGATAAGTTTTTACAAATTTGATCGATCGATTCTTTCATACAAACAAATACACGGACGGATATTGATTTGGCTTGTTGCATAAATAAGCCAAATTTTCTTTGAATTACCAGTTAATCTGAAGCTTTCCTATAAACATTACAATGCATTGTAGAATCTGTCCGTCTGTATGAATGCAATTGTTTTTTCGACTCACTTTAAGCCAGAGACTAGAAACTTTTATCGGGGAAGTGGAAAATATACTGACAATATAGATAACTGAAATTGATCTTCGACAGTTTTTGAGCTTAAGCTACCAAATTTGCTAACTTTGTGCCCCAAAAGATCTGCATCATAAAATGTTTGAAGATCGATCCCAGTTACAACAAGACGCAGTAGGTTTGCTCCCAATTGCAATTCTGTTGATTTGTTTACTATTAATGATTGATGCGCTTTAAAACTCAATCAAATTAGTAATTGAAAGTCTGAACGCAGTTTTTCCCGATGGAATGGCAAATTATTGGCTGCAATTTCAGTTATAGTTGTTTGCGTTTGTCGTTTTTGTTGTTGTTGTTGTTGCAATTGGCTCTGTCAGAGATGGTGCTGTTGTTGTTGTTGCTGCTGCTGCTAGTGGTAGCTGGTATATGTTGTTGTTAACGATGGCGGCTGTGCAAATTTTACAACAATCAACTTAGAACCGCAATTTTGCATTTGATTGACTTGACTTGACTTGGCTGAGGTTTCAAGTCGACTCACAACCACAAGTTATTGTTGCTGCCATCGTTGGTAGTGGTGTTGTTGCTGTCGTTGTGTTGTCGTCTGAAACTGCCGAGCCATATCAAGTTACACTTGGCGTTTGTTGGCAGAAATTGCTACATTTGCTTATACGGCTCCATGATTGCCAGCAATTTGATTAGCCAGTTGTTGCCGTTGCCGTTGTCGTTGCAATCGTTGTTGCTGCTGTTGTTGTTGTTGTTGTTGTCGGTTTCACTGTCAGCGTTGCTCTAGTTTAACTGTCGCGCATCCACAACGACATCGTTGGAGTCTCGGCATAATTCATGCTTATTAATTTTGTGGTTAAAAATGCGATTGATCGGCTCCGATTTCCAATTAATTACATGCAAACAGCTGCCGCTGCACGCCTACAATGGGATGTTGCTGCTGCTGCTGCTGCTGCTGCATTACATCTCACCAACACTAGCAACAACACCAGCCATCGTTTGCCGCCTTGGTGTCAGTCGTCGCACCAACCAAAGGCGTGGCGGGTGTTGCATTCTCGTGCGCCATATCTGTAGCTAGGCGACAGTCATACATTCAGACCGGGGGACATGGGGGGACTATGGGCTATGGTGACAGACAAATAGACAAACGACTGCCCAAACTGGTTTTGTATGTCAGAGGCGGCAGCCGGCTGCAATTGCGTGCTAATTGCTGTGTTTTGTTGCAAATTACAGCCTGTAATTAATGTTGAAATACAAAAAGTAACCTAAACAAAAGCACACCAACCAAAAGTCAAAACAGTCAACCAACCAAACAGCTGCTCTCAATAATAATTTGCCAATTTCCCCTTAATTAGAAATATTCAAAGCGTCTGTGCTTGTTCAATGTCTTTGATTTGAATGTTCTTTGGCAGAAAGGTTCAGAGCGGAAAGAGACATGATCCGTGATGGTAAGTTTCTATTAAAGAATTGTTTTTATGAGGGAAAATTATGATCTCATTTTCTAAAGCCAGAAGCAGTAGGCGTAACTTGTCACTACCATTAATTGCTAAGCTTTGTGTTTTTGAGTAGATTAACACATGACAACTGTTATTATTTTATTAATTTTTTGAATCAATTCATCAACCATTCGAGTCTTTGAGTCTCGAATGCAATCCAGTCATAGAGATGATCTGTCTTTCCAACTTTTTGCTCCAACGAATATTCTGTTCTATTTCAAACAATCTACTTTATAAGGGGGGTTTTTTTTAAAAAAATTCATCTTCATATATCAAAAAATAGTTATAATTAAAAGCTTTTCGAACTGTGTACAAACTATTTGAAGCATTAAATAGTTTTATTCATAAAACCCATTGAATTGATAATTACCAATTATATAGCTGGCTGTATGTATGTATGCATGTATGTATGTACGTACATTCATGTATTCATTCATTCGTTCAGCTGCCGACACTTCAAGGCTGTGCCTGAAACTACGTCATTAGTTTGCCTGTCTGCGCTGGAAAACTCATAAATTTTGCACACCTTTGCTGCTACCTTCACTCCACCGCTTGTTGCACGGTAGCCGGATACTAAAAAACAAAAAAAAATTAACATCATTAACAATTATTCACTTTTGCTTTTAGCACAAATGTGCGTGTGTTAGTGTGTGCGTGTGTACTTGCAGTTTGTTTCTTAGGATCTCGCTGATGATCTTGCCATAGGAAGGCTTCGGACTCGGTTGCTCCTGTTCCTCTTTCTGCTAAATCGCTTCTTCTTCTTCTTCGCGCAGTTAGCTTCTCTCTCTCTCTTTCACCCATTTTCTCTTAGCGACTTTATGTTGATCGTCAGCCGATAAAATAATGCCAGACTTAACTGCAATATTACCTCTTGGTCTGTCTGCTGTGTGTTTGTTTTTGTTGTTATGGTTTGTTTTGTTTGTTGTTTTTTTTTTTTTTAAAGCATTTTATCTTTATGGTTAGTAAGTTTATGGTTTTCGTGTGTGTTTGTGTGCTTTCACATAAATATTTGCTGCGTCGAGATCGGGCCAATAAGACCCCAAAAAAGACTAGCCCCAAAGAAATATGACTACACGTACAAGCCATTAAAAACGCCATTTCGCGGCGACGACGACGATGACGATGTAGACGATGGAGTGAGTGAATGAGAGAGAGAGAGAGAGAGAGGGCGATGCAGGGGGTTCTGTGATTGCAACTGCCTGTCCGGTTCGGTTAAGTTAAGTTTTGTCAGCTGCAGTCCCTTCGATTCCCCTAGTCCAACCCCCTTGTCTGGCTCAGCGTCTGCTGCGTCTGGGGCTGACTGAAGTTTACGATCGTATTAAAATCACCTTAAACAACACGCAATGCCAAAATGGCCCGACAGCAACGACTGTCCAAGTCCAGTCAAGGCAACTAACCAACACACACACACACACACACTTGGTCGTGTTGTGTATGACCCACGACCACAACGAATCTCTCAGCCACACAATGTTGCAATAAGTTCCGCCTGCCAGCAACAAACAGCAACAGTGGCAGAAGCAACTTAGACGCAATGGACTGCCGGCCGGCTGGCTGGCTGCCTGGCTGCCTCTGGCGTTGATTAAACCACGTCGACATAACAAATTACAGTTGGCTTGGATTGTGACGGCATTATCAGGCTGGGCAGCCACGCCACCAAGCCGCCAAGCCTCGACATATTCATCACAATCAACAAGTACGGGGCTGCCCTTTGCAAAGGATGTTCCAGCCTAAAGCGCAAATTGGCAGTTGAAATTAATAAACTTTAACTGTTACGAATCGCCAGGCGGTCAATCTTTCACGCATCGACGCCGTACCAAAACAGCAGCAACAGTGAATACTCACTAAAAAAAAAATCGCTTTGCAAGACCCGATTTTCTGGCAACTTATTTAAAATCTTTATTGTTTTATGATATATTTAATAGTATTTTTTTTTCAATTTTAATTTTTTACTTTCCACTAACACATAAATAAATTAAATTGGAATTTTACCAGTTGGTACTTTAATATACTTAATATATATTTTAACGTTTTTAGATTTTTTATGGATATTTAAAGTAACATTTGTTTTTTTGTAGGTCTAAGATAGTTTGTGTTTCTCGTATCTGCATCTGCATGTGCCACACACGTCTCGTTGCAGACCCCGCTAAACAATTGCTCACATTATCTGCGGCAGTGTATTTTGCAACAATGTTGCCAAGCTCCAAGATCATGAGTACGATATATGTCCAAATGAATAAGTGTGTGTGCGTGCGTGTGTGTGTGTGGTTGCGGCTGCGCCGCTTGGCTGCCTTGAGTCAAGTTGAGTTGACTGCCTGAATGCCTGAGACTGCCGGGTACTCGGCTACCGTCTTGCGCATGTCAAGAATGGGGCGGGCTCCTCATACATTGTATGGTGTACAGATTGCCATTGCCTGTGGTGTGAATAATGTGCTAGCGTTGAAAATTGCAGTGTGCGGCTTTAGACCCTCCAACCAGGCAACAACCTCAACAACAACAACACTCAATTTGAAAAAAGGCAAAATACACTTGAAAGTACTTTTCAAGAATGCGAACTGCGAAAATGTTGGTTGAAAAAAGGTTCTTTGAAAAACTTACATGGTATTTGAATTTGATTGGGTCAAAGTTCGACCTGACTGGATTTACTATCCAAATTCGAAAACAATATAAATATAACTCTGTGTATTTTTGTTTTTTATTTATTTATTTTTTTTGCTCTCTTTCTTCCTATGCCTCTAAGTTTTCTTAAGTATCAGTCGAACAGAGAAAAAAAAATTTTGTGTTTCAGCTCCGACGCACGACTCGAGTTTACTCTTATAACGGAATTCTTAAATAATAAGAGAATGAACTAGCGAATGTTGGACACACTAATAAAAAATGAGCGCAACTGTGGATATGTAGTATGATACGTATGTCATAAGGGTATCCAACATTCCATAGGCGCTAGTTTTCACAAAAACGTAACGAAATTTGTTCAGTTGCTTTCACTACTCATATTTTTTCATACCGGGGGGCTACTTATATGCAAATCGATTCTTAAACTCTTAAACTCCAAAAAAAAAACACAAGATTTTGTCTTCCAAGGCATTCAAATATTAGTTTTACTGCTGCTCATCTCATACATACTCTTCTCAAAATTGTACTCTATGACAACTCTTGCCAACAATCCTTAACATACAGTTATGCAAAGCTGTACACAAATAACGAAAATGTATTTAGTAGTTCATTTGTCGATGTCGTTTGCTGCCGACAACAGATTAGAAGAACAATTTAAATGCATTGCAGCAATGAAACTTACTTCTACGGTATCCCATCTAACTGTTGTTAACAGGGTGATCAATATAATATAATATACATATGTGTGTGTATAATACGCAAAATTCACTCACCGGCAGCAGCAACAACACAACGCAGTTCAATGCAAACGCGCTCACGCGCTCGCTCTCTCTCTCTCTCTCTCTTTTCGCTGAGCACTTTCACAAAAACAAAAAGCTCACTGCATTACACACACGAGAAAAAATAAAAAATAAAGTGATGTAATAAATTAATATTATTTTAATATTTTATTTTCACTGCACTTCACAAAAATAAAATCTCAAAAAATATACAGTTATTAATACTGTCTAAAATGCTTCGTTTATTTGAAAGATTTGCAGCGAGTTTAAAGCAAAAACAACACACACGTATGGGCGCGAATCTCCTCTCTCTCTCTCTTTAAATTTTTTCGCGGCCCGACAAGGCAAGAAAAATTCTAGCTAGATTTGCTCAAAAACCACTTTCAAAGGCAATTACACGGCGATCCTTAATGTAACAAACACTAAGCTTATGTTCAGTGCGTTATATAAGCACAATTTAAACTTTAATATATAGCGCGTATCAATTTTAATTGAATAAATAAACGGACGATATGCTTCCTGCGTTGTCAAGGCGAGCTGAGCTTAAGGCTGACTGCCTTTGTGGATAAAGTGGATAAAGCAAGCGATCGCTCTCTGTAGTTAGAGAGAGACATTCATTTTTATATCCGTATTCGCGATGTTGGTGTGAAGCAACAACTATACAGGCAGCGTTTTTGCTCTCTTGTTCGGGATAACATAACGGGATTCTTTAATAATAAGAGAATTAACTAGCGAATATTGGACACACTAATAAAATATGAGTGCTACTGTGGATATGTAATTCAATCCACTACTAATAATTGAAGCTGTTTTTCAATTGTTAACTTAGTGCCAACTAAATATGCAATTTTTTGCAAATTTGTTGTTGAACAACATATCCACAGTAGCACTTATATTTTATAAGGGTATCCAACATTCGACATGCGCTAGTTATCGCACAAAAACGTAACGAAATTTGTTCAGTTGATTCCACTCCTCATGTTTTTTCATACCGGGCTACTTATGTATATGCAAATCGATTCTTAAGGAGTAAACTCCAAAAACAGCACCTGCAAAAATACACACGAGTTCCGTCCAGGATATGCGTGAGCGGCCATTAAACTGCACTTGAAATTGCCAAACATAAAAAACACGAGAACGCAAAAAAAGCAAAACAAAACAAAAACAATAATCTTATAGCCATCAACTTAATGGATAAGCTGCTGCTTTATATGTATGACTCGTATAATTTTATTTTCGTTTTCTGGATTTCTTTTTGGCAGCGGACCGCGTCACCTGTGCGGACATTAAGTGTGGCACGAAGGATACTTGCCTGGTAGACTTGCAGACTCATAAGCCGCGGTGCGTTTCCTGCCGCTACAAATGCGCCCGCAAGCAGCAGCGAACGGTGAGTGACAGCAGTTTACCATTAACCAGAGAAAGCATTTCACATTTTTTGTTGTTTTCTTTCTGCCTTTTACAGTCATTCCGAGCAGACAAACTGTGTGGCAACAACAATCGCACTTACAATTCTTGGTGTGAGATGCGCAAGGATTCGTGCGCCACCGGCTATTATATTGGTGTGCGTTCGACGGGCGTGTGTGTTAGGTCAAATTAGTAAAATCTACAACAACAACAACAGCAAAATTATCAATTAGAACATATGCATACATCCATACATATACTAAATATAAGGCGTATTTATATAGGAGCGCATCTCTGTGTAGTTTCCAACATCCAAAGATTCTCGTTGTGCGTTTTGTTTGTGTCGTAAACGGTGCAACGGCCTTAGGCTGCTGCTGCCAATTTTCCACTAATCATTCATTTATTCAAAACATATACACATAAATATTTACATACATACATACATATATGCACACGGCAAAGTATTAGCGCATTTCGTTATCAACACTATCAAAAATATAATAGCAACAGCAACAGCAACAAAAACAAAAGCAACCGCAAAAACAACACGTTTTCATATTTTAATATAAACTATATGTGTTACACATTCATGGCAGAAAGAAAACCACATATCTTAAGAGGCTTTTGTATTATTAAACATATACATACATACATACATACATAAACATAATGTAATTCATAATTAGTTTATATACAAGTTGGTTGGTACACGCATTTCTTTAACGTTTAGTTCACCAGAAACAAAGCAAATGTATTTTATTTATTTTAGATTTTTAAATATACATACATATACACATGTATATGTATTTTTTATGTTTTTTTTTTTCATATTGTATGTTCTGAGCGAAACTGAATTGATTAATGACTGATAGCTTAACCTTATATAGCAGGATTTTCCGATAACATAATATATGTATATATGCATACATATATAGTATGTATATATTTTTTTGACAACATAATGTTTGAGTAATTGTTAATTAAATGTGTTTCAAACTTAAACTCATGTACGTTTTAATCGCTTTCTTCAGTCTCTTTAAATATATCGTTGGCGCGCTCAAAACGCGCCTGCGTTATCTTCAAATTGGCATATTTACGTTTATCCGCAGGACGCGTGGAGCTCGACGCTGGCGGATCATTGCTGCCCAGACCGGTTGTACCCTCATTGGCCACAACATTGATCTAGATTGAGCGAAAGATAAAATCAGAATAATTAAAATCAAAGTGTTTGTTGAATATTACTCACAGGTGCTAACAGTCCTTGATTCGTTTTGCCTAAAGTATCGCCCTTTTGCCAACCCAATTTGCTTAGCATCTTAAAGCCTTTGTTGGAGCTCGCAATCTCGCTACAAAACGACAGTTAAGTTAACAACTATAAACGCAGCTTTTGGGGTGGTATTTCAACTTACGTGTTCACGCAAGCCACCTCAGTTTTCTCCTTGTCCGTGCTGCTGCCAACTTTAATACGCCTCTGGGCGCTACGGTCGTTATAGTTGGGATTGGCATTACCGCTAGCTTCAACAAATTCTAAATGCGTGGAAGAAAACATGAAGTTCAGTCATCCTCTCTAACTATCAGTTTTCACTCACTTTCGTTTTCTAAGCCGTATTTCTTTTGTAGTTTCTTTAGCTGCTCTCTGTGTGACAGGACATTAGCATTGGCCGATGACGCAGTTCCTGCGGGCGTTGGTGTCTCAATTAGCAAGCCAGGCTCACATAAGCCGCACGTGCTGTTGCCTTCGTGTACATGACACAACAGCTTCGTCTGGGCAATGCCAATAACACTGCCGTGCACAACATCCTGCCACTTGCTGGTCGCCATCGAATCGGACATGCGTATGCCATTGAGGATGGTGCCGTTGCGGGAGCCCAAATCGCGACATTTGTAAACGCCCTTCCTTTTGTCGTATTCAAAGTCCAGATGACTCTTGCTGACATTCACATCCGGTATGATAACATCGCTATCACCTTCGCGGCCCAGCGATCCGCCTAAGTATGTGACCAGATGCAGACTGCCCACTGTCAGCTCCGGCACGTTGGTCTCCTGCACAATGATGCGTAAGCAAGGCGGATACTGTTTGGCAATGTCTGCGGTGATTAAATAGAAAAACAAACATTATTATATTGCAAGATATTATGAGCTGTGTGCAGGATAGAAACGCGCATCTCTTAAACACCTTGAAAACGACTTGAGACCTTGAAGACGGGCACACTGCTGTCGCTATTGCTACCGTCTTCGTCCTCGTCACTCGATCCGGAGCTGGAGCTGCTTGACGATTGTGACAGCTCGCCGTCTTCCACATCGTTCAATTTGCGGGCCCGTTTGCGACTGATTTCGTTATCACTGTTCTCATCATCTTCAAGATCGCTTTTGTTGCGTCGATCAATGTGTCGCTTTTTAGACTTGTGACGTTTCTTTTCCTTTTTCTTCAGTTTTCTCTTCTTCTTTTTGGCCTTACGCTTGCTTCGTTCAGCACGCTCTTTCTGCTTTTGTTTTTTCGCTTTAATCTGTTGCAAAGTGGCTTTATCTGTTATGACGCCGCCATGTTCATCGAACTCCACATCATCGTCCTGGTCATCATTTTCAGGCTGCTGCTGCTCGCTGTCGTTCGCCTGAAACCAATGAGAAGAAAAGAGATCCGCGTTTTTATCGCACATTCTAAGTTACAGCGCTTACCTAATGCAGTGCTACGAATTCGTTCTATGCTAAGTTTGCGTAAACTTTCTATCATTCTACTAGTATCAAGGCGTTGTTGCTCGATGCACGCGCTCAACGAACACTTGCAAGTACAAGGAAGAAGTAGGAAGAGTCACAGTTATTAATCATTGTGGTATCGTGCCACACTTTCACACACACACACACACACACCTGTACCTGTGCCTGTGAGTGAAACTCGAATGAGTCTTTCGCTTGATCGTAACTATAATAACAGCCCGTATTGCCATCGTAGTAAAGCCCGTATTCCTTAAACAGAGAAACAGAGAAAGAGAGAATTAATTTCTAGATTGATAATTACAAACATGGAAGCTATGATGCATGTAGGTTGATCGTTCGTGATAACCTACAAAAGTCACTAGCAAGCACGTCATAAAGATTACGTTGTTGTAAATTAACTTACCGCATTGTAGTAGTAGCCAGTCTTAGGATCGTAGTACATGCCCGATGTAGGCTCATAGACAAAATTGTTCAAGTTCTCGGCATGTTTGGCCGCCTGGCGCATCTCATCTACGAAACTGAAGGCATCTGTTTCCGAAACTGCAAAAGAAAAGGTATATTCAATTATTTATTATGACAACTTATCCCCCTATTTGCATCGGTTCATGCACATTCATGAAACCGGAAACTGGCGCCAGTTGCTCGCATAAGCCTTGCGAATTGTGAAAACAAAAACATTATTTAGATTAAACGCGAAAAGCGTAGTGTTTTAGTCCATATGGGGAAGGTAACCATTTACAACAGGTAATACCTTCAATAAACTTAAATGAATCGAAATACCATCTTATCATTTTACTTAAGACCCTCCTAGTTTTCTTCACATTTACAATAGGTTGCGAATTATGATTCTTTAATGGTCGAATGATTGTTAAGGAATCGAACTATCGTCATAAATAATATGAACGGGAAGTAGTAAAGCTATTTATTTGTGTTTTAAGTTGTATGCGATATCACTCTGAATGATTATCAAAAATTATCTAATTAATTTTGGAAAAATTATTGATCTGAATAGGGGAAACGTACAATAATTGAAAAAAGGGTGACAGGTATGACATACATAATAGTCAGACATTGGCGGCACTATCTCATTAGAAGCTGTTGGTTAGCACACGTTGCTTATTTCTATTAAGATTTCAGCAGATTTAGGTGTTTTCGTTTTGTTTTTACAATTTTATTATAGATGCAAAGATTGCACAGTTGTTATTATAGTTACTACGAATAGGAAAATTGCAATGCGAATTTTGAGCTAACTCTTATCAGGTGCAGCAGAAGTCGACGACGACGACGACGACGACGACGATGTCGTTGCTTAACTGACAGGTGGCTCTGGTTAGTCGTTACTCATTGTTCAAGCCAGACGGTCGGAGAACCCGAGAAGCAACATTCAACCAAATCAAAAATCAAAAAAAAAACAAAAAAAAAAAAACAAATCAAAAATGGTCGATGTGGAGCTGCGTGAACTTATGCAACCCCTTGTGCTAAGCGATTATCAGGTGCAAGAGTTGTACACTCGGTTTGGCAGTGAGATCTCGAAGGGATTAAGACGCAATACACATGCGCAAGCTGACACGAAATGCTTTCCTACGTATGTGCAGGATTTGCCCACGGGCGATGAGATTGGCAAGTATCTGGCACTGGATTTGGGCGGCACCAATTTTCGGGTCTTGCTCGTCATGCTCAAAGGTCATCATGAGGCGACGGTCGAGTCGCAGATCTATGCAGTGCCCAAGGACTTGATGATTGGACCGGGCTTTGAGCTCTTCGATCACATTGCCGATTGTCTAGCCAAGTTTGTGGCGAAGCATAATATGCATACTGCGTATTTGCCGTTGGGATTCACTTTCTCATTTCCGTGCGAGCAGGTGGGTCTCAAAGAGGCAATGCTGACGCGCTGGACCAAGGGCTACGGCTGCCCGGGAGTCGAAGGCGAGGATGTGGGACTCTTGCTGCACGATGCCATCCAGCGGCGTGGTGACGCTGAGATTGCCGTTGTGGCCATACTCAATGACACAACCGGCACGCTAATGTCTTGCGCTCATCGCAATCCCGATTGCCGAATCGGCGTCATTGTTGGCACCGGCTGCAATGCCTGCTACGTGGAGCATGTGGATAATGTGGAGCTGCTGGAGCCGGAATTCAAACGCAATCGCAAATATGTTATTGTCAATATAGAGTGGGGCGCCTTTGGCGATAATGGACAGCTGGATTTTGTGCGCACTGAGCACGATCGCGAAGTGGACAGAAAATCAATTAATCGTTCCCAACAGCTCTTTGAGAAAATGACATCGGGCATGTATTTGGGTGAGCTCGTGCGTCTATCGCTGCTTCAAGCTCTCAAGCGGAATTTAATCTTTAAGCAAAGCTCAAAAAGAGCTGAATTTGCTGAGATTTTGCAGAAGAGTATTGATATTTTTGAGACAAAGCATATTTCTGAGGTGGAGGCTGATTCATTTCCTGAATTCTCAAACACAAGATACATTATCAAGAAGCTGTTCGGACTGGAGAAGGCCTCTATCGAGGATTGTCAGAAACTCAAGTACATATGCGAATGTGTTTCTAAGCGTGCAGCCACCTTGGTGGCCATTGGCATAAGTGTCCTAATCAATAGAATTGAAGATCAAAAAGTGGTCGTTGGCATAGATGGCTCTGTGTATCGCTATCATCCGAAATTCGATGCCTACATCAGGGAAATGATGCACAAGCTGGTCAAGCCAGACAAGGAGTTTGAAATTATGCTATCAGAGGATGGATCGGGGCGTGGTGCAGCACTAGTTGCCGCCGTCGCCAGTAAAACAAAATGAACCACAGCAAGCAGTCAACCATTTAAGTTACAAGTACAATTAAATAATATCAAATCATAATTGATGATGTATGCACACTTACTTTCTTTGGCGACTTCTTCCTCCTGCCCATTTCCTTTTTCACTACTTATTTCTTGAAAGTCGCCATTTGACACTTGTGTGCACTTTTCACACTTTGCACTTGGTTCCTTATTAAGCTGCAATTGTTAAATAAGTTTGTATTAGTTCATTATGTACTAGGTTACAATAGTTGTAAATTCGGTGTTGTCGCTTACAAAATGCTTTAGTTTTTGTTTGTATGACGCAATGTTTGTATCATACTTTCTTATAATGCCGTGTAATTTGTCAATGTAAGCATAGATCTCATCGTTTTCCAGCGCCTTGACATCTTTCATTGATTTCAAGTCGATAAAATCGTGTGCTGAACGTTCCTCCTTTAAGGATGCTTGTCCAGCATCAGGTTCTGTTGTTGCCATTAATAAGCGGTTATCCTATTAAAACTGGTTTAATAATTCATTGCTTTACACATCTCGCATATTATAATTTTTAACGCTCGCAAAACAAACTTCTTTCCGGCAACAAATATTGTTTGGCTAATATTTCGACTATTGACATCAGTGTTGGACAACTTTAAAGATAAGTGCGTGACACGTCTAGACTCCAGGGCACTGCAACAAGTATAACATTGACTGTTATCCTTCTGTTAACGTTAATACTTTTTTTATTTTAAACGTCGGTCATACTGCTTTTCAGCGACTACAAGATGATAGAACAGAACAAAAGCCTAACCATTATTTAATATGTTTTTCAAATACTTAAGCATTCCAAAGGAATTGTTTCACAAAGAGGCGCGCAATGGCTAGAAGTCATATGTTAACACAGTTGCTCTCAAACCTCTATCCAATAGCAGTAGTTTTCCTGTGATAGCTATTTCTTGCGTATTTTTTTTAGTATTATTAGTTTTACAAACAATTTATTTTTTTTTGGGTCTTTTGTATGTATTTTATCTGATTTTTCAGCAGAAACCACTTGTACGATTCTCTTTCAGTTCAGTTGAAATAACTTTATTGTGATCACTCGCACAGCAATAGCAATAGCAATAGCAATGAGGAACATTGGGTGAGACTACTAAAACACATTAATGTAAAGTTTAAATAAATGGTTAACAGAAAATTACAGGGCAAAACACTATTTATTACGGGTGCATCCCGTGGTATTGGAAAGGCAATTGCTTTGAAGGCAGCTCGCGATGGAGCAAATATCGTTATTGCTGCAAAAACAGCTGAGCCACATCCAAAACTACCTGGAACTATCTACACGGCTGCTGATGAGAGTAAGTTACTTTGTACTTTGTATTCACACTTGGAATTTGAACTAAGCCAATAATATTGTGTTATCTGCATAAACAGTCGAGAAAGCGGGTGGTAGAGCCCTGCCTTGTCTTGTTGATGTTCGCGATGAGAAACAAGTTCAACAGGCTGTTAAGGCTGCGGTTACTAAATTTGGAGGCATCGATATTTTGATTAATAATGCAAGCGCCATTTCGTTAACTCCAACTCTGGATACGGATATGAAGCGGTATGATCTGATGCAGAATATTAACACAAGGGGTACATTTTTGGTGTAAGTTAAAACTTAATCTTATCTCATAAAGTTCTTTATCTGACTACTATTACTATTACACAGTTCAAAAGCTTGTTTACCTTATCTGCTAAAAAGCGACAATCCGCACATCTTAAACCTATCGCCGCCGCTCAATATGAAGCCACACTGGTTCGGAAATCACACTGCATACACTATCGCTAAATATGGTATGTCAATGTGTGTGTTGGGCATGGCAGAGGAGTTTCGGGATAGAGGTGTGGCTGTAAATGCTTTATGGCCTCGAACAACTGTGGCAACGGCAGCACTTGAGATGCTGCATGGGCCGGAAGGCTCAATACACTCACGTAAACCCGAGATAATGGCAGATGCAGCATACGCAATACTATGTCGCAACGCTCGGGAGTACACCGGTCAATTTTTTATGGACGATGAAGTTTTGTTGGATGCGGGGGTTAAGGATTTTAGCAAGTATGCTTGTTATCCTGAAAATATGCACAAATTGCAATTAGATATCTTTTTGGACGACGCAGGACCATTTGCTAAATTGTAAAAGTCGTTTTAATAGATATTTTGTTGTACTATTTTTTTGAAATAAATGCATGAACATATAAATTGAGCGCCAAAAGTTGGCAGTTTATCAGTTCCGATTGGATCCATTTGATTCGCGCGCTTTGCCCGATACGCTTATCAGTGTGCTATCGAACGGCAGATTCAAATGAACTAGTTCATAACTAAACAACGCATCTGCCGCCGGAATGTTTGCATGTGCCAAAATGTTGAACGCGTTTTATTTGTTTTTGCTGGTTTTCTTGTGTAAAAATGCCGTTGAAACGGCCAAGTTGAATCACCCGCGTGTACTGCTGCCAATATTCCAATACAAATCCATCAATTTCACGCTAGAAGTGGTCGATCCAAACTGTTACAAATGGTGCGTCCCCATCAGCCGATGCCGGCATTATAACCTAAAATTTAAATTAATTTTGTTGTTGTTGACAGGACCTCATCACGTCAGGACCTGATAACAGTGACGCCCGTATACGATGGATTCAGTGAGTGCGCAAGTCGAGCGATCGTCACGGTCCAAACACGCGAAAGGCGCCGCAACACCGCTATTGTATTCGCTGAGGAATTGGCAACGGGAGCCACGCTGCGCTGCGACGTCATTGTCGATACAATTGATCGTCTAAATGTGCGCACAGCGACGCGCCAACTGTACCTGGAGGAGGCGCCGGCCACATTTGAGCTGCATGCGTTCGATTCCCAGGGCAATGAGTTCTTTACGCTAGAAGGCATTGAGTTTAACTGGGAAATATCGTCGTCCAGCAGCAAGATGCCGCCAGCACTGCGTTTTCTTACGTTCTTGGACAGCCCGTTTCATGTGGTACCGCCGGCACTGGAGAAATTTGAAGCCGCTGGCGTCAAGGGCTATATGATATTGCTGGAGGGCATCAATACGGGCACCTCCAAGGTAGCGATTAGTATGCCGCAATCCGAGTACCGTCATGTGCCGCCAATTGAAGTGTACATCAGCGTGCTGGCCAACATCATTATTGAACCATCCGAGGTGACCATCATGGCTGGCGATACCATCACTTTTCGCATTATGCAGCTCAAAATGGACAAACTGCATGACATAACGGCAAATCGTCAGTACTATTTAGAAGTGGAGGACTCGAATATAGCGTACATGAAGAGTGGCAGCGCTACGGGCTCACGTCTGGGTCGCACACAAGTGTTCCTGCGGGATCACAACATGCCGCAGGACAGCGACAACTCTTCTGACAAACCAAAAGGACCCAGTGCTCTGCTAACTGTTGCCGCGCCAGCTAAGCTGGGCATAAGTCTTCTGCCGCACAACAACTGGATTACAGTGCAGGGTGAACGTCACGAGGTTGCCTTGGATCTATACTCCAGCGATGGACAAAAGATAACGTTGGGTACACGCTATGCTATTGGCTCGGAGCTGGACGAAACGCTGTTTACCGTCCTTAAAAAGACGCAAAACGGAAGCCGACTATACGGCGAAGCACTCAAACCAGGCACAACTCAAGTCTATGGCTCCTACAAAGATGTAAGTTTAAGAAAACTTGGAAATACAACACTGCCAGAAATTATAATTTGACAGAAATTAATAGGTTTAATCATATCTCAAATAATCTTATTTGTGATGGTTATTTCGATTTTATTTCGTTTTTAAGATAATTATTACAGGGTATTATAAACCCAGATTTGAATCGTTTAAAAAGTAATTCATTGATAGTGTATATTAATCTACTGATTAAATCTTAATCAAATTGTAGTGTATAGCCAACATTTAATTTCTGATAGTTTTTATTTCCAAACTGTTTTTATACTTGATGCCATAATAATTTTTAAATATCCTTTCAGCTCTCCGTGCAGGCAGAGATGCAAATATTTGAAAAACTGCAACTGGATCCCATTAAAGTAATTTTGCCCTACGATCCAAACACAATCAAGCCACAGAAATTTCAATTTTATGCAACTGGCGGAGATTACAACTATGTGTGGTTCTCGGGTAATCCGCAAGCGCTGCAAATCGACGGTCAGGGTTTGGCCACAACGGCGATTCGTGATGTGAGCACTCCGGCCGGCTCCAAGGAGCTAATGGATGCTGGCGCCCAGCTGACGGCCCACACCACCGTTCGGGTGGCGCTCACCAAGAACCAGAAGTTGGCGCGACAGGCACAGATTTACTTTTTACCGCCGCGACGACTCGAAATTAAGCAGTATAACTTTGAGACAGCTCTCAAGGATTATGTGCATCTGCATGTGGCTGTTTATGCTCATGTGAACGGGAGTTATGTACCCTACACCAAGTGCGACAATCTGTACTTTCAACTGGAATTTTCGCAACAGATATTTCAGCTGGAAAATGGAGCTAATACGGCGACCGACGATGCATTGGCTAGCGATGCTTGTCATGTGTTGCGTTTACGCAGCACCGCTGTTGGCAGCACTTTGTTACGTGTCTCATACAGTTTTCAGGACAAGGTGCTGCAGGATTCCGTTGATCTGCACGTCTTTGAGCCGCTATCTGTGCTTAATCCTTCGGAGAATGAGATAGTGCTGCCAATCGGCGCCTCGCGTAGCGTTATCTATGCCGATGGACCGCAACGTATATTCACCCTCGAGGCGGAACTTAGCAAGAATACAAAATTCGATGGCAAAGTTATTCAAGTTTCGGAAATAGAGTTTGAAACGCTGAATGCCATCACTGCTTTCACGGTTCTGTGCCGTGAGCTTGGCGAAACATCGTTTACGTATCGCGTGCACAACACACTGGCAACCACAAAATTTGCCGCCTATATTGCCGAGGTCACGACTAAGGTGCACTGTGTCCGACCACGCTTCCTTAAACTGTATGCCCGTCAACAGCTGCGCCAATCATGCCCAATAGAGCTGCGCTCCTCGCTGCTGTATCTTAAGGGGGAGGAAAACAAATTTGACATTGAGATCGAGGTTCAGGACGCTAAGAATCGTAAGCTCATGAACATCAGTTCACTGTTGCTCGAATGGGAATTCGCCGCTGGCAATGAGCGTTATCAAACGGACAGCATTCAACACCAGCTGGTGGACGAAGAGCAGCTCCATCATTCTTCCGTTCGTCTGCCCGGACGAAATCTTCTTGTGCTAACATTAAGCGAGGTTGCGCCAAACTTTCGTATCAAGGGCGCAGTGGCCAAATACAATGACAAGTTGCTTACCCAGCTGGGTGTCAAAGCAGAGCGTCCACCATTCGGTGTGAAAAACGTGAGTAGTTTAAATAATACTGATAATAATGAAATCTCCTAAATATTAATAATAATTATTGACAGTTGAAAACTGGCGAAGTGACGAAACCTGTCATTGAGAACGAGATACGCTTTCACACCGTTAATAAGACTTTGCTGCCAAAAGATCATGTTAGCGTTTACCTTTCGTCGTCGCACAGCGAACGCATAGCAATAGACCAAGGCAGCGGCTTCTTTCAGCTGGAACTCTCTGAACAAGGCATCGTGCAGGTAACCCATGACGAGAAGAACAAGCAGCTGGTGTTAACACCGCTGCGTTTGGGTCATGTGCGATTGGAGCTAACCGATCGTTGCCTCATGAACGATCCAGCACATTTGTCCATCTCTGTGGTGGGTATAGGTGACATTAAAGTGTTAGCAATGGATCGCGTCGAGCGCACCAATTCCATTGAGGCCATCGTTCGACTGTTTGATAGCAACGAAAATCCGCTGCATATTGATTCGAATATGCTAAGCGTTTATAAGCTTGCCGATGTGGTTGTTGATCCTACCATACTTAGCGTCAAGCTAGATGAGCAACACGGCTTGAGAGTTGGAGAAATACGCTACAGCATAACAGGCAACAACATTGGTGAGACCAAGATAGTGTTCCAGTCTGGCCAGGTGTTCAGTGAGCCGCTCATTGTCCAGGTATTTGCACCCATGCGCCTCTATCCGCGCAACTCAACGCTCGTCGTAGGCTCCAGCATACAAATTTACTACCAAGGTGGACCACAGCCCAACACAAATATTGTCTACAGCGTGCAAAAGCACCAGGTGGCTAGTAAGTTTAAACTTTGCGTCACTTGAAGATCATATTAATAATAAACTTAATGTATTTCATTTTCAGCCATGAGCTCAGCCATTCTCACAGCACATAAGCTAGGTGAAACAAAAATAACCGGCAAGTGTTTGCTTAAGAATCCCGTTAGCGGTAAGGATGAGACCGTCTCGGAGGATACGGTGGAGGTGCGTGTCGTTGCCCTGACCGCAGTCCAAGTGCGCACACCACTTGTTCATATTCAGGCTGGTGCTGTTATGCCCGCTACGCTGTGGGGTCAGCCTGATCTGTCGCCCATGGTGTTGGGCACACTGGAAAATGTACATATCAGCTGGACGGTCAATCATCCAGATGTCGTTGAGATCTTCAATGTGTTTTCAGCAGCAGGTAAGTTGATAATTTTTATTTAACTTAATACCGTGCCCAGATACCGCATTGTTGCGCAGAGAATTCAGCTCAATGCCCACCAAGTGCACATATATCAAACTGTTCTCCGATGAGCTTGCACGGTTGAGTTCCAGTGCAGGAACAGATACGGAACATACATTGGACTTGAGTTTATTATTTATCAGTACAGTTCTATGGTATTACTTACACGACTTTAATTTATATATATAAAAGATATAAACTTAAATTTTCCTATCTCTTGAAAAAACTCAGAGCCAGTTCCTATAGTAAAGGTTATTAACTCATTTGTCTTGTACAAATATCTCACATCAAACACCATTTCTCTCTCTCTCTCTCTGTGTCCCCACTGTAGGCATCGAATATGAAAGTAGCGATTTAATTTCCGTGCGGATACGTGGTCTTAATCCCGGCAAGGTCACCATCACAGTCTCTGTCCAGTTGGCAGATGGCGTCAAGCTGCCAAAAACGAGCGTGGATCTAATTGGTGAGTAGTCCAATGCCCGTTATTTGGGCTATTGTTGTTGTCAATAGAGTCGCAAATTGAAAATGTTATCGCACAGTTTTAAAAACACCGGAGCTACTCGCACCAAAGCCCATAACAATGGGTTGGATTTTGGCGGCACCACGCAGTACGCTTCAATTGAAATGTAATATGGACGATGCGGTCTATAAGTTGGATGCCCAAAGCAGTGGAATTGTATCCGTGACGCCAGATGGTGTTGTCCACACAAAGGACACTCTCGGCCGTGATCTGATTATTGTAAGTTTGTGTGCGCCTGCTTTAGTATTGATTGGATTCGTATTGTATATATACCATATATACTTATCTATTTTTGCTTTGTTTCGTTTCGACAGGCCAAAACTGTGCACCAATCCCTGTCCGTTGGCATTGAAGTACAGAATGTGCAGTATATTTTGGTGACTCTGCAGCCGGACATCAAACTCAAGCAGTTGGAGCATAAAGTACCACGCGGCATGAATTTCGTATTTAAAGTGTCACTGCACGATAATCTCGGCAACGAGTTCTCCCACAACATTGAGGATGTGAATGGATTGCGCTATGATTTGGCCATTAAGGGTGTGGTCGATGCACAGATTGGCAATAATCTGACAATTGCGGTAAATGCCAAATATATACTTGCAACTTTGTGGCTCTTGTATATTTGCTCAAGGTTTTTTTTTTGGTTTTTTATATATAAGTACATATGTACTGCTGAATGCAACTTCTTATGCTTGGCTGGACCTCCTGCTGGGTCTCGTTAATATGTAAATTTAATGTATTTGAAAATTATTTCAATTTCATTTTTGTGAGCCTGCTAACAACAAAACCGTTGCATTTTAATGCACCCGCAAAGACCTGCCTTGGCACCTGAGCTGCGCTCGTTCGTCGGGTTCAGTTTATCTGACTCGCAAAAAAAAATAGAACACAAAATAAAAATCTCAGCGACCAGCCGCATGGCACGTCGCTTGGCTTGGCCAGCACTATTCTCGTTTTGTTACACACACACACAGCAGATGTTCTTAGTAGTTTCTCACAAAATATGTAACATTCCGAGTTGTTTAAACTCAAAACCCAACAGACTTGCTGAGTAAATCTTTTAGTTGAGAAACATGGTAATGGTAGATAAAATGTGTTGAAGCTATCATTAAAAAGTTAATGACCAAATAAGTTCACTACCTAGTATAGCTTACAATTTATGTTTTAAGAGTATTTAATAGTCAGTATGCCACTGAAGTGGTTTAAGATTGTTTTTGTTCTTTTTTAGTTTTTGCATTATTTTACTGTTCTGTGGCACGTTGATGTCACCACATAAAAATGCAACGATGCGTTGTTGCACATGCTGCAGCTTTTGGCTCTTAAAAATTGTGGCTGTCGAGTGACCGACCGTCAACCACAAAACACACACACCAAACTCTTGAAGCTCAGTGTAGCCTCAAACATGCATTAACTTCAAATGTTCCAAATAAAAAACGTGCAGCACAAAAACTGAGAAAAAACTAACCAAAACTACACCTAACCAGAATCAACCTGCATATAAATAATAATAAATATGTACTTTCATTTCGCGCACAGTTGAATTTGCGACGCGAGATGAGCAACATGATTGCCATCAGCTTAAAGGATACAACCGGAATTAAATTTGCCGAAGATTACATCAAACTGTCTGTGGCAGAGTCTCAACACATTTTCCCCACCAAGGTGAGTTATATATATATATACATATGTGGCTCATTATGTTGAGCAAACACTTCAAGCTGTGGCATATCCTTTTAATTTGTGTGCTTGTTTATTATCGTTGCTCATAAATCAATTTTCTTTTATCTTTTTTGCTTTCATATAATTCGCATGTGACCGACCATCAAATAACTTTAAACATTGGCAAACTGCGTCACTATTTTACGGTATTTGTCAACACTCACACACACACCAAATACAAAAACCACAAATGTCCGTCCCTTATGACCCTCCTGCAAACCAAAATTTGAAAACCCTCGATAAATGCAACGGGAACGGCAACGGCACGACAATGACAACCGCCAACAGACAATTTTCTCTGTGGGTGACATCATTTGCTTCGATTCACCGCTAACATTGTCATCGATTTGGAGCAGCTCCAATGAGCAAATGGTGGCGATTAATAAAAACACAGGTGAGTTTGCTTGCACCAAGGTTGCAAAATTTTCTACAAAAATATCAAGGGATATGCTTTAAAATTTAAATTAACGGTCGTTGCATTTGTAGAAATAAAACTTTTAAATTCAAATATTTGAATATAAACCGAATTGCAGCGTATCTTCTAGTCATTATTGATATTTATGGAATGTTTTATCGATTGTTTTTAATTGGATTTCATTATAATTCGCGAATCCTGTATAGTTGGGTGCTAATCCTCTATGAAAACAATTCACGGTTTGTTTTTATTTCAATGCTAATTTATGCGCTGCATTTTACAAATTCAACACAATTGCATCGTTTTATTTGGACTATGGACTATGCTTGTTGGTTGTGAATGCTGTAACAAAAGCAGAACCCACCCAACCAAACTCTATATTCCACAAATTTGTGTACACACACACACACACACACACACTCTCCGCACACATAACGATTGTTAAAGTAAAATGCCTGTAAATTGAACTATATTTTACGTACGATTTATTGATAACCCAATTAGGCATATTTTTCGGCTGCTTTGTAAACAATCCAACAAATGACAGCAACCACAACAACAACAACAACAAGAGAAAACTAGTTCAAAACAACAGAATCTACTTTATTTTTTTGGGGCTATAATTTGTGAATTAATTACCTACAGCTATCGTTTTGAGTAGCAATAGATTTCAATTCTGGTTCTGTTGCTGTATTCCACAGTGCATTCAGTTTTATTATTTTGTTTGTTCAACTTTGTTTCTTGTGTTTTTCTTTTCGGATGCAACACTAAATAATGTTTGCAAAATGTGGTGAGAAGAGGTTGAGTGTGTGTGTGTGTGTGTGTGTGTGTATGTGCGGTGTGTGTCCCCAGAGCCTTTGAGTGGCGCGCAAAGCGTTGAACAAACGTTGTCGCGCGTTCAGTACAGTTAATATCGAGTAAGTTCAACATTGTTGCAAGAACTTTCGAAACTGTTTTATTTATTGTGCGTTTTGATACCCTGTGTCTTTGAAAAGGGTGAAAAAAGATTGTTATAGAGCTACTTTTTTATTACTTCAAGCTTTGTAGATTCCTCAAGAAGATTTAATAAATTAAATTAAAGTAAAGGTATTAGATATAATACAGTGACATCTAAGCATAACTCTAATAATTTTTTGGATTTTAAAGTAATTGTTGTGTTTCGTTGTTGGTGAAAAATAAAGAACTTGGTTTGAAAGTGGTATCGTTTATACAAAGTTACAGCAACACGCTTCCAAAAGTAAACTTCTCTAACGTAATTCACAACACAACGCAGCTAAGCGTTATACATTATTCATAAAATGGCGCAGCCTTTTGCTGCTTGTCACAAAATCCAATCTCCAAAAAAAGAAAACTTCAAAAAAAAAAAATGAGAAAAACAATTTTTTACACTTTGCACGTTGCTTCGCCGCTTTGATAAAAGGATAAAGCATTTATTTGCAGGACACAAAAAGCAAACAGCAATCGCGATTATGCAACTTGTTTAGGGCTGTGTGTGTGTTTGTTTGTTTGTTGTTGTTAACTGCAATCGAGCATAAAAGATAAAGTATCCATGTACATTTTGCCCAAACATCAATATGAGGGATGTGTGACCGAAAAACTTGGCATAACTGTGTTGGCTCTTCTAGGATTTTATCAACTCGAACACGACTTCAATTTGCATATGTACATACATATAGTATGTCTGTATGTATTGTGTATGCGTCGGTTTGAGGCTCACAAAAACATCTTGCTGTAGCTGTCAGCATTGATGGCATATGACAATGTTATGGCAAGAGCATATTTGAAAATAGATTGACAGAGTATGTGCAAATGCAAAGCTGCCTAAACTCGATGCATGGGAATTCAGTAACTAAGAAATAGCAGACAACGCAACGTTGTGATTAAGGTAAAACATAAAGTATTTCCAAAAAGCCATCCAAATTGCAAAAGTCCATTAGTAACGGGCTGCAAATGAAGCTGTATGTTTCTGAGGAACTGTCTACACTAAATCTAATGCATATTAATTTGTGATTGTTAGGTGTCTTTCGTATTTCACTGTAAACAAACATTCGGTGGTTCAAAAGCTTCATCAGTTTAGTTAATTCACAATTTCTGCATCACTTTTTTACCATATTAACTTGTTTGGTTGCGAAAAAATAATTATTTCTATAATAACAGTTAATGGCAGTTATGGTTAAGAGAATGAAAAGTGTTTCGAGTCTTAAAAGGACACACATTTGAAATTGATGAATTTTGTTCTAATTTAAAATTAAAGAACAGAAATGTATATCTATTTATATCGTAGTTGATTACTTATTTTTCGATTGGCATTGTCTTCTTCGTTGTGTGACGACCGGAAAGAAATCCCCAAGCAATTTATACAGCCAATATTCTACACAGCTGCAGATTAGTTTCAGTTGTTGTTGCTGTTGCTATTGCTGTTGTTGAGTGCAAAAGGAAAAGCGGAAAATCAAAGCTGTTTTTTGTCATGGCAGCAAAAGTAAAAATAAAGCTCCCAAAACAATTAGTCGGATGTCGCCTGCAGTGCCTCAAAATTAATTTAACTACACATATTCACATATTTCTATATATTTTTTTTAGTAATTTAACAATGGCAATCGACACAATGTCTCTCTCCATGTGCTAGGCGTAGGCGTATGCGTATTATGTGTTTGCTTTAACGATAACTGTCTGCTCTTTGGTCCTTGTAGGACACGAATGTCAAAATGTCGAGAGTGCCAGCCATGTTGCCGCATAAATTAATTAAAAGCGCACAATAGCGTTAAAAGCTACGACATTTTTGCAACTTTCCGAGCTTTACACTAGTATAAATGCTTAAGCTGTCACATCGATCGCATTGAAATGCCATGCCCATTCCCATTCCCATTCCCAACCCTTATCAGAACCGACGAGTCCATACCCTCTCGTAAGCGTTGACGCATACGTTTCTAAGCGCTTATCATTTATGCTACATTTGACTAGCCAGCTGACCCATTTAGCAGCCCGACAAAAAGACAAAATTGGCATCTCAAGCTGAGAGTTTGCTTCCCTTTAAAGGCCAAGGAGTCTCAAGTCTCAAGTCTTAAGTCTCAATTCTCGAGTCTAGCATTTAAACAGCATTTATGCTTCGCTGAGCGATGTTGTTTACTATTCAATGTGGCGCACCATTTGAATTGACATGCCAGTGGGCAAAACAGTATGTGGAATGGTAAGGCGAATTAAAGGTAGTAGAAAATCATTGAAGCATATTTAATGCCATCAAATATTAATATCGTTGTTTGTTTGGCAACTTCGAGCGCTTACAATTTCAACGACATTATTTGCATATTTTGGGCCTCTTTGTGTAATATTAATACTTCAGATATTTGTGGAATTTTGTTTTTTTTTTTTCAAACACAAACATTTGACGGCATGTCAAAAATGATTGCCCTTTTGCTTAACAAAACAGTTACGAACAAACGAAGAATCAATTGTAAAATTGTTATTATGTTCAGAATTTAAATGAAATAAATAACCAATTTATTTATATTAAACTACTCAATTATTCATTTGATTTTAATGAAAGTGTAAACAAAGTCAATTTTGATTATTATTGATTTCAGGCATTGCAAAAGTACTGAACCATCAGCACAGACTGGGCGAGAAGGTGGTGGTGACATGCGGTGATAAATCGCGACGTGGCGGTTACCTCAAATACGATTTAGAATTGCGCGAATCGGATTCGGTATGTAGCTAACTCTCTAACCTAATTCAAATGGTCATAACTCAAAATTGTGACGCCTTTTGCAATGATTTTTGTTCAGATTGTGTTTGCCAAGTCGTTGGACACATTCAGTGGCTGGGAGTACAATGCGCCGCTGTTGCTGCGAAATCACATGCAAACGGATAAGTCCAGCAATCTGGTAAGTTGCACTAAAAAAGACGAAAGTGGAAAGTGTCATTTACTTATGTTTACACACAATTATTAAATGCCAGATTGCCCAGAACATATCGATGTGCATTGATCAGTTGCACAAAATTACTGTGGATGCATTCACCTGTCGCTTGGTTTCTAAGGACACACTAGGCCAGAAGCTATTGAGGCTCTATAATATCGAGCCCATCTTTGATACAGCCAGCAATCAGTATGCGTGCAAGCTGCGGCTTGTGTCTACCTTTACGGAACTGCTATCCGTTCTAAGGACAACCCATGTGTATCTCGGTCTAGAGGTATGTGTAATGTGTGTGTGTTTACTTAGCGAACGCAATTTAATAACATTATTTGCAGGCGGCAATGCCGAATGGCATTTTGGATACCATGTCGCTGAAACTAGTTCCGGGCATTAGAGTTTCAATGGATTCGCTGCAAGTGAAAGATTTAAAAGAGCAGGAGCTACACATAACTGGACTGGACAAGTCACTGCAACAGCTTCAGGTGAGTTGGTACCAAAAACTATAGCGAATACATTTTATTTACTAGCTGTTTTTTGTGCTTAAATTTAGTGAAACATATAGATACTACATTTAACAACTTTTAAAACAAACAAAAAGTGTTTTAGGTCAATAACTAAAATAAAGATCTCTCAAGCACAAGTACAGTCAAACGTACCTTTAGTTAACATCTTAAAACCTCAGAGTTCTCCTTTATATAAAAGGCTTTAAGGAGCACCGAGTTCACGTTTTTAACAGATTTAATTAAGATTCTATATTATGATGATGTGTTTTTTGCTCGACTTCACAGTTCTTGACTGTATGTATATACATGTGCAGCTCAGGATTTCTGCTACTTAAAAACGAATTGTTGAGATGCATTTCTACCAATCTATTCGCTTGCCTTGACAAGACAAGACAGTAGAAGCAAAAGCATTTGATATAAGATTAAAACGCACATTTTATGTGGTAATAAAATACAGGAAATTGCTTTACAATGTAGGCTCTCGTTTCCAGGCATTGCTTTTGCCCATTGCCATTGCTATCGCCACTGGCAGCAGCTCTTAAAGTACAATATTATGTACGACAAGTGTTGAGAGTGCGTCCGTCCTACTGAGATGCCGAAAGACTGCGACTGCGAGAGAGACTTAGAGACTGAGAGTATTGAATAAAGTTAAAAGTTCTTGCTTATGGACTGTCCTTGCCAGCCAGTCAGCCATCCAGTTAGAACGATTGTTGCCAATGCTGCTGCTGCTGCTGCTGTTGTAGTGCCGCAAGAGCTGCCGCAAGTAGTTGTGGCTACTTATGCCACAGCCGCACTTGTAGACGAAGCAACTGTCTTGCAATGTCAATGTCCACCCTCATGGATAACTGCTTCACCGGTCTTGCTACTTCAACTCGCTCGAAAAAAAAAAAATGCAAAATGACAGCATTTTGCTTGACTTCCGTTTCCGGCTAGCTGCTGGCTGACTGTCTAGCTGGCTAGCTGGCATTATTATTTGCCTTTGCTATTTGCTCGCACTCTAAAATATTAGCTGCATTTCAGCAACTCTAATTACAGTTAAGTGGCCCATTTGAAATATGCCGCATAGTTTGCATTAGCTGCTGCAAATTTGCAGTTTGGTCCAACTCTGTGCAACAACACTGCATTAATGCGCTGCTGTTGCATTTGCAATTGGCAAGCGTCTACCAACTGGGGCTTTGCCATTTAAAGTAAATGGCCAGTTGTCCGAACATGCTCGGGACACTCTGGCACACTCAATTCATTCAATGGCGCATATGCTCGCACTCTACCCACTTTGTGCCCTTCACAAATCGTATCGTTCGGAACTTGAAAGTGTCAAGTGTGTAAAGTAGACATTCAATACAGCCAACATTGTCATTGTTGTTGATGTTTTATTTATTGCTACTATTTCTTGGCAAATTGAATGCTTGTTTGTAAAATCAAAGTGCTCGAGATTTGTGTCTAGCTATTGAAGAACATAATATAACTGTGATATGAAAACTGTAACTTTCTAATTACCATATACAGTCGCACTTCATTATAACAAATCTCGAGGGGAGAAGAGGTTTTAGTTGAATTGAATTGCAGTGCTCCTTAAAATGTTTTTATATAGAAGTTGGACTGTACTAAATAAGTACTCTTGATTACGGTTTTTTGACGATCATTTGATTTTGAAATTATAGTAAAAATATTAGTTTTCATCATGTTTTTTTTTTTATAGTAAATTTTACAATATTTTGATATTTCATTCGAAAGAATAACATTATTTGTATAGTATATTTCTTAAAAAAAAACTAATGAGTGTTAGAACTCACGAGCGATGTGTTAACAGCTGCTTGTACCTGTTTGGTTTCTTTATATTAGCATAAAAAAGAAAAGAATAGTTTATTGAATTTAGTTTCCCTTTTATTAGTATAATTTTTATTTCATGAGGCTTTTTATGCAGTGATCTGTGTAATTGCAACTCTGGTTTAAATTTATGGTCGACAAACATTAATCGTTGCCATCGATTGTTTTATTTGTTAACAAATGATTATTGATTGAGAGAGAAACAAGTAAATAAAATGGATTTAGCAAAAGAGTGCGACAGGTATGGCGGTTGAGGCATTGGATTTTGGGCTCTTTCACCTTCAACGTTTCGCAAATTGAATGCAAACTGCTGGAGCGCTTTACCCTGTCCTTATAAATATCGCTCCGAACATTATATAAATGTTCGTGCTGCTCATATTGACTTAACAGCAGTTCAATCAACTCTCTTGTCCAAAACATTTTAATTAATAATTTTAAACCACAATAATGAACAATGTATTTACTAATTGCGGCAATAGTTGCATGTGCGATATTTCGTATCGATAATTTTATTATTCACATCAAACACTGTGCAACTCTGTGTTTACATGTAATCGGAATAGGGCAAAGCAAAATGAGAAAATTGAATCATTGCTACCAATGTCATGAAGCATTGCTTGCAGCTGTTTCACCACTGCCCCCTTTGCCAACAAACGAATGCAGCAGAAGCAAAAAGTTCATCGTGTAAAAGGGGTCGTATTGGAATATACCCGCTGCTTTCTATTATGGAAGGGCGGGATCGACTTACATATATGAACTTTGTGGAATTCTACAGCTTAACGTGAGAGCTTTAATATTATTTCTATTCTACATGTTTATTTATATTCCAGCAATAAGGTTTGGTATTCATATCCAATAAAAGAACTTGCATATAATTATGTAAGTGTTAGAGTGTTCATTGAAAATTATTTAATATTGGTACAAAGGGTATTTTTGCATAGGTCATATATGTTTCAAACGCACTTTAATCGACGGGCCGCTGAACGCAAAGGGAAACTGAACAAAACAACAACGTGCTGGCTTGTCGTAGCTGAGACGCACAAGCTGCACAAAGAGTAAATACCCCTTGAACCAATATTCAATAATTGTCAATAAAAACTCTAATATTTGATTTTAATATATATATTGTTTATGCTAGAATATAAACAATAAACAATGCTAGAATATAAACAAACATGTAAAATTGAAATTATATTAAAGAATCTCAAGTTTTGCTATTCAATTGCACAAAGTTCATATTAAGTTATACTACCCTATAAACTTGGACACATCGTTAGCAAGACTTTGTATTTTACAGTTATTCTCTGCCGCTACACCAATACAGTCATACTCAGATGAATATGTATATGAAATTTTGCAGTCGGTCCACGAGTGCACGCTAAATTTGTTCGTAGTTCGAGCCCGTTACAGTTCGGCACGCCCTTTTAGCAGAGCTGCACGCTGCTTTGTTTGCATGT
>JAWNNU010001354.1:0-43292 GCA_035044585.1 Scaptomyza polygonia | reverse complement strand
AATTTGGTTGGGGGTTGTCATCTCTTATTTTGGCATTAAATTTGGTGGTTTTACCATCGGTATTAATGCCCGCGAGTTTGTTTGCGGAATCTGAATAAATAATTTTATTTTTAGTATACATTTTTGGTTAAATTCTGAGTACTTTTTATGTTTATAAATGATTTATTTTGTTATGTAAATATTATTTTTTGGTGTTTAAATGATTTCCAATGGAAAATAGCTATTCACTTTGCGTCGAGATATTTTGGAACGTACGAGGCAAAGCGGGGTCTTAGTGTATGAATTTCTCTGTAATAAATAGGAATAAAAAGACATTCAAGTTTTTAACATCCAAAACACAAAAACATATTCATATATATTTATTTAAATTACATAAAAACTTAAGCCACGCGATTAGCTAATTCTTATACATGTCACAGAGCACCTTCTCCATCGGTGTGTTCCCAATGGTCCGCTGAAAGAAGATCGACTCGATCTTGTGCGAGTTAATCATTCGTAGCAGCGGCAACATCAACAGCAGCCTCCCAAACCGAGCGATTTGTGCAGTAAATTGCGTTTTTGTGTGCTGCGACAGCATCACCTGAAACATAAAAGAGGATAGCAAACAAATTTATTGTAGATATGCCAAAGTTGTTTAGCATGCATACATCTATGTTTTCTAATTACATAAACTCATTTTAAGATTGTTCTCTGCCAATTTTCCTAGAATGATTTTACTAGACAAAGCAAATAAATACTTTTTCACAATGACATAAAATTAAAATCAAAACACACAGTTTTTAGTTATATGTACCTATAATATCGCTACCTATAAAGACACGAACTAGTTTAATAGACTTGGAGATACCCTGAACACGAGATTTTAGTTGTGCAATCATTGTTTGTATGGATGCGTACTTAGAAAATGGCTGCTGTTGCAACAGAATGTTCGAGTTTTTGTTTCTCAGTTTTCAGACAATTTTCATAGGTAATGCTTTTATTCTAAATTTTGTATTTTATAATCATCGGCAGCTTGTGTGCATCGGGAACGGGAAGAGCTATTGTTAATTTGAAATTTACTTGTACGAGGCGGCACAGTCTATGAGGTCGGCGCGTTTAAACAAAAGACAAGCAAAAGAACAAACAGCCGGACATGGTCAAAACGACCATTCTGTCAGTTAAAAACATTTGAACTAAGCCACTATAAAATTTTTTTTAGTATTTGTTGTGTTTTTGGCTAGCCTTTTCAGCACCCGAAGTACTTTATTATCCTGATCCATGTCTGCGTCAGACATAGTGTCAATATGCAGGCGCAAAGCCCACTAGAGGGCTGTCAAATCGATAACAAGTCTTCCACTCCAGGTGTAAATCGATAAGAAACACACATACTTCCCACATTTAAACATCAAGAGTCACCAAATTTGGTGAGAAGTTCGCAGGTGCATTTGAAAATTGAATGCCAAAACCACACCTGCCGCCCCAATACATTTTTTATGTGGGTTTATTATCAAGCCAATTTATTTATTATTTTGCATAAGCAAAATCAATCTTATACGCGGTGCTTATAAAAAGAATTAGTGCGCGCCCGACAACCCCATCTACAACAAATACCGGAATCGAAACCAATAATTCTTAAAAATTTTCAGCTCGTTGAACTCAATTGGCATTAACTCCAGAAGTTTTAAAACAATAATCCTTTATAAACTACCTGTAAAATAGTATTTTTAGTATTCCAAGAGGAATCCCAATGTCTAGTATATAATATTTGAGCACAATCTTCTTATTTATTTAATGTTTACAATCTAAATATCAATGTTGTTTCAAATCTTTTTCGGTTTTCGGTTATTAAAAGCATTGTACAATTGTTTAGATAAAAGTCTTACATGTGCCTGATCTTGCAGGTTCTCAATTTGCGCTGGATCCTTAAGGCCACGGGTTTCGGGTCGGAAGAGCACAATTGCCTTGAGGCAAGCAAATTCAGCTGGATCCACCAGCACTGCCTTATACTTGCAGAAGATTTCGTGCAAAGTCCGAACATCTGCAGCCAGCTGAGGTTTAAGAACAGTTAGTTTAAAATGGAGTTGTTCTCTAGTGTAAGCTTTAGTTGACTTACCTCCTCCTTGGTGACACAATTATCAGCATTAGCATTATTCTCTAAATTATTGCAGTGCTCGGCCACGGAGAAGAGAGCACAGCCAGTGGGATCTAGGGGTATGCACCATTGTATGGCATTGAGTAGAAATAGCTCCGACCAGGACTCCTCCAACAGTATGACCTGATCTCTGAAAGACAACCTTGCAAAACTGGGCAGATTCTTAGCCCACTTCACGGCCATAAAGAGCAATCTGGCACTAGTCTCATATACCGTCTCATGCTGATGCGCATACAGGTTGGGTGACATAAACTGTGGCATTATGAAACTTGAATCGGATCTGCTGCCGGCATTCGGTTCCTCATCGTTTGTCACATCAATGGAGTCATCTGAAAAGGCAGCATACGAACCCTTAATAATTATGATAGTTGCACGTTGTGTTCCAAGACACAACACAAAAATCTATTCCCAATTCATACCAGGAATATCCTTAAGTAAATAGAAATATTGGTCAATCGAATGCAAATCAAACGTTCGAAACGCGAAAATGGCTATCGTTTTCACTTTACTCTCAAAGAACTGATTTTATGATATGCATTTATAAGCTTATGTTTCGATAGCCAAGTTTTTTTTATGCTAAGCTTGGGTGGTATTGGTGGGCGGGTCATCCAAATATTGATGCAGATCATTGGGGTCGTCATCACCCATCTTGGCACCAAATTTTGTGGCTCTAGCTATGTTTCCGATTTCATAATTAATTGGTGGGGAATGGGGGCGGAATTTTTGGGCGTGGCTTCGAAATTTTCGATGCAGTTTTTTGGAGGCTACTAGTAGTACTTCTTACCAAATTTTGTAGTTCTAGCTGTACGGATGTGCGAAATAGATGGATTTATCGATTTTAAGTTTTCAAATTTATTGATTTGCCAGCCCCCCAGTTATCGTAGAAACCCAATCAAGACCCTTCAGAAACCATGACGGACATTGCAGAAACCCAATCTGCTCTTTACTTTCGGTATTGAGTATAAAACTTAAAAAAGGGATCAGAATTTTTAATTTTATATTCAAACTTTTTCTTTTTTTTAGAATTAATTGTATGGAAAAATCAAACCGATAACGATTCGCATTTCATTCCAAAGTTTTTCTCCATTGATTTTATTAAGAATCGTTTTAAATTTGATATTTCAAAAATACAAATTTCAAAAATTTATAATCTGAATCTTAACTTAAAATTGCCTTTTTCCGGATTCTAAATCTTTATTTTAATATGGAAATTTTAATTTTTAATATTTTTGAATTTTACTTAGACTTTACTTAACCATTTTAAAAATTGCGCACGAACATGTTTGATTCAAATATTATTCATTCATTAACCTTAAAACCAAGTTTACACAATTTGTTAGTATAATATAAATGGTTTAAAATGCTAGATATGGAATGAAAATTTACTAGTTATAACTTACCGAATACGAAATATGATGACCTACTCGGACGCCTAAGTCATCGCGAACATATTTCGTACGCAGTTAGTTTTAATGGAAAACGAAAAAGTTTCAGGACGAAAGAAAGGTGCCCCCATATTTAAATCTAGATCGTACTTATTTTAGGAGTGCTAGAATTAAATATGGTTTGTTATACAATTATAATCAAACATTTAAATTTCTCATTTGATAACATTTCTAGTTTAAATACAAAAGTACGATTGGTAAAAGTACACTTTAATTCTAATACCTTCCGTTCGAGTTTCTTGAAATAAATTACAATTACCTAATATGGTCATTTGCAATTTGAACTTAAGGTAATAATTGTTTTAATGAAATTTGGAATTGTTTTCAATGCAAAACTTTTGTTTAATTATTTTGGCTAATCTGAAGTCTCTTTCCCTTTAGTCTATGAGATCGCCGATCATCCGATATGGACAGATAGATGAACAGAGCTATATCGACACGTCTGTTGATTCTGATCAAGAATATATTATCAACTTTATGGTGTAAGAGATGTTCGCATCTCTCTGTTTTATTCACAAATTGATAAAAGTTTCAAAGGTTCAGGATATTTGAAGTTTAATACAATTTAATGTTATATAGAGAACGTTTAAAAAGGTTTTGTGGTCTTCGGCAAAATAAAAGCATTACAATTGCATATTTATACTCGATACCGAAGGTAAAGAGTATATTGGGTTTGTGCAAAGTCTGTCCGTCTGTATGAACGCAACTTTTTTTCACACCCTTCAAGCTAGAGACTTGAAATTTTGCAAATGTCTTTATCTCTGGCATAGTAAATTAAATTGTCAAGATTGGAGCTCTACGATAACTAGGGGGCTGGCAAATCGATAAACTCGATAACTCAAATCGATAAATCCACATTTTTCGCACGCCCTTAAAGCTAAAACTACCAAATTTAGAGAGACGATAGCTACTAACAACCCCTAAAAAACTGCATCAAAAATTTTGGAAGCACGCCCACATATTTCGGCTCCAGCTCCCCCGCAGTTTAAAACCAAAAATGCCTATACCTTCTACAGTTTTTGAGCTAGAGCCACCAAATTTAGTGACGACCTCCAACAAAAAACTTTGGGTGCCACTCCCATCCAAACTGCCCTAGCCGCCCCAACGCTTCGCCAAAAACGGTAATACGTGTTTTTTCCATAGTGTTTGAGCTTGAGTCGTCAAATTTGGTAGGAAGATAATTGTTAACGACCCCCAAAAAAAAGTTTTGGTTTTAACAAACTTTGAGCTACAGTCACCGAATTTTGAAGGAAGATAGCTTTTTGGCATCCCCATCTGCACCAGACAATCTTTGAGGCAGCGTACACCCCTGCCGTATCCACACACCATTGCAATCAGGTCTTTTTTATCGGTTATATTACTTGTATCGAGTATACCGCAGTCGGTTGCGTGCGCCTGCAACGTTTATACTTGTTTTTGCGTTGCAAATGTGGATAACCTCTCAAGTAACATTCATTAAATAAGAAAGTCAGTTTTTTTAACACGATCTGAGTGAAATTTCAAGGACGATCAATATTATGATGTTGAAGCTTTAAGCTTTGAAGCTCTAAAGGGAGAATCTTATTTCTTCTGCCTCTAATAATTATTTGCACAGTTGCGATTTACCACTTTTAATAAGGTTCTGGTAAAACTTTTTAAAAAGGAGAGTTGATGTCACTTCAACAGTCAGTATACACACCGTCATTATCATTCTCCGGCGTTGGACTTGAAGAGCTGATGGAGGAGACACTGCCGCCGGCCTGGTTCTTATCATTGGTTGCATCAGGAGCCGGTGAACTGGGATCAATGCTGTGATTGCTGCTTGAGTTGGTTGAATGCGAGATATTGCCGCTGCTGGAGAGCTCCATTGAAATATATGAATAAAAAGACATTCAAGTTTTTAACATCCAAAACACAAAAACATATTCATATATATTTATTTAAATTACATAAAAACTTAAGCCACGCGATTAGCTAATTCTTATACATGTCACAGAGCACCTTCTCCATCGGTGTGTTCCCAATGGTCCGCTGAAAGAAGATCGACTCGATCTTGTGCGAGTTAATCATTCGTAGCAGCGGCAACATCAACAGCAGCCTCCCAAACCGAGCGATTTGTGCAGTAAATTGCGTTTTTGTGTGCTGCGACAGCATCACCTGAAACATAAAAGAGGATAGCAAACAAATTTATTGTAGATATGCCAAAGTTGTTTAGCATGCATACATCTATGTTTTCTAATTACATAAACTCATTTTAAGATTGTTCTCTGCCAATTTTCCTAGAATGATTTTACTAGACAAAGCAAATAAATACTTTTTCACAATGACATAAAATTAAAATCAAAACACACAGTTTTTAGTTATATGTACCTATAATATCGCTACCTATAAAGACACGAACTAGTTTAATAGACTTGGAGATACCCTGAACACGAGATTTTAGTTGTGCAATCATTGTTTGTATGGATGCGTACTTAGAAAATGGCTGCTGTTGCAACAGAATGTTCGAGTTTTTGTTTCTCAGTTTTCAGACAATTTTCATAGGTAATGCTTTTATTCTAAATTTTGTATTTTATAATCATCGGCAGCTTGTGTGCATCGGGAACGGGAAGAGCTATTGTTAATTTGAAATTTACTTGTACGAGGCGGCACAGTCTATGAGGTCGGCGCGTTTAAACAAAAGACAAGCAAAAGAACAAACAGCCGGACATGGTCAAAACGACCATTCTGTCAGTTAAAAACATTTGAACTAAGCCACTATAAAATTTTTTTAGTATTTGTTGTGTTTTTGGCTAGCCTTTTCAGCACCCGAAGTACTTTATTATCCTGATCCATGTCTGCGTCAGACATAGTGTCAATATGCAGGCGCAAAGCCCACTAGAGGGCTGTCAAATCGATAACAAGTCTTCCACTCCAGGTGTAAATCGATAAGAAACACACATACTTCCCACATTTAAACATCAAGAGTCACCAAATTTGGTGAGAAGTTCGCAGGTGCATTTGAAAATTGAATGCCAAAACCACACCTGCCGCCCCAATACATTTTTTATGTGGGTTTATTATCAAGCCAATTTATTTATTATTTTGCATAAGCAAAATCAATCTTATACGCGGTGCTTATAAAAAGAATTTGTGCGCGCCCGACAACCCCATCTACAACAAATACCGGAATCGAAACCAATAATTCTTAAAAATTTTCAGCTCGTTGAACTCAATTGGCATTAACTCCAGAAGTTTTAAAACAATAATCCTTTATAAACTACCTGTAAAATAGTATTTTTAGTATTCCAAGAGGAATCCCAATGTCTAGTATATAATATTTGAGCACAATCTTCTTATTTATTTAATGTTTACAATCTAAATATCAATGTTGTTTCAAATCTTTTTCGGTTTTCGGTTATTAAAAGCATTGTACAATTGTTTAGATAAAAGTCTTACATGTGCCTGATCTTGCAGGTTCTCAATTTGCGCTGGATCCTTAAGGCCACGGGTTTCGGGTCGGAAGAGCACAATTGCCTTGAGGCAAGCAAATTCAGCTGGATCCACCAGCACTGCCTTATACTTGCAGAAGATTTCGTGCAAAGTCCGAACATCTGCAGCCAGCTGAGGTTTAAGAACAGTTAGTTTAAAATGGAGTTGTTCTCTAGTGTAAGCTTTAGTTGACTTACCTCCTCCTTGGTGACACAATTATCAGCATTAGCATTATTCTCTAAATTATTGCAGTGCTCGGCCACGGAGAAGAGAGCACAGCCAGTGGGATCTAGGGGTATGCACCATTGTATGGCATTGAGTAGAAATAGCTCCGACCAGGACTCCTCCAACAGTATGACCTGATCTCTGAAAGACAACCTTGCAAAACTGGGCAGATTCTTAGCCCACTTCACGGCCATAAAGAGCAATCTGGCACTAGTCTCATATACCGTCTCATGCTGATGCGCATACAGGTTGGGTGACATAAACTGTGGCATTATGAAACTTGAATCGGATCTGCTGCCGGCATTCGGTTCCTCATCGTTTGTCACATCAATGGAGTCATCTGAAAAGGCAGCATACGAACCCTTAATAATTATGATAGTTGCACGTTGTGTTCCAAGACACAACACAAAAATCTATTCCCAATTCATACCAGGAATATCCTTAAGTAAATAGAAATATTGGTCAATCGAATGCAAATCAAACGTTCGAAACGCGAAAATGGCTATCGTTTTCACTTTACTCTCAAAGAACTGATTTTATGATATGCATTTATAAGCTTATGTTTCGATAGCCAAGTTTTTTTTATGCTAAGCTTGGGTGGTATTGGTGGGCGGGTCATCCAAATATTGATGCAGATCATTGGGGTCGTCATCACCCATCTTGGCACCAAATTTTGTGGCTCTAGCTATGTTTCCGATTTCATAATTAATTGGTGGGGAATGGGGGCGGAATTTTTGGGCGTGGCTTCGAAATTTTCGATGCAGTTTTTTGGAGGCTACTAGTAGTACTTCTTACCAAATTTTGTAGTTCTAGCTGTACGGATGTGCGAAATAGATGGATTTATCGATTTTAAGTTTTCAAATTTATTGATTTGCCAGCCCCCCAGTTATCGTAGAAACCCAATCAAGACCCTTCAGAAACCATGACGGACATTGCAGAAACCCAATCTGCTCTTTACTTTCGGTATTGAGTATAAAACTTAAAAAAGGGATCAGAATTTTTAATTTTATATTCAAACTTTTTCTTTTTTTTAGAATTAATTGTATGGAAAAATCAAACCGATAACGATTCGCATTTCATTCCAAAGTTTTTCTCCATTGATTTTATTAAGAATCGTTTTAAATTTGATATTTCAAAAATACAAATTTCAAAAATTTATAATCTGAATCTTAACTTAAAATTGCCTTTTTCCGGATTCTAAATCTTTATTTTAATATGGAAATTTTAATTTTTAATATTTTTGAATTTTACTTAGACTTTACTTAACCATTTTAAAAATTGCGCACGAACATGTTTGATTCAAATATTATTCATTCATTAACCTTAAAACCAAGTTTACACAATTTGTTAGTATAATATAAATGGTTTAAAATGCTAGATATGGAATGAAAATTTACTAGTTATAACTTACCGAATACGAAATATGATGACCTACTCGGACGCCTAAGTCATCGCGAACATATTTCGTACGCAGTTAGTTTTAATGGAAAACGAAAAAGTTTCAGGACGAAAGAAAGGTGCCCCCATATTTAAATCTAGATCGTACTTATTTTAGGAGTGCTAGAATTAAATATGGTTTGTTATACAATTATAATCAAACATTTAAATTTCTCATTTGATAACATTTCTAGTTTAAATACAAAAGTACGATTGGTAAAAGTACACTTTAATTCTAATACCTTCCGTTCGAGTTTCTTGAAATAAATTACAATTACCTAATATGGTCATTTGCAATTTGAACTTAAGGTAATAATTGTTTTAATGAAATTTGGAATTGTTTTCAATGCAAAACTTTTGTTTAATTATTTTGGCTAATCTGAAGTCTCTTTCCCTTTAGTCTATGAGATCGCCGATCATCCGATATGGACAGATAGATGAACAGAGCTATATCGACACGTCTGTTGATTCTGATCAAGAATATATTATCAACTTTATGGTGTAAGAGATGTTCGCATCTCTCTGTTTTATTCACAAATTGATAAAAGTTTCAAAGGTTCAGGATATTTGAAGTTTAATACAATTTAATGTTATATAGAGAACGTTTAAAAAGGTTTTGTGGTCTTCGGCAAAATAAAAGCATTACAATTGCATATTTATACTCGATACCGAAGGTAAAGAGTATATTGGGTTTGTGCAAAGTCTGTCCGTCTGTATGAACGCAACTTTTTTTCACACCCTTCAAGCTAGAGACTTGAAATTTTGCAAATGTCTTTATCTCTGGCATAGTAAATTAAATTGTCAAGATTGGAGCTCTACGATAACTAGGGGGCTGGCAAATCGATAAACTCGATAACTCAAATCGATAAATCCACATTTTTCGCACGCCCTTAAAGCTAAAACTACCAAATTTAGAGAGACGATAGCTACTAACAACCCCTAAAAAACTGCATCAAAAATTTTGGAAGCACGCCCACATATTTCGGCTCCAGCTCCCCCGCAGTTTAAAACCAAAAATGCCTATACCTTCTACAGTTTTTGAGCTAGAGCCACCAAATTTAGTGACGACCTCCAACAAAAAACTTTGGGTGCCACTCCCATCCAAACTGCCCTAGCCGCCCCAACGCTTCGCCAAAAACGGTAATACGTGTTTTTTCCATAGTGTTTGAGCTTGAGTCGTCAAATTTGGTAGGAAGATAATTGTTAACGACCCCCAAAAAAAAGTTTTGGTTTTAACAAACTTTGAGCTACAGTCACCGAATTTTGAAGGAAGATTGCTTTTTGGCATCCCCATCTGCACCAGACAATCTTTGAGGCAGCGTACACCCCTGCCGTATCCACACACCATTGCAATCAGGTCTTTTTTATCGGTTATATTACTTGTATCGAGTATACCGCAGTCGGTTGCGTGCGCCTGCAACGTTTATACTTGTTTTTGCGTTGCAAATGTGGATAACCTCTCAAGTAACATTCATTAAATAAGAAAGTCAGTTTTTTTAACACGATCTGAGTGAAATTTCAAGGACGATCAATATTATGATGTTGAAGCTTTAAGCTTTGAAGCTCTAAAGGGAGAATCTTATTTCTTCTGCCTCTAATAATTATTTGCACAGTTGCGATTTACCACTTTTAATAAGGTTCTGGTAAAACTTTTTAAAAAGGAGAGTTGATGTCACTTCAACAGTCAGTATACACACCGTCATTATCATTCTCCGGCGTTGGACTTGAAGAGCTGATGGAGGAGACACTGCCGCCGGCCTGGTTCTTATCATTGGTTGCATCAGGAGCCGGTGAACTGGGATCAATGCTGTGATTGCTGCTTGAGTTGGTTGAATGCGAGATATTGCCGCTGCTGGAGAGCTCCATTGAAACGCCATACGTCACCTTGTCCTTGGGTGAATGATGCAGTCCAGCGGCATTAAAGATGGGAAAGCTGTTTCCATGACTCATGTGACTCGTAGCCAGTTGCATGGACGTGCTTAGATGGCTGTGATGTAGCAGACGTCCCGTCGGCAAACTGCCCAGCGCTGTTGAAGGAGTTAGTTAGTTACATATACATATGTATGTATTTTCACACAAACTAAGTTTACTCACAGGGCGGTGGCAAGAGACCGGAACCGTAGCAGGGCGGTGATAGTAGCACAGGAGGTCTGCAAATTGGAGTGTTATGCAAATGACAAGAACAGTAACACAAGAACAAGAACAACAACAGTAACACTTACCCAAAAACACCAACAGCTACGGCTGCCTCACGCAACGCCCGTCCGTGCTCCATCTCCCGCAGCGTCTCCGGCCGTATAGTGGCCGTGTTGCGTGGCTGTCGCTCATTTTGCACCGCTGTAATTGCAAAACAAAACGCAACACTAACATAAGTAAATCACATCTCTATTATGTATTTGTGTGTACCACAAAGTGAACTCGCTTGAAGCACCGCCCAATCCCAATCCGTGCGCATAATGAGCAAAATGTCACCGTGACAAAATAGCTTGACGCCTTGCCAAATATTTTCAGCAGGTAGCGCGTGTGCCTTCTCACTCTCTCAGCGCATTTCTCTCAATCATTTCGCCCAACCCATCATGGTAAATTGGTTTTGTGGTCACGTGCCGCTCACGCCCACAAATTGTTTTCCCGTTTGTTGATGCAATGTTACCACACAACAACAACACACACAGAAACAATAACCAACTGAGTGGGATCGCCTAGCATCTTTGCCCCTTTGGGAAACTGTTGCCGTTTTGCATATGCTTCGCATAATTTATGGTTGAATTGGTTGGTGGATGAGTATAACCATAATGAAGTGCGGCCATTGATTGAACAGTTGTTAATAAGAAACTGAAATTATTATACCACCTATCATGCCCAAACAATTGAATGTAAAATTGACGAGTTTGCGCGTTAAACGAATAAAATCTTAAATAACTGGGTGTCGGCTTTCAAAAGATTTTAAATAACATTTATGTATCCAATGAATGTCAACTCAATAGGTGTAAGACACCAATCGTCTCAAGCATATAAATACTTGCAATATCATATAGTCCATTTAAACTATGATAGTATCGAATTTTCAAAAGTAAGCAGCCAGTTTAGCACGAATTTTCATGTTTATCATCGAAAAACTGTTTGAACTTCTATCTACTCCCTGATTTCTAGACAGTAGAGGTTAATTTTTCTGTTAGACGAACATGCAGCTTTTGATGAAATTTCAGTTTAATGAGGGCTATACAAAACTAAAGCCAATTTTAACAAATGGGAAGATTTTGTTTCACTCGCCCAGTTCCGCTTGTTTTTTAAATATATTTTAATATACAGTCAAACTTCGTTATAATAAATCTCAAGGAGACAAGTAAAAACGTTGTTTAAGAGAAAATTCGTTAAGTGCCAAATAATTCAACGTTTATTACAGCGATTGCAAAAACATTGAAAATATCCAATCAGGCGCAATCGTAAAGGTAAAAAATAAATTGAAACAATAAAACAGACCCACTTAAATTTTATGCATTTGCATCAAGCATTTACACCTACTAGATCAGTAGAATATCTAAATTCTTATAGACAGTCGGAACTCATCGACATCCAGGGGGCTGACAAATGGCCTAGAGTGTTGCTGATAAAATGCAAGCCATTCTTCAAATCGGTCTTTGCTGTGACATCATCTCCCATAGAATTACAATTTGGTGCGCATTTGTATCTACCTAAAGAAGCCTCAAAAAAAAAAACCTACAACCCAGTCAAATGTCTGTTTTGCAATTTTTGGTCATAGTACATACTCTTTCGCATTATTCTTTTTATGACAAATTTATTTTATAACAAAAAACCCAACAAAAAAAGTAAAGGTACAATAAAAAATTTATATTTTTTAGCATCAGTTTCATTACAAAAAACATTATTATGCAATTTTCATGCACGTCCTTTTCAAACTAAAGTCCTTTTAAGACAAAAGCGTACATAATTTTCAAGGAAATGCACATACATACATCCAAGTTTAGTTGAACGTGATAATCAAAAATCGATAAAAGTACTTTAAACTAGTAGGATAAAGATTGATGCTTAAATATACAAATTGCATAATCTAAGAAAACTGACGGCTTATAAGTAACGCTTGGCAGCATCCGTCAAATGATGTAAGTAAAAGTTTTGCAAACAAACATACAAATAGATATTTATGTTTATGCTGAAAACAAAGTTAACTGTTTATTCAAGTGCTCTCAAGCTGCTTATAAATCTGTCAAAAACAATAACAGCGGCCAGCAGGTAACAAATGAATTGAGTGAGCAATATGTAAATAAAGTGCACCCACCAACAGCCAACCCCAAAGGAAACATTTTCGAGCGCTGCTCATTCGTGGGAAAGGGTTAGGAGTGTTACAGAAGTGGAGGCTTAAGAACTGGAACAAAAATATTTACTTTAGACGTATGCACGTGTCGCCAGGTTTTTTATTTTGAGGTCATGTTAAAGAGCAATTAAACGTGCTTCAGTTCATTAGAGCGTTCGCCAAAGAGCTTATGAATATATATCAGCGTGGGGTTAGTTGAGGGATTAACATACATATGTAAGTATTGGTAAAGTACGTACCGTCCTTGTTCATACCCATTTGAAGGCACTTCTTGAGCCTGCAGGCCTGGCATTGATTCCGATGCGCCTTATCCACAATACAGCGTCCGGTGCCCGCCTGACAGCTGCAATCAAAGAAGAACGCTTTTCGATTAATTGAAGTTGAATTTAATGCTGTACCATAATTAAGTTATGCTTCCTCCTAACCAGATTTGTCTGTCGTGTCAAAAATTGCAACATTTGTTAGAATTCGGCCAGTCAGCCATTCATCCAACCAACCAACCAACCAACGACCAAATACAAAAGCACTTCAGTATCTGCTGCCGTTGCTGCTGCCACAAGCAAAAAAAAAACAAGTAGAAACGTTGCAGTCGGACGCACCCGACTGCGGTATACTCGATACCAGTAGTAAAACAGATTAAAAGAGAGAGCTGATTGCAATGGTGTGTGGATACGGCAGGGGTGTATGCTGCTGCAGGGGTGTATGCTGCCTCAAAGATTGTCTGGTGCAGATGGGGATGCCAAAAAGCTATCTTCCTTCCAAATTTGGTGATTCTAGCTCAAAGTTAGAAGAATATGGTGGATGGTAGGCTGGGGGAGGTATGGGGGGTGGGGGGCTTGGCATCAAAATTTTAGCTGAAGATCTGTGTATGATGTCAATTGCTATCCTCATACCAAATTTGGTGACTCTAGCTCAAAAATAGTAAAATTTGGGGGAAGGGGGGATGGGGTTGGTAAGGGGGGGCGTGGCATCCAAACTTTTGCTGCAGATCTATTTATGATGTCAATAGCTATTCTCAAACCGAATTTGGTGACTCTAGCTCAAAGTTAGTAGAATTTGGTAGAAGGGGGGCTGGGTGCTGGGGGCTGGTATGGGGGGGGCGTGGCGTCCAAAGTTTTTCTGCAGATCTGTTTATGATGTTAATTGCTATCTTCATACCAAATTTGGTGACTCTAGCTCAAAGTTAGTAGAATATGGTGAAGGGGGGGCTGGGGGCGGTATGGGTGGTTGCCGCCATCCAAAATTTTTGGGTTTCTTCATCACCAATCTTGGCATCAAATTTGGCGTCTCTAGCTCAAAAAATGTGGAAAATATAGGCGTTTTTGATTTCAAAATGCAGGGGGCTGGGGAACGGGGGGGCGTGGCTCCAAAACTTTGATGCAGTTTTTTGACGATCGTTAATAGCTATTTTCCTACCAAATTTGGTGACTCTAGCCTTAACGCTTTGGAAAATACACGCATTCCCGTTTTTAGTGAAGCATTGGGGCGGTTTGGGGCAGCTTGGTCAGTATGGATTGGCGTGGCATCCAAAGTTTTTATGCATTTATTTTGGGACTATAATCACCTATTTTGGCACAAAATTTGGTGGCTCTAACTCAAAAACTGTAAAAGATATAAACATTTCTGTTTTTCAACTGCGGGGGGGCTGGGGGCGGAATGGGTGGGTGGGGCTCCAAAACTTTGATGCAGTTTTTGGGGGGTCGTAACCAGTTATCTACCTACCAAATTTTGTGACTCTAGCTCAAACACTATGGAAGATACACGCACTACCGTTTTTAGCGAAGCGTTGGGGTGGTTGAGGGCGGATAGGGCAGTATAGATGGGCGTGGCATCCAAAGTTTTAATGAATTGTGTTCGAGATCGTTACCACCTATCTTGGTACCAAATTTGGAGGGTCTAGCTCAAAAACTGTAGTAGATATGGGCATTTTTAGTGTTAAACTGCGGGGGGGCTGGGGGCGGTATGGGTGGGCGTGGCTCCAAAATTTTTGATGCAGTTTTTTGGGGATTGTTAGTAGCTATTTTCTCCCCAAATTTGGTAGTTCTAGCTGTAAGGGCTTGCGAAATAGCTGGATCTATCGATTTTGCGTTATCGAGTTTATCGATTTGCCAGCCCCCTAGTTATCGTAGAACTCCAATCTTGACACTTTAATTTACTATGCCATAGATAAACAGATTTGCAAAGTTTGAAGTCTCTAACTTGAAGGGTGTGGAAAAAAGTTGCGAACATACAGACGGACAGACGGACAGACGGACAGACGGACAGACACCATGACGGACATTGCACAAACCCAATATACTCTTTACCTTCGGTATCGAGTATAAAAAATAATAAAAAGAATTTGTGAGCGGATCTGTTGGCCTTTGTTCTGTGTTTTGCAAGCACTGTGTGGCACTTGTGGCATTTTAATCAAATCTCGACACGAATCGAGTCTCAGTGGCGTGCACGAAATCGTTGCCTCTCCTTGCATCCCCTTTTACCAGCTTAGTCTGCCTAGTCATCGTCCTGCATCCCTGTCGCACTGTAAGCCTGCGAACCAAAACTCAAAACACAAAATGGCAAAGGTTCTTAGAGCTGTTGTGAGTCGTCTGCCAGTCAAGTTTCTATTTGTCGCATTTTATGTGTTTCGTGGCGCCGCAGCTGAAGTTTGACTAACTAACAAAGCACTTAGCTAAATGTATCTTTCAGATACACACACACACTTACAATATATATGGTATATACCACTCCATGCCGCCCACTATTTGTCCATAAAATATGCAAATTTTTCGCATTCTAAAACAAATCACGTATATTGAACGCCTTGTCAAGAGCTATGAGTCTGCTTAGAGTCGTTTATTATTCTCTCTTTTAACACGTTTCCTGGACTTTATTTGTGAAATAAGATACAAAATATTATTATACTTCTATGTAATTGTAAATAAAGTAAATTGAATTGGGTAGCAATCTAACATTTAAAAATTAACAATGAGTAATGTTTTAGTTTAGATTATTTTTCTTTCTGAAACTTTACAGTCGAACGAAACCGACTGCTGCATTCAAATTTTTGAAACAGAGCTTAGGGGGCCGTCATCACCTATCTTGGCAATCTTATTTTTAAAAACAGCTCGAAAACTATAGAAGATATAGGCGTTTCTGATTTCAAAATGCGGGGTACGAATGTGATTTTTATCGATTTTATCGATTTCACAGAAGATATAGGCGTTTCTGATTTCAAAATATGGGGTGCTGGATCCAGAATGGATGGGCGTGGCACCAAAATGCAATATTGCAGTTTTTGGGTGTGGATGTGGAAAATATTGGATTAAGCTATTTTCAGTTATTCAATATATATTAATTATCGATTTCCCAGCCCTCCATTTAGCTTTGAACTCCAGTTTTCCATTGAAAAAGATATTCGCAGAGTTTTAAGTCTCTAGCTCAAAAAAAGTTGAATCAGCGTTACAGAAACACACACAAAAAAAATAAAAATCTTTTAAAAAATAAAATTTTGAATATCCTTCATACCTTTAGTATCGACTTTAATTTATATGTTTCCATTTAAGGCTTAAATAGTTGACATACTTACTGACTACAAAGTTCTTCAGATGTACAGTATAAGATCTAAATTGTTCAGTTTAAGCATGATTCCATCCTTTTTCAACTCTACTGTGGACTTGCTAAAGTCCGATTATACTAATAATAATAGTTTTGGCCTGGTTATAATAATTATAATTAGGACTTAAATATCGTAAGCACTTGCTTTTAATAAAAACTGTTTTGGTAAACATAAGAAGAATGCATAAGCGGTGATATATTTCTAAAGTTTAACTTTCGTATATGTATGTTTTTAGGAGTCGGTAATAGTATCTGCCGAAGTGGTACTATTTTGTTAACTTTGGCAATGAATTAACTATTTGTTAAATATTTTAATCAATTTTCTTAACCCGATTAATTTGAACCCACCTTATAAATATTTTCTTATTTTAAGGTAAGTAACACAATTGAATTTATCCGTTCTGAGAACGGCCACAGCCTGTGGGGAGGCTCGGTCGAGCGAACAATGATGACGCATCAATTATTGATGGTAAGGTGAAAACTTTTACAGTTTATTAAGCGTTACGTAACGAGCATGAACAACCGAATTGATTGAGTTGCAAGCATTTTGATAGGTTAACACTTAGAATTGGGTCTAGTTAGACACCGTGGCGTGTCCGTTTAATTTATTGACTGCACAACAACTAAAAAGTTTCAAAGTGTTACTCATAAATATTTTAGAGTTGAATGAGTTTTTATGCGATATATAAGCAGACACCTGGGCGGGCAGAGTCATAGTCAAATTGATAGCTGCTTCTGCAAGATGGCACTACGCAAAATCTTTCCAAGCTTGTATACTACGCCGGACACTGATCCACCCGAATCGCGCAAGGCATCGCTCTATTTACTGCGCTGCGTCTTCCTGATGGGCATCCGATCGCCACCAAAGACTTTCTTCCTGCTCTATTGCTTGTGGTCCTTTGCGCTTAATCTGAGTTCCACATTCTATCAGCCCATTGGCTTTATGACGGGATATATTATTCATTTGTCGGAGTTCTCGCCGGGTGAGTTACTCACATCGTTACAGGTGGCTTTGAATACTTGGTCCTGCTCGGCCAAGGTTATCATTGTCTGGTTGCTGGTTAAACGCTTCGACGAGGCCAATCTCATACTGGACGAGATGGACAAGCGACTAACGCAGCCCGACGAGCGCAACAAAGTGCATCTTGCTGTGTCCCAAAGCAATCGCATTTTCTTCACCTTCATGACCGTCTATATGATCTATGCGACGAGCACATTTATAAGTGCTGTCGTCATGGGCGTTCCCATGTTCCAGAACTATTACCCCTGGCTGGACTGGAGAGCAAGCCGATCTCAGTACGGGCTGCAATTGGGCTTGGAGTACTTTGCCATGCTGGGCGCCTGCTTTCAGGATGTCTGCGTTGACTGTTATCCCATCAACTATGTGCTTCCTCTTCGTGCTCACATGTCGATCTTTGAGCAGCGTCTGCGTCAGCTAGGCAACGATCCAAGCGAGACTCCGGAGCAGAGCTACGAAAAGCTTGTTGTTTGTATTCAAGATCATAAAGTTATACTGCGGTATGAAGTTGTTCAAATGCAATTACTGAATACACTTTTTATTCATGTATGTATATCTCTTTCAGCTATTGTGATACTATGCGTCCCATGATTTCGGGCACAATTTTTGTAGAGCTTTTGGTTGTGGGCATTGTTTTGGGCTTTACACTTATTAATATTGTAATGTTTGCCAATTTTGGGTCTCGCATTGCGGCGCTTTTCTTTATGACCGCCGTGCTCCTGGAGACAACACCTTTTTGCATTCTCTGCAACTATCTAGCGGATGATTGCAATAAGCTAGCGGATGCACTTTTCGAGTCCAATTGGATACATCAGGAGCAGCGTTACAAGAAAACTCTGCTTCAGTTCTTACAGCGTCTGCAACATCCAATTATTTTTATGGCAGGCAATGTGTTAACCATTTCAGTAGCCACCAATATAAGTGTAAGACGTTTTCCTTATTTCGATTCCTACAAATATTTCATATAAATCTATTTTCATTCTTGCAGGCTACCAAATTTTCGTTTTCCGTTTTCACACTGGTAAAACAAATGAATTTGGCAGAGAAACTCTCCAGGTCCAAAACAATCGATTAAGCCAGAGCAACTTGGTGAAAAATAAATATGTATCAACCTTCTCTATGAAAATTTTGGTATTAACCTATCTAAAAAGAACATACAAATATCTTTCTTTGTTTAAACCTTATATATATTGTATATGCTACGCTTAATTTATTAAGCTCATTTAACATTTAAGAAAGCATATAAAGATTTCAGAAATCCCTACTAATTTGTTTCTAGAATTCTACATGTACTTCAAATACTTAAAAGCCTAATAATTGTTTATTATATAGTTATTCCTTATAAAATTGTTTAAAGGGAGTGATATAAGATTTGTTACACTTCTGTAAACCCACTCAACTCGTAGTATAAATTTTTTGAATGTTAAAGCTACTCACAAACTTGTAAATCTAAATCTCACCATTCTTCTCTATGTTTAAAAAAAAAAAGAGAATAAATATCAAAGTTTTGATTGGAGGCAATTGATTATAATTGAAATCGCCTAACTGCGGCCACCAGAGACAAATATATTAAAAGCAGATCCTTTTGCTGGCACATTGACTTCGTCGACTATCCAAAAAACATGTCACGTAGCAAAAAATATACTCGTTCACTCGCTCCTTTAAGTGTGTGTGCGTGTGTGTGTGGGTGTGTGTGTGGGTGTGTGTGTGGGTGTGTGTGTGCGTTGTATAGTATATATTCCCCATTCAGCCTCGTTCAAACTTTTGCTCTATTTGGTTGAGAGCCGCACGCTACTCCTCATCATCTTCTCTTACTTTTTTTTTGTTGTACTTTGTTCCGATTTGGCCTGGCTTAGCTATAGTCGTCGGGCGAATGGTCGGTTGGTGGGGGTTGACGAGTTTAAGGGTCTATTTTTGGGAACATTGCGGAGATTTGGTGCGGCGGTCACATTTGGCCAAGTGTTTTGCGCTTAAGCCCTCCATATCAATCTCATGGGACCGCAAGGATATAGAGATTTCGACGTTTGTGATTTACCGTGCAAGTCGCCCTCTAGCACACACAAACACACAGGACTAACCGAATATACATTACTGAATCATAATTTTATGTTGACTCGCAAAGAATTTGTCGTCAAAGTTATTTGTCGAAAGCGGGGTAGGGGAACTAAGCGTTGATTTAATGATAATTGAAAGTTGCCACAAAATATGTACGATATTATTGTCATAAAAGTATAAAAACGAACAAGTAAACTAAAACTTCGGATATAAGAGTTTCACCCTCAAAGAAAACATGCAAAAATAAAATATATTTTAAATTAAATACGCACTTTAAATTCAATTACATTTGGTTTAAGAAACAAACAAAAAAAATAGCGAATGAATCAGAAGCAGCACATGATGCTACTCGTTGGGATTTGCCTGAGGGCAAAAGCAACGCATTCAAAAGTTGACGCTCAAATCCCAAAGATTTGAATAATTGTAATAAATTTCGAAACATTTCCTAAGCCGCCAGACAGTGGATGAGGCACACAAACTCAAACTCAAACGCAAACCCGAAACCCACCCGCCCACTTGCTAAATGGCAAACGACATTTAATGCAGGGTTTGAGGATGTGGTATTCCTGTATGTGTTTTTTTGTTTTTTGGTACGTACCGGTATATGAGCTTTCGCCGCACACTGCGCTTAAAAAAGCCGGAGCAGCCATTGCAGGCAAGTATGCCGTAGTGTTTGCCAGAGCTGGTGTCGCCGCACACCACACAGATGAGCCCGAGATTCTGGCCCTTTAGCCGTGGCAGCGAGCATTGATCCCCGACTGACGACTGGACCGAGGCGATGGCTGCCTGATGATTAGATGCAACAGCCGCAGCTGCAGCGGCTGCAGCAGCGGCTGCACTGTGATTCCAACCCAGAAGGCGACTCGATGTGGTCAGCGTGGGCTGTGATGCAGTTGCTGCCCCTGAATTGACTGCCTGCTGTCCATGGGCTGAAGGCGGCGGTGTATAGCAATGGCGCGACGGACTGTGCAGCTCTATAAAAGAATATGCAATAAAAAATCACTTAAATAGTTCATTTAAATTAAATTGTAATTTGTCAACAAAAAAAAAAAAAACAAAAAAAGGAGACGGCTGATCTTATCCCAGCGCGACGACATTGACGCCCTGTAATCCGCAAAATATATTTACACATTCAATTAGGGTGCCATTAAGCCAAACGGCTCGAAACACACACTCTCTCTCTTTCGGTCTTTCTCTCTGTCTTTCTTACTCGCTCTGACTTTGTTGGTGGATAAATTTGCCTCGGGGGACAATTGTTTAGCCATCACACCCTAATTTGATTGTAGTTTCCGTTCTGATTTCTTGATGCACTTAACCCTCGGACCACATTTGTTACACTCGCCACTTGCCAGTGCGCTGGAGCGTTCTTCTTGGGTTTGGCTTTCATGCCGTCTGCTCCTTCTGGCTGGTAGCTACTACCAACTGCGGTCTAATGCCGGCCGGATTAGCGTCATATGCTTGCATTTTCTGCCACTCTTTGTTAATTTTGATGAGCTCGTTGAAATTCACTTTAGCGTAACCCCATTTCCTACCGTCGGAATTGCAAAAACGACAAAAGTGTTAAAGGTCTGCCCCGCCCCGCGCCGCCTTGTACTTAGTTTGTGTTATGAATTTTGAAATTTTGGCAGCCTGACTCCGAGTTTAATTCAATTTGGTGTTTATAATAAATTGAATTTGGTCGTCCTTTCGTGCGTTCATTGTACTGTCGATTAACTGGTGGATATTCATTTCGATTTCTTTCTGCCTTTGATGCTTTATTTTTACAATTTGTACTTGAATGTGGTTTCAACTGAATATCTTAACAGACATTTTTGGGAGAGTCATACTATTATTCAAATATAGCATCAAATAAAAAAATTATAGGAGAACACAGCCAAGCGAAAAAAATAAAAACAAATAAATAATCTGATCTGGGGACCATGTTTTTCCGGATGTTGAACTCGGATCCATAATCAGTTGCTCTTATTATTGATCCGAATTTGTATACTCGAAATCGAAGGTAAAGAGTATATTGGGTTTGTGCAATATCTGTGGTGTCTGTCCGTCCGTCCGTCCGTCCGTATGTTCGCAACTTTTTCCACACTCTTTAAGCTTGGGGTTTGACGATAACTACGGGATATATGGCATATTGATACATTCGATAACTCAAAATCGATAAATCCACCTTTTTCGCGCACCCTTACGGTAAGAACTAAAAATAAAAAATAGCTTCTAACAACCCCAAAAAAACAGCATATTAAATGTTGGAGCCACGCCCACCATTTCCACCTCCAGCCCTCTCGCACTTTGAAATCAGAAACACCTATATCCTCCACAGTTTTTGAGCTAGAGCCATCAAATTTGGTTCCTCGATAGGTGATGAAGTTCCTCAACAAACTGCATCAAACCTTTGGGTGTCACGCCCATCCATACCACCCTAGCCGACTCCAACCGCCCAGCTTCCTCACCTTTTACAAACTTTGAGCTAGAGTTATCAAATTTAGAAGGAGGATAGCTGGTGGCATCCTCATATGCATCAGAAAATCTTTGAGGCAGCATGCACACCTGCTGCATCCGAACCCCTGTGCAATCTGGCCCCCCTTTTACCGGTTTTAATAATGGTATCGGTTATAACGCAGTCGGTTGCGTCCGACTGCAACGTCTCCACTTGATTGTAATGCGGCTTCGCAGCTGAATTTGCGGTTTTTTGGCTTGCGTTTGTCGCAGCACAAACTTATTGTTAAGGTCCTTATTTTGAATATACCTAATATAATATAGGATGAACTGGGGAGTGTTACACATAAGGCCCTTAGTGGGTAATATAATATCACAACAGCAAAAATAATTTTAAATTTTAAATTGTAAAGCTAACTGATAAAAATTCCAGTAAAATAGGTTGAACAAATATTAAGAGCATAAAGCTTAAAAAGAAATAAACAAAATTTAAAAAAACAAGCGACAAAAAAAGGATAATTATGTGTATTTACACATGCAATTAACTGACATCCTTCTATGAATACAAATTCACATTTTTTGTTTAATTTAATAAATTATTTGAAGACCTTTTTGTCCCTTATTAATCCTGTTAATGTATACATCCGTGATATTTTATCTTAAATTTGAATACTCGATACCGAAGGTTTTTTACATGTCCTTCGTGCTGTCTGTCTCTCTGCTTGTGTGTCCGTCTATCCGTGCGTCTGTTTGTACGTCTGTATGAACGCCACTTTTATCGACATTTGTAAAGCTAGAAAGTTAAGACTTTGAATATATAATTTTCTATGGGCGGGACAGATTGGGTTTCTACACATTCTGGGAAATCGATCAAATCGATAGCTGAAAACTGAAAAATCAACATATTTCCAACATTCTCAAAGATAGATGAACCAGACTTGGTAAGGAGATAGTTACTGCATCGAAAATTTTTGTGCTTCGCCCAGCCTTTCTGTTCCAGCATCTCGCACTGCAAAATTGGAATCGATTGTATCTTAAACCGTTGTAGGCCATGCCCACTCTTTCCGCTCTTACTTACCCTTTATAAAACAAGTATCAGAGTGTACCACAAACGGTTGAGTCCGTCAGCAACATTTTCACTTCATTTTTTTTGCTTATTATATTATAAAAGTTTTATAAAATTAAAAGTTTTTACTCTAAAAGTATCCCGATTAGTACTTAAAATATTTAAGTACGACTCATACTTAAGAAATCTTTTGATAAGTGCCAAACGAATTTAATGAGTCATTTAAGATTAAAAGTCTTGTTTCAATACCAGAAGTAATTGAATAAAGTGTACATTTTCTAAAGTCATCTCATAACAGGTCTTAAACGTTCTTGAACATTTCTTATTTTATTTTGAGTACAAAACGTTCTTAACATAAGAACATAATTCTTGATCCAACATTAAAAAGTCTTATGATTAAACTGAAACACGCTTGATAATTTATAAAGTAGTAAATGTTCTTACAATAAGAATAAGAATCATGTTCTTTAAAAGTTTTAGTTTTTTGGACCCAATTTTTGTGCGAAATTGGTTTGAAATTCTAACATCAAGTGCTGAGTTAACTTTTATACTAGAAATACTGAAATCAGAAAGGAAAATTCTTAATTCGAGTACGAGTCGCGTGTTCAAATCTCAGCGGCGTTTTTAAAAATTTTTTTTTTTTTGCTTTTCAAACAGATTGTGTGTGAATAGTGAATAAAATAAGCTTAGCTTAATCAAGTTCATTTAAGATAAACATTAACTGCTGTCAAAATGTTTTTGGAATTGGCCTAGCATCTTAGGCACTCGACGAAATAACAGAGATCTTAGGATTAAGCTAAGAATGTTTTATACTTGATTCGAGAATTTTCGTTGTTGTACGATAAATAACAAGCCATAGTTTACCTTAAAACAAGTAAGAAGGCTCTAGTCGGGATAGCCCGACCAGAAGATACCCTGAACCCAGTTGCAGTTCTTGCGTCCTAAAAGTATGCTTCAAATAATGATCAATTTAAACCAAACTCATAACTGACTTAACTTTACGATATCTCTGGTGTTTCTTAACCGATTTGGACGAAATTTTGAGAAAAGTTCTTTCCTTTTCCATTACACCAACCCCCATTTTTACATTTTCCAAATTCGATATTTTTTGTTATCGATTCCATGTGTATATAGAAAACCAGAGTAGTTATCGAGTACCTTATCACATTGGCTGCATGGTGCAAGAGATGGAATTAAAAAGTCAATTCACTAAAGACCACCAATCCCTGCTTCACTTTGAAGACCCTTATTGACCACACCCCACCCATACAACTGGATGCGCGAAGCATGAGGTTGGGTTCTATTATTTATCTTTTAAATGTGTTGTTATGATACTATTTCTGCATTGTACGGATTCAACGCTTCATCTAATAAAATAAAAGAAAAATTTATCGATAATTTGAAGCAAACTTGTTCTGCTTATGGTATAGGAGAACTTATATTCAAAATCTGAAGTCTCTAGCTCTTGTAGTCTCTGAGATCTACGCGTTCATACAGACGGACAGGCAGACAGACGGACAGACGGACGGCTATTGATACTGATCAAGAATATATATACTTTATGGGGTCGGAGATGCTTCCTTCTAACTGTTACATACTTTTGCACAAAACCATTATACCCTGATTTACCCATTTTATGGGTTCAGGGTATAAAAACGAAAAGTGTTGGTTCAAGGTTGAAAAAATTTTGTTTTTTTTTTTCAGTGTACGACCACAAAAGATTGAACAATCAAAAATCAACATTTTAATGTCACAGGGTTTTGTTCCAAAAAAAATGAGTATAACAATCACTTACTAATAAATAGTCGTAAATTATTTGAACGAAGTGCACTTATACAAATATGTCAATTTAATGTTTGTCAAATCAAAAGTTATAACATCAATTTGACGAAAATCATATCATAATATCATTAAACACAAGTTTAATATACTGCTTAAATCGTTGTATAAACATTTTTAAATGAATGCACATAATTTATTTTTAATCGGCAAAGTAAAATTTAAAAAAATTCCATTCTTACAACATTCCGAATTAAAAAGTAATTTAGGATCAAATCAAGTGCTGAAAAATAGTAGAAAACTGAATAGAAATCGCAAAGATTTCCTTAGTTGATTCATATTATAAAAACCCTCAAAAATCACTGCGTTAATTTGATTTTAATTATTGTAAATTTGATTTAATAACTAAAAAATTCACAATAATATGATTTAATAATTAAAAAATACACTGTAAAATATACCTTGTGATCCAGGACGCGTTTCGGATAAACTATCTTCTTTATTCATAGCTAGTTTAAAAACTTAACAGTAGTTTATAATTGATAACACTTTTGAAATCGTTTTGAGCTTTGACACTTGAAGTTAAAACTTGCAGTATGCGATTAATTTATGTTATTTAAGGCTACTCGGTTTGTGATTCACTCTGATAAGTATCTAAGTCAAGTCGTGCACTTTGATTTGAAGTCATTGTATGTACATATAAATATTTCGTATCCGTAAAAGAGCTCAGATACTTTGCGACGGCAACGCGCACGTTCGAAATGGGTGCGGATCTGAAACCGAATTTTAGGACGAACAGTTGGAGAGGGCCGCTTGCAGGTCCGACGGCTACCGCGATTATGATGTTCACGTCTCGATGTACGATTTCAGATTTATCATAAAACCATGACAGAAGCTAAACAGTGATGTGTCCGGCAGTAAAGCAGCCCGGCAGACCAGGCAGGCAGCCAACCAGCCAGTCAGCCAACCCCGAAATAAGAAGAAAAAAAAGCCATACACAATCTCTGTAGATATAATCCGCGCTCGGTGAGTGGGCAGAGGTCGGTCATGTGCGTGTGTGTGTGGCAGAACAAAAAGCACACCACCACCAGCAATGGCACTGCCACCCACTAGGCGCAATAAGAGCAGAGAGCAACGAGCAGCGAGCAGCAAAGCAGCGAACAGTGAGCGGCAACAACAAGGATAACCGCATCCACATCCGCCACAACAACAGTCACCCAACCAACCCCCCCTTTGTATACATATGGCTGTGCGTGTGTATGTGTGTGTGTGTGTGTGTGTGGGTGGTAGGATATTACGGTTGCAAAGACTTTTAGTGGCAACTCTGGTGGCGCGCATTTGCTTGTTGGCTTGCTTTGATTCGTTCCTTCTTGATGCTGCGGCGACGCCAGCGTCAGCGTCAACATCGATGTCGTCGTCAACAGCGACGCTGCTGTTTGAGTGTAGGTAAGCCAAGCCACAATCTCAATCTCCAATAAACACCCGAGCTGCGCTCTCTTGCTCTGAAACACACACGCACACACACACACACACAACGAGAACTTTGGCCGCCATCATGACTGGCAAGCAATAAGAAGAAGAAGAAACAGCAGCAAAAATACTATAGCGCAATGGTAGCTTGGAGCAGCCTCCCGAAACCATCGCAACATCTCTCCCCACGTTTTACAATCATACCGTGACGCAGCTGCGCGCGGGGTGCTTCGCTCACATAATCGTCTTGGGTTTTGACATTTTGTTTTTGTTTTGTAATACCTTTGTGATGTTAGTGCTTTCGAAATTTGCTCCTTCTCCATCTCTATCACTTGTTTTTGTCGTCATCCTTGGCCTCATCTTCGCTGGTGTGCGGTCCTCGAACCCGATACTACTACCAGCTACCAGTTAACTGTAATTGAATTGAACGCAAGTCTGCTGTGGCCTGTACATATTGAGTGTCAGTTTGTGGTTCAGTTCTTGTTATTTTTGTTGCACTTTTCCCGTACTAGATTTATGTATATGCAAACAATAATCGTATCGTATTCAAGTCAGACTATCAAATTTTGATAAAAATTGTGTGTTTCTCAATGGATTACGTAAATTATAGAAAACAATTTTGATAGTAACTTAAGAAAAATTTACTAAAACTTTCATTACTCAGCAAAATAAACGAAGATGCTAAAAATAGTGTAGACAGCTTATTGCATAAGCATTACCTGTTATTCAATATAATGAAAAACTGTTTCCTTCTCGATATTTGTTTTAGAAACAGGATATTTTTACAACTATAACTAACAATCTGGTCAATTTGAAGCTGAACTTTGATTTCTTTATTCAAACTTTAATGTGTTCTAAAAGTATTCTGACTATTATTTGGATTTGTTTTTATTAAAATCTTAATTGATTTTAAGTGTTTTTATTAATATCTTAACTGAAAGAAAATTCTAAAAAGTAGATATATTTATATAAAAAAATATTAAAAAGTATTGGTTTAAATATTCAGATTTGTGTTCGATCAACAATTTAGTAAAAGTAAACCACACCTATTGTGTATTTAATTACTACAAAAAATCAACTTAAAGCAGATTCTCACAAAAAAAAAAAAAAAAACGACAGTAACGTATGATTTAACACTTTTTCATACATTTGAAGTATGTATGTATGTATAGCTTTTAATTTTCCTAATTGCATGACATCATTACTTCTGGTTGGGTGACGTTATTGTAAATGGGCAAAATGACATCGAATGTATTTAATGTTCAAAGCCAGTTTGCTGCTTTATACACAGGCAAATCCAATAATCGATAAAAGTTCATCGGGCCACATCCTCTTGATGTGTCCGTTTTGTTGTTCACTTTATTTTTTTTGTTGTTCTTTTTGCTGCGGCGCTTTTGTTGTTGAGGCTTTTGCTGCGCTTAATACGCCAACATTAACTTTGTAACAAATGAGATGTCGGAATACAACAATCACCTACCAGCTCCTATACACTCTCATCTAACTCCCACTTGCCACCCGTTCTCATTTTCCTTGCATTCCTTGGCTGCTGGGGAAGAGACAGTAAGAGAGAATAAGAGAGAGAGAGTGGGGGCAGGTGACGCTGGCAGAAGTTTATGGACAGGACAAAAGTGAAAGAAACGCAAAAGTCAAAGCGCTTTGCTATGCGATGGCCACGCCCACGCGCCAGTAGGAGGAGCGAGCAAGAGCGTTATCCTGTAATATCCGTGCATCGAAAATGCCCGCCAGCAACTGAAAAACAGAACAGTTGGTGAGCGAGCGAGTCAGCTAGCACAGTGTGAGCAGGACGAAACATTGTTGAGAGGGTTGGTTCTTGACATTTGAACGGGCGATATCTCTTCTCTGCCACACACTCACATACACACAGCAACACACACATACTGTATGGGTGTGAATGGATGTGGATGGGAATATGACTTTTTTACATTCTTTTTTTTTTTTTTTTTGTGTATTATCAAGTGCAGTGCACTTTATTTAATCAATCAAAATTCGCACACCGAGTCTACATCACAACATTCATTCATTAAAAAAGCCAACGTTGTTTTTCTATTGGTATTAATTGTACTGTATATTATAATATATTTATTGCATTAGGCTATACAAAACAAGTTTCAAATCAGAATAATCAAATCTTTCTTCTCCTTTAAACGTTTTTATATACTCTTTAATTTTTATACTCTGAAATAAAGGTTGCTTGCAAGGTTCGCCATGATGTCGGTCTGTCGCCCGTTAAGCTAGAGACTTGAAACTTTGCAAATATCTTTGAATATGGACGGGACAGGTAAAGTGTCAAGATTGGGTTTCTACGCCTACTAAAGAGCTGGGATATCGATATAATCTATAGTTAATATTTGTATAACCATATATATTCTACATCCTTTCAGCTAGAGTTACCAAATTTGGTAAGAAAAAAGCTTATGGCTTCCCTCTTAAAAAACGTGGGTAAAAATTTGCTTGACATTAAAAATTGTTATCTCTCTTTTCCTGTCAACCTCAGCCACCTTGTAAGAATTTGAACCGCCTATATCCTCAACAGTTTTTAAGCCAGAGCCACAAAATTTGATAGGTAGTTTGCTGGTGAAATCCCACAAAGATCTATATTAAAAATTACCGCCGCCTTTGTAAACGGAACTAGAGTTATTAAACTTGTTGGCAAGTAAGCTTTCGATGTCACCCAAGATGGACACCAAACTATATTTTTTTGACTCATTGCCAGCTCCTTCTGCCCCTGTTCTCTCCCTTTGCAAGCAGACTTCTTTCCACCCGTTAATGTATAGGTGTCAGAGTATAACGCAGTCAATAGCGTCCGACTGCCTGGTTTTCACACAAAAGTTGTGCTTTCCGTAACGATTTCTGTTATTCAATCGAACCTATCTTGCTAACGTATCAAGTGTTGAGATGATAATACAATGAGAACGATAATCATCTGCTGATGAAAGTATACAAAACTTTAGAATCGCAATTTCAAATATGTATCCTGTAAATAGTATGGCTGAATTATCATGTCCGAAACAGAAAGTTCTTTATCTGTAAACAAATATAAAGTGGAGTCAATGGCACGTGCCGTTTCCAGGTAAACTCATCCGACGCACAAAACACAATTTACGAAACAAAGAACAATTTTGAAACGCCTCGTTTAACAATTAATATTCGGTTTTTCGATTCCCTTCTATTGCATCCCGCACTCGCCACTGAATGCGGTCATGGATTTGGCATATTTACATGTCAACTTCCATCAAAAACTGAAAGGATCCCTAACTGCTGCTGAAGTCAAGCTCTAATAATCCCGGCTACTGATTGACACATCAATTGATGGGTTGAAAATGCGAAAAAGTCCTTGCTTGGCCTTGGTCCTCATCATTTTTTTTTTTTTCGTTTTTTCTTACTTTTTGTGTTTATAAAATTGTTTTGAGCTGTTGAAAAAATTATCACTGTAAATAAATTCAAAGAATTCTTTAAGTTGAGGAAGGCACAGTTACTATACGGTATATTTGTGAAGACTATGTTTTAAGCTAAAGCAAAAGATAATTATGGGCGTTTTTTAATTTCGACTGTTGTCCTTGTTAATATTGTTGTAGTTTTTGAATAGTTTTTTTATTTACAATTTATTTATTTTATTTACGACTTTTTCGATTCCAAGTCAAATAACAGTTGCAATAAACCAGCAATCAACTAATTTGCTTACGTGGCTCATTTTTATAATTTACAAGAAAAACTTACTTAACACTAAAGTTGCTGTTGTTATACTGATTTTTAATTATTTTTTTTTATTATTTTACTTTTGTTTTTGTTTTTCTGGCTGTGCTCTTTTATTTTTTCCTCTTTTTAGGTAATTATTTAGTTTATTTATTTATTTTGCTGCGTTTATATTTTGTTTATTTTTACTAGTGAGAGTATTGATGGATTGATTAATTATGTATGTATGTATACATGTATATCATATCATTATCAGCATTTTAATATATATATATCGACTTTGCTATATATTTTGTTTTCAACTTTGTTAATTTCTGTTCTGTTCGGTTTGAATTAGTTTTGCTTGAATTTGTTTTCACTTTTTGTCTGCGTCTTTGTGTGTATAAATTAAAGTATAATAATTTTGTTTCGCTTCGAATAATACATGCCATACATAGAAATACGTTGTGATTCTTGATTACGATTCTCATAATTTATGGTTCGACGTTAACCACGTAAGGCCCTCGTAGAGGCCATCGCCGCTTGTGGCACATGATGGTTGAACATACCAATTGCGATCTCTTATTCTAGTTAAACCTAGTTTTTCCTGGATTTCATGGGGTTTCATTGCTGAAAAGAGACAACGTTTACAATAATTACAGGAATTTTTGATAAATGCAAGTTGGGGAATACTTACCATCAGCTAGATCCTGTTTATTAGCGAATATTAGTATAATGGCGTCCCGCATCTCTCTATCATTAATTATCCTATGGAGTTCAGTGCGCGCTTCATCTATTCTGTCTCGATCCGCACAGTCCACAACGAATATAAGACCCTGTGTTCCTGTTGAGAAATGCAAAAATTGTACCGGAGTTATTAATATTCATATATAGTTTGTGGTCATATATTTTGAGCTTTACCTGTGTAGTAATGCCGCCAGAGCGGTCGAATTTTGTCCTGCCCGCCAACATCCCAGACATTGAACTTAACATTCTTGTACGTTACGGTCTCCACATTGAATCCCACCGTTGGTATCGTTGTCACTGATTGCCCCAGTTTCAGTTTATAGAGAATTGCTGTAAAGAAGGTTTGAGTTAAATATCAAATGTGTATTTGTATTTATTTAATAATTCGTTTGCTTACTTGTTTTGCCAGCAGCGTCCAAGCCGAGCATAAGAATTCGCATTTCTTTGTTGCCGAAAATTTTTGATAATAACTTTCCCATGATGATGTGTCATCCATTAAACGTTGGCCAAACTGCAAGTCAAATACATTGATAAATATCTTTGCATATTATATTTTAGCTAAGGTCATGCGGTCAGCTAGCTTGGCTGGCAAATTTCATGATAGTCTCATTATAACTATGTGTAACTAGATGTTCAGTTTGAGGAGTTATCGTACCAGTCTTGTGTGATATAAGCATGCCGCTACAAGGCGCGCGCACACACACACATACTGAAGCATACATTCCACACACATAACATACATGCGGTATATTCGTTGTTGTACACACAACAGATATGTATTCATATATACAAGCATAATGCGTCAACGGAAGCTAAGAGCATTATTTTGCATAATAATTTAACTTACACATTGTTGTGTGCACAACAACTAATAACGACTACAACAGCGTTGAGTCCAGAGAGAATTTATCGCTGCCACTACACACAAACACACACACATGCATACACAAACTCAAGTACAATTGGGCACGCATACAGCTCATAAACAGCACATAAGCGAGCGATCATAAATTAAACAAAAGTTATCTCAACGAGGCCTTCAATTGAATAATCCTCTCGAGTCGTGAGCAGCAGTTGGTGCTGGCGGTTTGGTCTAGCCTGGGCGTCATCCTGCTGATCCTTGGAGCATTGACATTATGTGCTCTGTGGATGCCTGCTTGTGATGTGAGCGTGTGTTTGCTTGCCGAACACGTCACATACACGCCCGAGTCACACACACACTTGCATACATACCCAAAATTCTAGACGACAATGATGATGAGATTACGCTGCTTCGCTCTGACGCGCGCGCCTTATATTGTTTATCATTAAGCGTTAACACGTCGCGTTTAATTTCTGCATACAATGCATTTGCGATACAACAGATCTACTAACGAAAATAAACTATAACAACAACAAATTTTGCACTAATGTTCTCATATTTGTATGCTGATGTTTTCTTGTTTGCAGTGTTACCACACAAACACGTTCGTTAAATGGGTACACACTGGCACATATCAGTGTGGCAGCCCTTTTATATGTGTTGGCAAATGTTTGAAAGTGAACATGAGCTGCTTAGCAGCACTAGAGCCCAAAGAGCAATAGTCGATTGCTCAATGTAACCAATAATAATAGCACACAAATAATGGAATTATGTATGTTAGTTAAAATACTGCAATATATAATAAATGATGGCCGGCATTTATCCCAGGGAGGCGGTACGCGTCAAAGTTAAGGTGTGTAAAATGTATATTGTTTGGCTGACAGCCTTACGAGCCAGACAACAAAGAAAACAATTTTTCCAAATTTCTGTGCTCTTTCTCCATGATGCTGCCCCTACTCAAACAAAGAAATGTGAAGCCAGCAGACCCCTAGAATGGCGCAAATTCTCTGTGGATCCACAAATAACCACACTGGAGGTGCTCTATTCGCTGCTCGCAAAAGCCTTTGATATAAAATCGGATTTTTCAATTAAATACAAGGCCTTCGATCCAGCTGGCAATGAAATATATTTGGCTGTGCTCTCCGACTGGGATCTGGACGCTGCATTCCTACGCATACACAATATATCTATACAAACCGCCTCAGAACCATGTCTAATGTTACAAATCGATGTCAAACCCTTCACTGTAGTCCGGGAATGCGAAACCGACTCCACGACGACGAGCAGAGCCAACAACATAAGCAATACGTCAACCTTTTCGGCCAGTGTGTCCCCACTGCAATCATTGGGCGTATCACAGAAATATGTACAGCATATGCAGACAAAGCTACCCGGAATGATAATGAACCAGATGGAAAAGACATTTTCGATTGTGCAGAAGGCCTTTAATTTGTCAGACGAGCATATGGCCAATTTGCCACCTCGACCGCCAATGTGCGATAGCGAATTTAGGCTTTTTCTTGATGCCTTGGGTCAAATCCAGCGCAGAGATGAGTTGCGAAAGGTAATCTTTCTGGGCGGCATTGAGCCCAGTTTGCGACGCGTTGTCTGGAAGCACTTGCTTAATGTCTATCCAAGTGGTATGCATGGCCTGACCATGGATGGTCATCAGCGCATGGAGTTTATGCGTCGCAAATCAGAGCAATACTATAAGTTGCGCGACACATGGAAAGCGGCGGTGCAACGTGGCTGTTCCGCCGGCGAACTAGCCTATGTGACGAGCATGGTAAAGAAGGATGTGTTGCGTACGGACCGGCTGCATCCGTTCTACGCGGGTAGCGATGACAATCAGAACATTGCTTCACTCTTTAACATACTTACCACATATGCGCTGAACCATCCAGTAGTTAGCTATTGCCAGGGCATGTCGGACATTGCCTCACCGCTACTCGTCACCATGAATGACGAGGCGCAGGCCTATATATGCTTTTGTGCGATTATGGCGCGTGTGCGTGGCAATTTCATGCTTGACGGCATGGCAATGACTCAAAAATTTGCCCATCTTACCGAAGCACTCAGTTTCTACGATCCTGAGTTTTGGGAATATCTCAAGTCACAGCAGGCCGATGATTTGCTCTTCTGCTATCGCTGGCTGCTGCTTGAATTGAAGCGTGAGTTCCCCTTTGAAGATGCGTTGCGCATGCTGGAGGTACAATGGAGCTCATTGTGTTATGAGAATAATGGCTTTAAAGAACTACCCCTCTACGAAAAGGTAAACAGTTGTATTTTACCATACTTCCCTAATCTCGATTTAAAGTATTGCATGATGAGAATTTTTAAAGTGAACTTTTACTAATTTTTGTCGTGGTTTTAAAGTACGTTAATAACTTTTCATAATTTGTTAAATGTTTGCGTCTTATGAACAAATTTAAAAATGTGCAATTCAGAATATTCCAACTAATTTGTTAAATTATTTTATTTATGTTTATTGTTAATTTTCTCAGGAATTTGTGCCTATAATAGAGACATCGGCTCCAAATAGTGCCAGTACATTTTCCACATCGTACAGCGCCACACCGACAAGCCCTTCATTTCTGCTGACAAAGCCGCGTGAGAATCCCTATACTACAGTTTGTGCACTTCGTCGCCAGAGCTCGTCGGCCTCACTTAGCTCGCTGAGCTCTTCAGTGGGCGCTGCCAGCACTCATGCGCTGGACAATTCAAAGCGTCTGAATCAAAGTTTGGATGACAATATGTCGAGGCATGCAGCACGTCGTCAAAAACGCGCTTCGGCCAAGGCTCATCAGAGTCTGGACGAGTCCAAAATGTTAGCACTCGTCGAGGGTGGAATCATGGAGAATAGTACTAACTTAGTGCTGAAGCTGTCGGCCAGTGAGGACACCGATGACGATGTCTTTGATCAAAAGGAACAAAATTCAGCAACAACGTCTCAATTTCATGAAACCAATCCATTTAAAGTCGATGCACAACAGCCTAACAACAACAATAACATTAATAGTAATATGCCAGCACAAGCCTTCCTAGGCAGCTCATCATCCTCCATTCTTGGCGAGGACAAAGAGAGCGCAGTTGCCCAAAGCCTTGTCAAGTTGCAGCAAAAGAACATTATCAACGTCAGCAATATAATTGCCAAGCAATTGGCATCCAATGCCAGCACCGTAAGTGAAAGTGTTAAACGCGTCAGCAGCAGCAGCGGTGGCCATTTTAAAGATCTCAAGGAGAAAATTGCAGCAACCAGTCGCATGGGCATCTCTTTTGATGGCGTCGACGATGCCGAAAACAAAACACCGCCCAAACTAGTTAAGAATTTTAACGAGTTCCTTAATTTTGCGTCGATTAATAAGAATCGCATTTCGGATCGTCTAGCCAACCAGCTGCAGCTCAACGAGAAGCCACAACAGCAGCAAGCTAGCAAGCCATTGGTGCAGCTGATCAAGATTGGTCAGCTGGGCAGTTCATTGGATGATTCTGATTCCTCTTCCATACCAGAAACCAGTTGGAGTGCCTCCACTGCGGCTACGGCCATACAGCAAGCACAGGAGCTTAGTAGCTACAGCCTACAATTAGACCTCAACGCAGTGTCACCCGAGCATCAACCAAAACAACAAAAAGAGCAGTCCGATTATGGCACACCTGATCAGGATCAAGATCAAGAATACTATCCAATGACAAATGCTATTACACGCGAACTGCGACTCGAATCAGAAAATCTTGACCGTCAGGTGTTTGGATTGCCGTTTACGGAAAAGCAAACATTTGCCACCGCAAGCTCTGCTGCAGCTGATGGCATTGAGTACGAGAAATTGGACAAAGATACGCTGGATATGGTGTATGATTTGAAGGAGAATGAGATCATCACCTGCCCTGATGTAAGCAAGCTGCACATGCGCCGACGTCAGCGTTTGGCAGCTGCCAAGAGTAACAGCGTGCAGCCAGCTGAGATGCAAACGCTTAATCCTTTTATCGATGAAAACCAGCTACTGGATGCTGGCAGCGGAAACGGATGCATGCGCAGCAGCAGCAGCCTGCCCGAAGTCATAATGCCCATTTCAACGGAACCAAATCGTGTGGAAGCGCCAACGCTTGTGGAGATAGCGACCAATGCTGATGATGAAAGTGCCTATAACGCCTGTTCGCGTTCGCCACAGCGGTCCTCGTCAAGTCCTTCAAACAGTCTGAACGGCACAGCTGCTGCACTACCACCGCCCAGCGAATTTGGTGGCGGTAATGCCTTTCTTATGTTTCTCTGCCTGACACTGCTACTTCAGCATCGAAATACTATTATCAAGACGTCGATGGACTACAACGAGATAGCGATGCACTTTGACAAGATGGTGCGCAAGCACGATGTTACTCGGGTGCTCAATCAGGCCCGACGCATGTACTTTGAGTACCTGCAGGCTCATCGCAAGCAGAGTCAGAGTAGCCCACAAGCTGCTGCAAACAGCAGCACTGATGCCACAAACATAGCCTAAGTTGGACTGAGGCAAGCTGACAAGAGAACTGAATATTAAATGGGCTGAACTATGTATATGAACTACATATATATGAACGTATAGCTAAGATATGCATTCAGGTTACAATTATAGCCAAAGCTGTATTTAAATTCTCAAAAATCTTAAAATAAGTATATATTGTTTATTTGTTAAGTTAAGTTATAATTTAATTTTAGACTTGGTTGCCGCCAAACCAAAACACACAAATGAAATTAACCTTTCTTTTTGTTTACTTTTCTTTATTTTTACTTAACATTCCACATTATTACACGCTTAAAATTTTAATCTCAGCAACTACTTTGTACTTTATTTATAAACTACGCATAACTGTTACCATTGCGGTATTATTGTCTCTAAAACATAAACATGTGTCAATCCACTAGAAAATGTAATAACTTTTTGTAAATCAACTGGAGTTAAGAATTGACTTTGTGTTTTTTCAAGTTAATGCCTTTTCTCAATGGTAATCGGAAATCTTCACTTTAAACAATCGATTATAGATGTATTCCGAAATAGGAAAGGTCATTTGACATATTTGTTTAAATGTTGACAGTTTAATAAAGCCAGAAAAGCGTTTCGATAGTGGTGCAAAATACAAAAATAGATTTATTATTTTCAATTCAGTTTGATCGATAAACACAAAATATATGAAAAAGGCAAACACAAAATTAAAAGTTATATTTTCGCTTAAGGCGCTCACGAATAAGCAGCCCCTTGATAAGCTTTTTCCAGTGGCCAAATACTCGAGTTTCGTACTTTTCCTGCTCCTTGCGCACCTGTTCCTGCTGGTCCTCCTCCCAGGCGGCTGTAACCAATTCACCAAACTCCTCGCAAACTATAAAGCCATCGTATAAAGCATGTACTCCGCCCGCATGGAAATCGAAGCCAACCACCGCATTGGCACAATCGATGTTCAGCTTCTTACAGATGCGCATCAAGCCAGGCACTGTAAAATTTTGTGACAGGGTGATATATATGAAAAAGACCGCATTTGGTTTTGAACTGTAACCTACATTTAAGATGTACTGTTTTCTTGGGTAGCATGCACTCCTTGAACAGCTCCACATTGCCGTAAGCGTTGCGTGGTACAATTCCATTCTCCGCTGTAGGCGGCTCATAGTCCTGCGTTTGCCAATAGCCGAAAATCTCTAGCGGCTGATTCTTTAAAATCGTCCGAGTGAGCTGAAATACATAATTGATTCAACACTTAAAATGCATTAAGGGAAATATATTTGATAGCATTACGCGCCGTTGACCAGTTGGTATTTACACATGTAAAACCGGTTTATTGGGAAGAGCTACACTCTGAGATACCTTTTGCCGTATGAACGACAATTAATTACTTTATGCTTTACTTTGTGAACAATTTTCATTAATAATACAGTCTAACTTTCATTGCGAAAAAATACGAGATATAACTTTGTTATAGAGAAAATTTGTAACATAGAACGGGTTTTTGATTGAACCAAATTGCGTGGTTCTGGAAATGAATTCTGTACGATACAATGTTCCTTTTTACTTTCTTCTTTAAAGTCAATTAATATCTTTAAGCTTGTTGTCTGCAAAAATTCACCCAGAAAGGGTGACATTCTCTACAATAAATTTGCGAGTTCAGTCAAATTTCCGTACAATGAAATTTTCTATAAAACTAATTAATTTCGAGTACACTGCTTTTTGGTTAAATTTTCAGTGTGTTTTGCTATTTATCTATTACGAATTTTGTTTCAGGCCGTAGCAAAAACTTTTAACGTTTTCGTAATTTAAGTGTTAAATGCACTTTTAGTTAAGAGTTATAGTTTTTAAGCGACCTTAATAAACAAACCTTATCCCATTTAGGACGACCAACAACTCTGTAAGGCTGCTCGCCCAACTTCACCACGCGGGCGCTCTTTAACCAAGTCTCACGGGAGTGGAGTAGATGGACACAGTCACGTGAATATACAGGTTCCCCGCGTATAAAGCCAAGAGTGGGCGCGTCTGCTGGATAGATGGCCTGGAATTTGAGTAAATGCCGTTCAAGAGCATAGAGCGGATGGTCCTTAAACTCGGAAATTGACTTGGGTAGCGGCTTGTCAGAGTGTATTCGTCGCAACTGTTCGTCCTCACATATGTCGCGTTTGGTACGCCTGCCCAGATACGGCGCCAGGGTCTCATCCAGCCACGCCTTCTCAACGCGCGATTTGCGAACCGTGGTCGTCCAGCTAGTGCAATACCGAGCAGTAACATCCTTAAGACTAAGATCATCTTGGAATGCAAAAACGTAGGCCAGGTTTGCGGACGCATTTCGCTGCAAGCTCAGATTGCTTAGAAATTTGGCTCATATCAAGAGTTTAACTAGTGTTAAAACCGTTAAGATATCTTACCCTTATGGTATCGACGCAGTAAACCTTGCCCTTAAACAAATCAATGCAAATCCATTGCTCCTCTACCTCGGACCATACCTCCACCCACATGTCGGAGGCCGTTGTTTTGCGTTTATTCTTGACTGCCTCATCATCCGTAGAGAGCACGCGTCGATCCTTCCGCAATTGTTGCACTGCTTTTGGCAGCACAGGCGCTTTTTTAATTGGCCTGCTAGGTGTAGAGTCGCCATCATCGGTGCTGTTCTGGCTGTGCGACTTCTGAAGTTTCTCTAGCTTGGGCCGCTTCTTGGGCAAGGCTAGGCCATCATCACCGCCATCCAGTTGGGGTATGGTCAACGCATCAGCTTTCCGCTGCCGCGTGCGAAGCTCCCGTACGGGTTCAGCAAGTTTAAGAAATGTGGGCGATATTTTTGGCTTTGCATCTTGACTTTTGCGCGGCGGAACGCTTTTTGATGTGGTCGCCTCTGGGCTGACACCCTTGAGAAACACTGGAGAGATGTGCACTTTGGGCGACTTGCTGCGATCGCGTGTGGCACGTTGATTTTCAACAGGATTGGCATTCTCTGTATCGCTGTGCTTGGCATTCTTCTGTTTGGCTCTGGTCAGCACCAGCTTGGGTATAACGGGTGAGCCTATTTTAGCAGCTGGATATGCTTCTTCCACGCAGCCAGCTGGTACTGTTTTTTCCTTGGCTGCGGATGCATTTCGCGTTCGTCGCGCAACCGGTGTTGCCTTAACTTGTTGCTCCAGTTGCAGTTTTGGTTTTTTTGACTCAGCTGTTTCAGCTTTGTTGCTGTTGTTGTTGACGCCACGTTTAAGTCTTGAAAGCTGCGGCTTGACCTTGGTTCCAACACTGCTGCTGCTGCTCTCATCTTTTGATCTCGAGCTCCTGGACTTGGATGATACTGCTGCTGCCTGGGAGTTGCTGGCTACACGCTTGCTAGTTGTGTCTGAGCTTAATTTGGGCAAACTGCTCGGTTTGGTTTCCGCTTTCGGTCTTGAACTCCTGCTGGCAGCTTCAGTTGGTTTCTTAGAGCTCGAATTCTTAACAGCATCTTTGGATCTGGCAGCTGCTACTTTTGGGTTGCCTTTTGCAACTTTAGCCTGCTTGGACGTGCTTGCTTTGTTTTCGGACTCGGACTCCTCTTCGTCTTCTTCATCCTCCTCCTCGCTTTTTACTGTTTGACTCTTGCTCTTCTCATTCGGCTTGAGTTTTATGGGTATTAAATCGCTGGCCAGAGGTCTGAGTGCCATAGGCTGCAGGTTGACAATGAGGCGACAGTTCATTCCCATGCCACGTGCAAGTACAATAAATATGAAGATCATATCTTGTTTGCAGCGCGCTTCCTTGCGCTTGATCAGCGCCAGCAGCTCTGCAATAATGGCATCCTTTTTGTTGGCTGTTTTCGGTGGATACAAGTCCTGACCAATCACCTTGATGGCCGTCTTGAACCAGGTGACAAAGGACTGCAAATATTTAAGATCAACGCCTTGCTCCGTGGGATAAGCATTACGACTAGGCAACAACTTCAAGGTCGCCTGCATTAGAGTCGTGTCCGCCAGGAGGCGATTGTATTTGATGCTACGTGCTATTAGACACAACAGGCTGACCTTGTGCATCAGCAGCTGACGATCCTTAATATCGCGGTTCATGCGACGTTTCAGCGCCATCTCCAGCTCATGCTGAGTCTTCTGCTCCTTGGTCATATGACGCGAGGGCATTCCCACGTGAATTTCCAGATCACCAGAGACATTTGGCGTCGCATCCTCTGGATCGCTGCTAAGTTGAGCGTCTGCAAAATCGAACAGTTTGTGGAGAGAGAAAGAGAGATGGGTGGATGTGACAAGCGCTACTGTTATGTTGAGTTTATTTTTAAACACTTTGCATTTATTTATTTTATTGAACTGCGTTTTTATACTCGATACCGAAGGTAAAGATCATATTGTGCAATGTTCGTCTATCCGTCTGTATAAAAGCTTTTTTTCACACCCTTCAAGCTAGAGACTTGAAACTTTGAAAATCTCTTCATCTATGGCATAGTAGATTAGTAGTGCCAAAATTGGGGTTTTACGATAACTGGGGGCAGACAAATTTTACCCTTCCCACAAACAAAGCCCACATGGCTTACGATAAAGTCTTAGCAATAGGCAGAGAGCACTTGCTCTAGCCCAATAGGTAGAAGCATACCACGAAAGGTATGCCTCTGTGGAGGCAGGATGACAGGATGATCAGGGTAAATACCCTCACTTTAAAAGAGAGAACGGCCAGTGGCAAGACAAAACGCAAGTAGAAACTGAAAATGGTCCAGTACCCATGAACGTAGAGCCCTCATCCTCGAAGTTTAGGCAGCCCACAAAATTTCAGCGAAGTCAACAAAGTTTAACAATAACCAGGGTCTGGAGAATTAACGCTTTGACGGCTCCAACAGAGCAACGGGCCAAAGGGCACATAGGAAAGATCACGTTCATACAAGCGCTTAAAAAGGCGCAAGTTACGCAGACGCAGAACATGAGGCGTCAGCTGAAAAATAGGATGAGCATGCGTGGAGTATGAGCCAATGTTTTAGTGATAGCAGCTGATATGGCTACAACTCAAAGCGAATTGTCCTTATCCTATACAATTGATTCGACTGAGAAGCCTCTGAACTGCTTCCGGAATCAGATTGTGTTAAAGGGTGCACGCTTCCCTTTAAAAATGAATTTCATTCTATTCGGCCAAAAAACGCGTTACTTAATAAGCTTCACCCTTATTAAGACAGTTAAGTCTATCGTTAACGAAAATGTGGTTAATGCAATTCATTGCAACTTTCCCGCCTTGGCTAGTTTCTAGCACGAGCTGATAAGGGTTTTCCCATTACTTAATTTTGGTATTGCTAAAATTTCGCGGCCGAAGTGTTCGATGTCAGTGACAAAAGAGAAATCTTCACTAAAGACCAAAATCGGGCCCATACAAACAGCTCCTGGCGGAGCACTAGTTCCAGATAATGACCAAGCTAGTTAACCAGGTGGTCCTGAATTGTAGAATTTGCACGAAGTCAAAGTATAATAGGCACCCGAGAAAGGTGGAAATTGGCCAGACGCCAGTCCCATCTCAAACCGGCGAAATGCTACACATTGATGTCTTTTTCAGGAAAAATGCCCAGGGACATTTTACTTACCTCCTCGAAACATGTTGTTTCATGGATGTCACAAATAAGATAGAAGGAGCACAAGCCAAGCAAAACAACAATGTCAACCAATTTCGTCGGAATAGTCTTTGAAGTAGGCGAAAAAGTCCTAATAAAAACCGCAGACTGGGCAAAAAGCTATCGCCTCTCTGCGAAAGGTTGCTTTTATTTAATCAACTTTTCATGTCTTTAGGACTACATTTTAAATTTTTTCGATATTGGCAATGGCCACTGCACGAATAACGGACTATACGCACGCGGACTACATACCGATCGTGGACGGTGACAGCTTAATCTAAGAAAGAAACAGATACTTATGCTACATTACGAACCCTACAGACTTCAGAACAATGACGGAAGATACAATGAAACTGACAAGCATATTCCCGCATTCCCAAATGAAGAAGTTACTAAAAATTGACACTGGACACCTACTCGACATGTTGACCGCTCTCGATGTGCATCATCGCAGGGTAAGGAGGCTTGGTATTTTAGGAACAGCAATTAAGTTGGTAGCAGGCACCCCGGACGCAGACGATTTTAAAAAGATAGAGCTGACGCAGACGCAGTTGCTAACTGCAAGTAATAGACAAATTTCCATAAACTCGAGAGTACAAGCTAGAATAATCAACTGACTGACACTTTAAACAAAATTCTTAAATCCTCACTGGGTAAGCAAGCCGATACCGGCCACCTGTTCGAAACTCTCACAACATGCATTTGAGTGTTAATAACAGAAATTGGGAATATCTTGCTCACCCTTACCATGGAAAAAATTAACGTAATAAACCCAGCAATCATAGATCACGGGGATCTGATTAGCATTCTCACCGACCGAGTCGCAGGGACGCCAGTTACTGACATTTTAAAAGTGTCTTAAGAAGAACATAAGAATAATATAAAAGGTTTTGTAATAAAACTCCATAAAGCAAGCAAGCAAGTGGAGCTGCACCGGGTGTGCAAAGTGTGTAAAGAACGGCGTATCTATTTAGTTAACTCAATGAATCTTATCTGCATTTCTCAATGCAAAGGCTGAAAATTAAACATTATTATTGCCAAAGTAATTTATTTATAAGTAACTGCATCGTTCGCAAAAAATGCCGGTAGTTACTACAGCAACCCTGACTCAATTTTAATTTATGATATCTTTTCTGAATCAAGTTGCAAGTTTAAATATTCGAGTTTTTATTGTTACCGATAACATGTGAAGCAGGAAGTGTGATATATGTCATTTTTTCGATCTGCTCATAGACTACGAGACCTTATATTACAAATTCTCTGAGATCGACGGTCTTCGCTAATCACATACATATGTATAAATAACAGAGTTGAAAGAATTTCATTCTGTCAGACAAATTCCGACAAAACCACTGTACCCTTTTACAAATTGAATGTGTTCGGGAAAGCTGCGTGTGAATTTCAATTGTACGCCTGTTTTTGACTTAGAAATCCTGTGCAAGTTCGCGGGCCACGAAAAAAGCCCGGCCCGCGCCCACCACATATC
>JAWNNU010001351.1:0-13283 GCA_035044585.1 Scaptomyza polygonia | reverse complement strand
CGTTGCAGTCGGACGCACCCGACTGCGGTATACTCGATACCAGTAGTAAAACAGATTAAAAGAGAGAGCTGATTGCAATGGTGTGTGGATACGGCAGGGGTGTATGCTGCTGCAGGGGTGTATGCTGCCTCAAAGATTGTCTGGTGCAGATGGGGATGCCAAAAAGCTATCTTCCTTCCAAATTTGGTGATTCTAGCTCAAAGTTAGAAGAATATGGTGGATGGTAGGCTGGGGGAGGTATGGGGGGGGGGGGGCTTGGCATCAAAATTTTAGCTGAAGATCTGTGTATGATGTCAATTGCTATCCTCATACCAAATTTGGTGACTCTAGCTCAAAGTTAGTAGAATATGGTGGAAGGGGGGCTGGGGGCGGTATAGGTGGGGGGCGCCATCCACTTTTTTTGGGTTTCTTCATCACCTATCTTGGCCCCAAATTTGGCGGCTCTAGCTCAAAAAATGTGGAAAATATAGGCGTTTTTGATTTCAAAATGCAGGGGGCTCGGGTTCAGGGGGGGCGCGGCTCCAAAACTTTAATGCAGTTTTTTGGGGATTGTTATTAGCTATCTTCCTACCAAATTTGGTGACTCTAGCCTTAACGCTTTGGAAAATACACGCATTCCCGTTTTTAGTGAAGCATTGGGGCGGTTTGGGGCAGCTTGGTCAGTATGGATTGGCGTGGCAAAAACTGTAAAAGATATAAGCATTTCTGTTTTTCAACTGCGGGGGGGCTGGGGGCGGAATGGGTGGGTGGGGCTCCAAAACTTTGATGCAGTTTTTGGGGGGTCGTAACCAGTTATCTACCTACCAAATTTTGTGACTCTAGCTCAAACACTATGGAAGATACACGCACTACCGTTTTTAGCGAAGCGTTGTGGTGGTTGAGGGCGGATAGGGCAGTATAGATGGGCGTGGCATCCAAAGTTGTAATGAATTGGGTTCGAGATCGTTACCACCTATCTTGGTACCAAATTTGGAGGGTCTAGCTCAAAAACTGTAGTAGATATGGGCATTTTTAGTGTTAAATTGCGGGGGGGCTGAGGGCGGTATGGGTGGGCGTGGCTCCAAAATTTTTGATGCAGTTTTCTGGGGATTGTTAGTAGCTATTTTCTCCCCAAATTTGGTAGTTCTAGCTGTAAGGGCTTGCGAAATAGCTGGATCTATCGATTTTGCGTTAACGAGTTTATCGATTTGCCAGCCCCCTAGTTATCGTAGAACTCCAATCTTGACACTTTAATTTACTATGCCATAGATAAACAGATTTGCAAAGTTTAAAGTCTCTAACTTGAAGGGTGTGGAAAAAAGTTGCGAACATACAGACGGACAGACGGACAGACACCATGACGGACATTGCACAAACCCAATATACTCTTTACCTTCGGTATCGAGTATAAACAGAAAATAAATGTCACAAAACGACTTACGATAAGAAGATTGAGCGTGTTGGCATTAAACGCCTAGTTACGCATAAATCAGAAAAACCTTTAAGTTACAGGCATCCAAAATCAACAAACTAGACTAGAAATTACCCTGTACTCTGCATTCAAATATTATTTTTTAATGTCTCAAAACAAGCTTCGGGCATTGAGCTAAAGCGTTTGTTAAACATACATATATTTTTTTGTCGCCTGCCGCTTGATAAACATTGACAATCATATCCTGCCTCGAGGCTCGAGGGTAACGCCGAAAAAGCCGACAAAACAATTTGAAATGAATACCGTGTCGGAGCACACACATAAATATCAATTTACTCAACCTCTTGTCAGGTCGCCAGAGTTGCGCAAATGAAATGCAATTTATTATATTCACGATATTGTTAAAGTCGATAAAAACACCTGATAAATACTTTGAGCGTGTACAAAATGTTAGTCATAGTGTTATATATTAAAGAGACGCCTAACTGTCGACGGCAACACGACTTTTCATGGCAACCCAAACACATTTGTGGGCAATTAAATTCCGAAACGCAACCAAATGTTCCGGATATTGACTCTCTGCTCTCGGCCATAAATATGTCAGCACCGAAATTATATCAGCAAACAACATCGAAACGCAAGTTTTCAAGCTTGTCTGCTTGCACTAATTCAATTGTAGCCTGACAAATAAATACAAATACAAACATACGTACATAAAAAAGAAAGGGGAACACAAAAGTTTCCATGGAAATTTCATCTACTTGTGACCAGTTCATGGAACAGTAAATTCTAACAAAGAGCAGACATGTGGCCAAGTTTTAGGATAGCAAGATCTAAGGCTACGATAGTTAAGGTGTAAGTGTTTGTGAGTGTAGAAATGAAAATATGCCTAGCTTAAAAAGTCAAACCACAACGTTAACGGGAAGTTTATTAAGTATATTAACAGTTGAAAAACGTCTGAAATGATAGAAGTAAGTAGTCTTCTTTTAGTAGGAAATAGCCTAAGTAAGCAATTTTTTAAAAACAATTGCAAAACGAGATTCTCTAGATTTAAGGTGTCAGAGAAACGGGCTTAAATCCTTTTTGTGGCTAAGTGCAAGTATCATTAACTTGGTTTAAACTCTTAGCTAACGCAAACGACTCGATTACTTTTTTGACAAAGTTCGCTTTTCCATAACAAACTTTACAACTTTAAAGGGAAACCGGACCAGACTTGGCTTGTCTATAACATTTCTTGTTCTAATTACATTACATTAATAAGCCAGACTCGTTCATTATTTCATTGCTTAATCTATGTTTCTGTTAAGCTAAGCTTAATCTACTATAAATCCTTTAATGGCTATCGTTATTTATGCAGGCACACATCCTATGAGAACTATGGGCAAGGTTGCACAAAAGTTAAAGCTTTGAAAAGCGTATCATGTTTTGATTCCCCAGAAACACTTTTAACCGCTAGAAGTTTTATAATTTTTGGCACAAAAACTTAGTTTTGCTTGAATTAGTAATAAATCTCTTGAGTGAAAAATCGTCGACTAAAAACTTTGAACATTCACATACAAAGTAAGAATGCACAAACAGAAAGTAAGAAAGTCAGCAAATCAACATAAAATAAGTCAAGATACCAAAACTTATTCTTAACAAAAAAACTAAAACAGTAGCAAGTTGTGCAAGTGAAAAACAAGAAAGAAGAAGCTCATCAAAAGCATCAACGCATCAGGATGCAAATGAGTTACAATAAAATGAGAATGAAACAAATTTGAATTAACTTCCCAGAAAGGGAACAAAGCTAAAGTTAAAACTAAAAGTCAAAGTAGTGAAGCTGAAAAACAATTATAACAAATGCCATCAAGCGTATTTGTCAACATGAAACTCTTTTGTGTTTTGTATATAAGCAAGTATTTATCCACGCAGGTTAACAGATATATGTATGTGTATTTGTCTATTGCCACAAATTGCACATATGTGTGTACAATGTACAATATGTAAATGTATGTGAACTTGTGGGCATATTATGTTCATACATTGTTAAGCATACGCCAGGTGTGCCAGGCCAATTTCATTAACCGCACAAAGTTTTGCATGTGGCTGCGCATAGTTTTAAACGACAGCAGCTCGACAATCATCCATTATTACAAATTAACTTTATTGTCTAGGGTAATCAGGCGAAAATCAACTAGGAAATTCTTTTACTTGAAGCTGGTGAAGTTTCGAATACTCTTGCTGGCATTTCAAACAAAGTTGTAGATTGTATTGGCAACACAATTTTCCACCTTTTGTGATCTAAAACTTAGTTGAGAGCTCTTCTTTTTTTTGGTAATTTAATGCAAGCCAAGCGTTACATAATACATCAGGTTATTAAAACCACTTCCGCAAGGGTACCATTAAGTCAACTCTTTTTGACTTTTTCCATTAAAATTAAGTGAATGCAGCATCGTATACGTGATAATTTCTAATGCTTTCTCCCCCACATTTACTCTCCGCGAAAAAACAATTATAAAACAAAACGGCTCATAAACAAAGAATACAATTACAAAACACAAAAGCAGAGCCAAACATTAATTAAGGCAATTTTGAGCCACAAACAAAACAAAAAAAAGGACAGGTGAATTGGAAGTTGAAGTTTAAATGAGCAGAAGCAAAATGAGTCACCGTGACTGGCTGCTGGCTGTAAGCACTGTTTAGCGTTTTGGCCCTGATTGTCTACGCTAATTAGCCACAAATGCTGTTGTCCTTAGCTCGACGGGATTGTGGCAAGCTGACTGAAACGGTTGACAAAATGAGCGATTGTACTGATTGACAAACGGTCAAACAAAGACTGACAAACTGATTGACTTGTGCTAATTTCAAGTAGTTGTTGTTGTTGTTCACCAACTGGTTTGTCATTTGCAGCCGAATTTGATTGCGGCTTCAAACCAAAATTAAACTGCTGGTAGGCATTTTAGCGTTAATATTATAATGCACTTTATTTGTTGCCATTGGTTAGTCGATGTTGATATAGAAAATGTACAAATGGAACATCAAAACTTTACGAAAATATGCTGCTGCGAACTTAAAGTGCATTAAAATAAATCTTATTCTGCTAGGTTATTTTTTTTGGTATAGAATTTAACCAACCAAAAATGTTTAGATAAATTTATTGCACATGCTGCTTTTCGAATTCATTAAATTAAACAGATTACACAATGCAAATGTTGTTAGTCGGAACGGTTTATCTAACATATTTTAAATAAACAATTGCACAAAAAATTAATTTTCTCATTCGACGCAACTTTTCCAAAAATAAATCTCAAACTTTTGTGAATACAAAAAGCTTGTTTTATTTTTGTTTGCACGAAACTCAACTTAAACTGAATGTAAAACATAGAATATATATATTTTATATATATCAAAAATAAGATGAAAAATTATTTTTATTAATAATCATAATACATTTTAGTTTAGCTCACTTTTTGCACTTTTGCACTTAACAAATAAAGTTATATTAATTAAATAGTTCTCGCTCTACATAATGGCACCTTAGCCAACTGGCTTTCAGTACTATGTTAATTTAATAAAGCCAGCTTTATGTCTTTTAGCACTTAAACTAAAAGCAGCAGCAGCAACAAAAAAAAATAGTGCTTTCACGCATTTAGCAAAAGTGTTTAACATATTTAAATTTTTGTTGTTTTTCACAGAGTTTTTCACAGTTTCAGTCAAAGAGAAAATTGTTGTGTGAAACGCCCGATGAAAGTTTTTGCATTTAGAAACTTTTCCATAGAGGAACAACAGCTAACAACTGTCAGAAGTGTCGAGAGAGCTGCCAGCTGTGTGGGGCCAATAAATGATTTAAGTCTAAGTCTAAGCAAATATGCAAATATTTGCACGTGCAATTCGATAAAAGTTTGTCCAATTGACGCCACAGTTGATTTATGTTTATGTCCCGCTGGCATTTTCGGTGAAAGAAAACTAAATACAAAAAAAAACAATAAAATAAAACACTTTTCTTACTTACGATTTGCACACAATTCATTGAACAGCTGCCCGCAAATGATGCGTACATACATAAATCATTCGATCAGTTAAGTATATATATTTATTTTTTTAGTTTGAACTTTTCTTTTGTAATCTGCTTTTATCTATTTTAAACACTTGTCCACTTCGACAGACGTAAACAAAACTTTGCACAATTCTTTAAACAAGCGCAAGACGACCCAAATATTTATTTTATTTTTAACACGCACAAATTGTTAAAAATAATTTTTTTTTTTTTTTTTAATTATGTTATAGTTTGTTTTGGCTTAACACTTATTTGTACTCAATTTATTTTGTATTTAAACTTGACGGGCGACCAGCGACCGTTTTGGGCGAATCCACTTGAAGGACTAACGAAGACAACCGGCACCAAAGTGCGTCTAGCCCCAATGCTGACAGAAAAAAAAAGCGCGCCAACTATAACTTCCACAAACGGATGCCACCATGTGTGATTGGCTGAAGAGCGCAGTCGCTGCTTAAATAATATGGGCATGCTCACTATCAAGGGACGCCAGTGTACTTTTGTATTTGTTGCTTTGTTGTGGATGCCATTTGGGCAACTGTTGATTTTCGTTTTAGTGAATCAAAAGCATTTCATTCATCATTTTGCATGCGACTCACAGCTGCTCAAATACTTTTCTTCAGTTATATTTAGCTGAATTTATTTTAGACAACTTTCGGTTTGAGCAGTTTAAAATGCAAATAAAAAATAATTAAATGTTTAAGTAATCCCTTGATTTTATTCCCATAACAATCAATAGATTTTATCATGTTAATACAATGCAATATTATTTAATTTTTATTTCGGATTTCAATACAAATAAACATATAAAGTTTAATCATGGATCTTCACATAGTTTTGTGTTTGTATTGAATACTTTGCCTGTCTGGCACAGTGGCGTCGTTGTAAAGAATGGGCACAATGGCGATCTCAGGAGACACGCGGTCAAAAAAAATGTGCCCTCTGCTGCTGGTGCGCTGAGCACCATTAAAAGGGCCACGACTGTCAAATAGATAAGGAACTTGGGAGGCATCGTCGTTGTTAACTTAACACGATAGATTGCTGGTTTCAACTGACATTTTGTTTAAATACAGTGGCCTATTTATATGGTTTACAAACGTTCTCTATTTAACTTATTTGCTTATTAAAACTATTAACATAATATTTACACTGATGGCACGAGCAAAAATTACTATGTATGAGATCACGAGTTAATTGTGCAATTAAAGTTGTCACTGTGTCAATATTTATCTGATTATTTGCAATTGTTGCATTAATCAATTATTATTTTTATAGTGTATACATTTGTATCCATCTAAAAGTCGATAAGTATAGTTTTTAAATAATTTTATATATGTACATATATTCAAATAAAATAAGATGAATATTCAATCAACCCGATTTGGACAATAGTTAAACTTTATAAGTTATATTTTATTTAAACAGTAATGGTTGATTGAATTCAATTGACGCATTTGATTCGATTCCAAGTATTTAGGTCGAACCATTTGTACAAATAATATGCAACATTCCCTTAGTGCATCACTTCCGAATCAACTCCATATAAATAGCTCAGCTCAATTTGGATCAGCAACAGATCAGCGATGCCTTCCCAGTTTCTTATCTACATTTGCCTGGCTGCCATGCTAATGGTCTTTTGTGCACCTGCAGCCGAAGGAACATTCCTACTGTTTGCCTGCTTAACTGGATCACCATTGTGTCCATACCGCACTACCACTCCACGGTGTCCAACAGCTGGTGAAGTCTATAATCCAGTTACTCGTGAATGTGCATAACAGTTTAAAATATGCAGCAATGCATTTTGAATATTGATTGATTCCCAAATAAATGCATTATGGTACATTGAAACAGTATCATTTTTACTTCTTACGCAACTTGATGGATTAGCTGGAATTTTTTCAAGAAGATGTTAAAAACAGGCAGTGATCTAATAGTTCTTAAGTTCCATTTCCTATAAAATTGTCTTATCCCAAATGTTAACTCAACTAGGATTTCGTTATGATCATTAAAAAAACCAAGCAGTGGAAATGATTGTTAATTCTTGTGTGCCCAACATTGAGCAAGGGTAACACGCACTTATGTAAGTAAAGTTGATTGATAATTGTTTACCATATGCTAGACTGAACTCATTGTTAACTCAATCATACGCATAAAAAGTATTTAGCTTGAACCATTTGTGCAAATATTATTTATTTAATGCACCGCATCAAGGTTCAGCATAAAATCCATATAAATACCACAGCTCAATTCGGATCTGCAACAGATCGGGAACAGCTTCAACGATGGCTTCCAAGTTACTAATCTACTTTTGCCTGGCTGCCATTTTAATGGTCTTTTGTGCACCTGCAGCCGAGGCCACATTATTATTGTTTGCCTGCTTGACTGGATCTCCGTTGTGTCCATTCAGCACTACCACTCCACGGTGTCCAATGGCTGGTCAAGTCTATAATCCAGTTATTCGTGAATGTGCATAAGTTAATTAATAAATAAACTATGTACTTTGTATTAATTGTTATTTTAAATTTTATTATAATTTATTATTTCAATACAATGTAATAAAATAAATTTATTAAAATAACTGAGCGGAGCTTTCTATAATAAAAAAAAAATAACATCATTTAAATTCAGTTTTGGCTTCATTTATTTTTGCCAAACTTCGCCAAAGTGTAATCCAGTTGGCATTATTCACCGATTCAAGCACAGCTTTGACTAATGCACCAAATCAACTGTCAGTTTTGTGCTCTAAAGTCGCTTATTGAAGCCAAAGCCTTCAGCAGCCAACAGCTCAAGTGAAATTTATTCAGAGCTTTGCATGAAATTACTTTATTTTGTTGTTTGAAATTGCGTGTCAAATGTCACATTGACTTGTTGCGTCTGCTGCCCACGCGACTTGCCCGATGCGGCATGCAACATTGATATTATTAAGATAATTATAATCAAAACTGCCACCCACGTGCAGCGTCGTCAGCATTTGCGTAAAGAACATAGAGTACCTAATAAAACATAGATAAAAAATAAACACAAAACTAAAAAAAATTTTTTTTTAATGTTTTCTTGTTTTTATTAAACTTAACCTTAACAAGACTTGGCTTACATTAAAACTTCTTTTGATTAAACTAAACCTTATAACGAATATGTTTGTTTCTCGTTTTGATGCAGACTTCTTTTGTGCTTTCAGAAACAGTCAAGTCGGTATTACTATTCATATGTTGTACGTGCTATAATCTAACTGCATGCCAGTTTCTTGTTAGCAAGTTCAACTTTATGAGGGGCTATGAGAAAGAGCAATAGCTTAACCAAAGCAATCACGCACGTCCAGACGTATGAGTGATATTTAATTAATTTGCCGTCTACTTGCCATTTGGTGTAAACCTAACACTCCGTAGACAACTTCAAACAAAGTTTTTGAGAATGAATGGAAAGCCAACTGTCAACAGCTGCAATAGTAGCAATTTATTTGTCCACGTGGGATTGATGATGTTACATCACACCAGCCAGGTGAAGTGAAACAAAGAAGCACAAAGTTTGACAACACACCTTGGAGGCAGGTAATTTAAGTATTCCTTGGTAACTTCAAATAACACCAGCTTCGCGTAAAATATAAATTGGATTTTTTAACATCCTTTTAGCACTTACAATTTTGGATTTGCTATCAAGCTTTTATTGTCACTAAAAAAAAAGTGTTGAATCAGGCACGTGCCCCATTCCCTTTACACACGTAAAGTAGTGCAATAATGGGAAAACCATTTCCTAAAACATTGAATAATATCAGTTAAAGGTGTTTTCTAGAATGGTCTTTAAAATTGAATGACAATTAAGTTTGGTTTTGGAATTTTGCGTTGTATTTTCTAATTATTTATTGAGTTAAGCGATAGTTCTTTTATTTTTTATTTATGTTTTGTAAATACGCCACCATTATCAATTCCATTTAAGTTTATTGTATTTATTTTTGCAGCACGTGCGCCCAAAAGTAGGCAACAAAAGATACATTTTACTATACGGTTTACTATATCTTAGTTAGGTTTTCTTTTATTGTTTTTGCTTTGTTGTATGCAGTCAACATTTTTTTGTTTGGCTTTCTATTCAGCTAATTGAATGCCAATTGATTTGTATGAATTGCATCTGTACTGTTCGTGTGTGTGTATGTAGGGTGTAGGACATTGTGTGTGCGGGTGTGTGTGTGTGGGAAGTCGTTTCATTGGTTTCTCATTCGGCAAAACATTTGTCAACAGCTTACAAAAATTTAATGGCCACTTTCTCTTTTGACTCTGTCAGCATTTTATGCGGCTGTAAATAATTTATTGAGTCATGCTCACAATATTAAATTGCTTGCAATCAATTCAACAATTTGACAAATTTGAATTAAACTTCGAATAAAAAATAATAGAAATAATGATTTCTTTGATTTAAAACTTGGATTACTTTTATTTCCTTTTAATTGAGATTTATTTGCGGATTTCGAAGCGTTCATTTTTATACATATATTTTTTATAATGTAAAGAAACTGTAAGGACATCAAATGGTAAAGTTTTTCACTTGGCTTTTTTTATTATTTTTGTTTGCCTTCAAGGCAGCCCTTGGGGATCCTTGATTCATTTGTCGATGAGCAGAGAAGTGGAAACAAAAAAAGTGCGGCTTCTGCTGAGAAAATGTTAATTTTTTTTGAGCGCAAACTGTAAATGGCTTTATTTGCAAATATGTATCTGTGTGAAAGTCTCACAAATTTAATTTTGCTTATTAGGGTCTCTTTGGCATAAACTACTTGGATCACTTGGGTCTGAATATTTGCCTCTGGCATATGTTAAAATATATTCAAATTTAGCTAAAGCTTTTTTTTTGCTCGGCCGAAAAGTATTCAAGATTGATGCCACTTTACATTTTGTGTTTTATTAAAGTGTTTTAGGTGCCAAAAAGATACATAAATTGTTAAATTAATGTTGTTATAATAAACTAATAACGAAAAGGTCAATTTGATATATTAAATTCCGAAGCCAAAAAAAAAAGACAAAAACACTGCGTCAACTTTTCTAAAAGCTACTAGGTTGAGTAATAAGTATTCTGCTAAGCTGAGTTGAATAATGTGTAATTCAAGACGGCCATGTCATTTGCTTTTTTTTTACTTTGTTTCTTTGTTTTTGCCATGAATATCAACTACAACAACAACATTTAAATGTTAGCATCCATTAATGTGACCATTGCTCATTGGAGCTTCGCTCGACTTCTGAGTTTGAGTTCTGAGTTCTGAGTTTGAGGGTTCAGTTACTAAAAACATTACATAATACAGGCACGTAGTCACTGAAAGTAATGTTAAAGCTTGACCATTGGGTTGGCTTTAATACGCTTTGCACTTAATTAGTGGCACATAATAAATGACTCACTGGCTCTCCTCTCTCTCTATGCCATTGAATTTGAGCAGTCATCGAAGCAGAAGAGTTTTCTTTCTATTTGACTTGTTTTTGACTCTACTCGATTCAATAGCATTTATTGTGCAACTAAATGTGGCCACTTGTTGTCACTTGACTGGCAATTGAGAGCGCTTCACTTAAATATTAATAAGGTGGCTTTAAATTATACTTAAGCAGTGTGTTTCAAAGGTTTGTTTTGCTTTTGGTATCTACACCCAGTCGAACTTGTATGTAACGAAAATATTTCTATTACAATTCTTAATCATTATTTCTTATTAAGAGAATATTTGCACAGTTTGCCAATAGCAGCTGGACAGGTAAGTGACTTAAAGCTGACTTTGACCCGCATTAAATGAGCATTAACATTGACAAACACAACTTTCCATGTGTTGTTGATCCAACCCAGTTTATAAACAAAAGTTTGTTAAGCTAATGCCAACGGCCAATTATGCACCGAAGTGCGCTAGATAGTAATTCTGGCAAATTTTATTTATTTGTCAGTTGAATTATATAGAATTTTGCAAAATTCATTGGAAATGAAATTAGTTGGCATGCGACAATTGCGTAATTGCCACTGCTTGTCTCTCTCTCTCTCTCTATCTCTCTCTCTCTCTCTCTCTTTCATCTCCCTTTCACCCTGACAGTTGTGTTTGTAACTAATCGGTTTAGCAGCAATGTCAAATTGCCCAAAATTAGATATTCAATTTGAGATAATTTTGTATTTGGTCTAATTTGAGTTATTGCAATGCAAGTTTAAGCTCTGTGGTTATTTGCAAATAACATGATTTTCAATGCAATCAATTTGGAATTTAAGTGCCAATAAAACAAATTTAAAGAGCTTTTGGTGCTATTTTGATAAGTTATTGGAAATGATACTAAATAATATTAAATGCTTTGACTTGTGTATTTATTTATATTTCGAACTTTCTCCTTGATATTTTGTTCTTGAATTAATAGTTTGTAATCAGACTGAGTAAAAGGCCACGAGCTGACTAATTTTTGTAATTGCATTCTTTTGGCATCGTGCTTCATTCAATTGCTGCCAATCAAACTTGGCACAAAAAAAAATGCGGATCGTTGTCAACAGCTGTAAAAAGTTGACAAGTGTCCTTTTAATTAGGATATGGTCTTAGGATAGATACTATTGAGTAAAAAAGAGGTATAATTTTTGCTGATTTTTAACATATAATTTAAGAAAACCCAAATTAAAACCCTTTTTTCTATTTTGGTTGTTTGGCAGGCAGCCCCCAGCTGGTAATTAACAAGTTTCTTGGCCACAATGCCCAAGTTTGCCAAGCGTAAACAATCTTCCACAACAATTTGTTGTGATGCCGGAAACGGAAGTGGGCATAGCGAAGCGGTGGTAAAAAAAATGTTAGACACGGAAAGAAGGTGAAGCGTTTCATTTATAACCGGCAAATTTGCATATACATATAAATTTTTCAAAATGTAAATAAAGATTTCAACTTGATAAACATAACACTAGCAGACGATGCGTAGGCGTTGTTGTTGTTGTTGTTGTTGGTTTTTATGAAGTTGTTGTTGTTGTTGTTGTTACTTGACAACTTTTCCGTTTTGTGGAATGAGGCAAAAGACGCAACGCAGTTAAAAGTTCCCTTCTCTCCCGGTTCGTGTGCGCATATTTTTATATTATATTGTATTTACTTCTTTTTTATTCTGTTTTTTTTTTTTTATTGGCACGCGCCGCGGTTGCTCATGAATAATGCAAGAGAGAGGAAAACCAGACAGAACAGAAAATAAACAAGCTTTCATTAATGTCCTTATTTTGTTGCATTTTATTTTCATTTGTTTTCTTGCGCTGACGAACAATTAAAGCCAAATAATGTTAATGCCAAGCGACAGTAGCTGCAGCCAAAATATGCAAATATCCAGACTTTTGATGAGGGTTTCGTTCCAAAACAGACTCCAACTACTTCATCCATTCACGCAAATGTGAATCATTTGACAGGAGCTTCGCCAGCACAAAAAAAAGATTTATTCTCAAAAACTGCATAAGAGGGTAAGAACCAAAACCAAACAAAGCTGGAAACAGAAAACAAAAAAAAACGTTATGAAAAGGAAGAAGAAGAAACCAAACGAAAATTTAAAAAGAATAGACTTTGACATCTGCAATTGACAACTGAAATATGCTGTTGCACTTTTTATAGGGCTGCTCAGCATTTGAAAACCGATAAGCTGTCTAAGGAATAGCCCAACAAAGCTATGCAGACTTTTGCAAAGAACAAAATTGGCTAAAGTCTTGAACATTTGAAACTCACAACTAATGCACAAAAGAAAGAAAAAATCTTATTACCTGGTGGGAAATTTAATTTAGATTTAAACAAAAATTTCAAAACAAACATTTAATAACTCGCAAAGAATGACGATAATTAATGGTTGATTATAAATTCGTCATGCCGTTTATTGATATAGT
>JAWNNU010001350.1:0-26766 GCA_035044585.1 Scaptomyza polygonia | reverse complement strand
CGTTGCAGTCGGACGCACCCGACTGCGGTATACTCGATACCAGTAGTAAAACAGATTAAAAGAGAGAGCTGATTGCAATGGTGTGTGGATACGGCAGGGGTGTATGCTGCTGCAGGGGTGTATGCTGCCTCAAAGATTGTCTGGTGCAGATGGGGATGCCAAAAAGCTATCTTCCTTCCAAATTTGGTGATTCTAGCTCAAAGTTAGAAGAATATGGTGGATGGTAGGCTGGGGGAGGTATGGGGGGGGGGGGCTTGGCATCAAAATTTTAGCTGAAGATCTGTGTATGATGTCAATTGCTATCCTCATACCAAATTTGGTGACTCTAGCTCAAAGTTAGTAGAATATGGTGGAAGGGGGGCTGGGGGCGGTATGGGTGGGGGGCGCCATCCACTTTTTTTGGGTTTCTTCATCACCTATCTTGGCCCCAAATTTGGCGGCTCTAGCTCAAACAAGTAGAAACGTTGCAGTCGGACGCACCCGACTGCGGTATACTCGATACCAGTAGTAAAACAGATTAAAAGAGAGAGCTGATTGCAATGGTGTGTGGATACGGCAGGGGTGTATGCTGCTGCAGGGGTGTATGCTGCCTCAAAGATTGTCTGGTGCAGATGGGGATGCCAAAAAGCTATCTTCCTTCCAAATTTGGTGATTCTAGCTCAAAGTTAGAAGAATATGGTGGATGGTAGGCTGGGGGAGGTATGGGGGGGGGGCTTGGCATCAAAATTTTAGCTGAAGATCTGTGTATGATGTCAATTGCTATCCTCATACCAAATTTGGTGACTCTAGCTCAAAAATAGTAAACTATGTGGGAAGGGGGGATGGGGTTGGTAAGGGGGGGCGTGGCATCCAAACTTTTGCTGCAGATCTATTTATGATGTCAATAGCTATTCTCAAACCGAATTTGGTGACTCTAGCTCAAAGTTAGTAGAATTTGGTAGAAGGGGGGCTGGGTGCTGGGGGCTGGTATGGGGGGGGTGTGGCGTCCAAAGTTTTTCTGCAGATCTGTTTATGATGTTAATTGCTATCCTCATACCAAATTTGGTGGCTCTAGCTCAAAGTTAGTAGAATATGGTGGAAGGGGGGCTGGGGGCGGTATGGGTGGGGGGCGCCATCCACTTTTTTTGGGTTTCTTCATCACCTATCTTGGCCCCAAATTTGGCGGCTCTAGCTCAAAAAATGTGGAAAATATAGGCGTTTTTGATTTCAAAATGCAGGGGGCTCGGGTTCAGGGGGGGCGCGGCTCCAAAACTTTAATGCAGTTTTTTGGGGATTGTTATTAGCTATCTTCCTACCAAATTTGGTGACTCTAGCCTTAACGCTTTGGAAAATACACGCATTCCCGTTTTTAGTGAAGCATTGGGGCGGTTTGGGGCAGCTTGGGCAGTATGGATTGGCGTGGCATCCAAAGTTTTTATTCATTTATTTTGGGACTATAATCACCTATTTTGGCACAAAATTTGGTGGCTCTAACTCAAAAACTGTAAAAGATATAAGCATTTCTGTTTTTCAACTGCGGGGGGGCTGGGGGCGGAATGGGTGGGTGGGGCTCCAAAACTTTGATGCAGTTTTTGGGGGGTCGTAACCAGTTATCTACCTACCAAATTTTGTGACTCTAGCTCAAACACTATGGAAGATACACGCACTACCGTTTTTAGCGAAGCGTTGGGGTGGTTGAGGGCGGATAGGGCAGTATAGATGGGCGTGGCATCCAAAGTTGTAATGAATTGGGTTCGAGATCGTTACCACCTATCTTGGTACCAAATTTGGAGGGTCTAGCTCAAAAACTGTAGTAGATATGGGCATTTTTAGTGTTAAATTGCGGGGGGGCTGGGGGCGGTATGGGTGGGCGTGGCTCCAAAATTTTTGATGCAGTTTTCTGGGGATTGTTAGTAGCTATTTTCTCCCCAAATTTGGTAGTTCTAGCTGTAAGGGCTTGCGAAATAGCTGGATCTATCGATTTTACGTTATCGAGTTTATCGATTTGCCAGCCCCCTAGTTATCGTAGAACTCCAATCTTGACACTTTAATTTACTATGCCATAGATAAACAGATTTGCAAAGTTTAAAGTCTCTAACTTGAAGGGTGTGGAAAAAAGTTGCGAACATACAGACGGACAGACGGACAGACACCATGACGGACATTGCACAAACCCAATATACTCTTTACCTTCGGTATCGAGTATAAACAGAAAATAAATGTCACAAAACGACTTACGATAAGAAGATTGAGCGTGTTGGCATTAAACGCCTAGTTACGCATAAATCAGAAAAACCTTTAAGTTACAGGCATCCAAAATCAACAAACTAGACTAGAAATTACCCTGTACTCTGCATTCAAATATTATTTTTTAATGTCTCAAAACAAGCTTCGGGCATTGAGCTAAAGCGTTTGTTAAACATACATATATTTTTTTGTCGCCTGCCGCTTGATAAACATTGACAATCATATCCTGCCTCGAGGCTCGAGGGTAACGCCGAAAAAGCCGACAAAACAATTTGAAATGAATACCGTGTCGGAGCACACACATAAATATCAATTTACTCAACCTCTTGTCAGGTCGCCAGAGTTGCGCAAATGAAATGCAATTTATTATATTCACGATATTGTTAAAGTCGATAAAAACACCTGATAAATACTTTGAGCGTGTACAAAATGTTAGTCATAGTGCTATATGTTAAAGAGACGCCTGACTGTCGACGGCAACACGACTTTTCATGGCAACCCAAACACATTTGTGGGCAATTAAATTCCGAAACGCAACCAAATGTTCCGGATATTGACTCTCTGCTCTCGGCCATAAATATGTCAGCACCGAAATTATATCAGCAAACAACATCGAAACGAAAGTTTTCAAGCTTGTCTGCTTGCACTAATTCAATTGTAGCCTGACAAATAAATACAAATACAAACATACGTACATAAAAAAGAAAGGGGAACACAAAAGTTTCCATGGAAATTTCATCTACTTGTGACCAGTTCATGGAACAGTAAATTCTAACAAAGAGCAGACATGTGGCCAAGTTTTAGGATAGCAAGATCTAAGGCTACGATAGTTAAGGTGTAAGTGTTTGTGAGTGTAGAAATGAAAATATGCCTAGCTTAAAAAGTCAAACCACAACGTTAACGGGAAGTTTATTAAGTATATTAACAGTTGAAAAACGTCTGAAATGATAGAAGTAAGTAGTCTTCTTTTAGTAGGAAATAGCCTAAGTAAGCAATTTTTTAAAAACAATTGCAAAACGAGATTCTCTAGATTTAAGGTGTCAGAGAAACGGGCTTAAATCCTTTTTGTGGCTAAGTGCAAGTATCATTAACTTGGTTTAAACTCTTAGCTAACGCAAACGACTCGATTACTTTTTTGACAAAGTTCGCTTTTCCATAACAAACTGTACAACTTTAAAGGCAAACCAGACCAGACTTGGCTTGTCTATAACATTTCTTGTTTTAATTACATTACATTAATAAGCCAGACTCGTTCATTATTTCATTGCTTAATCTATGTTTGTGTTAAGCTAAGCTTAATCTACTATAAATCCTTTAATGGCTATCGTTATTTATGCAGGCACACATCCTATGAGAACTATGGGCAAGGTTGCACAAAAGTTAAAGCTTTGAAAAGCGTATCATGTTTTGATTCCCCAGAAACACTTTTAACCGCTAGAAGTTTTATAATTTTTGGCACAAAAACTTAGTTTTGCTTGAATTAGTAATAAATCTCTTGAGTGAAAAATCGTCGACTAAAAACTTTGAACATTCACATACAAAGTAAGAATGCACAAACAGAAAGTAAGAAAGTCAGCAAATCAACATAAAATAAGTCAAGATACCAAAACTTATCCTTAACAAAAAAACTAAAACAGTAGCAAGTTGTACAAGTGAAAAACAAGAAAGAAGAAGCTCATCAAAAGCATCAACGCATCAGGATGCAAATGAGTTACAATAAAATGAGAAAGAAACAAATTTGAATGAACTACCCAGAAAGGGAACAAAGAAAAAGTTAAAACTAAAAGTTAAAGTAGTGAAGCTAAAAAACAATTAGAACAAATGCCATCAAGCGTATTTGTCAACATGAAACACTTTTGTGTTATATAAGTAAGTATTTATCCACGCAGGTTAACAGATATATGTATGTGTATTTGTCTATTGCCACAAATTGCACATATGTGTGTACAATGTACAATATGTAAATGTATGTGAACTTGTGGGCATATTATGTTCATACATTGTTAAGCATACGCCAGGTGTGCCAGGCCAATTTCATTAACCGCACAAAGTTTTGCATGTGGCTGCGCATAGTTTTAAACGACAGCAGCTCGACAATCATCCATTGTTACAAATTAGCTTTATTGTCTAGGGTAATCAGGCGAAAATCAACTAGGAAATTCTTTTACTTGAAGCTGGTGAAGTTTCGAATACTCTTGCTGGCATTTCAAACAAAGTTGTAGATTGTATTGGCAACACAATTTTCCACCTTTGTGATCTAAAACTTAGTTGAGAGCTCTTCTTTTTTTTGGTAATTTAATGCAAGCCAAGCGTTACATAATACATCAGGTTATTAAAACCACTTCCGCAAGGGTACCATTAGTTTCAACTCTTTTTGACTTTTTCCATTAAAATTAAGCGAATGCAGCAGCGTATACGTGATAATTTCTAATGCTTTCTTCCCCACATTTACTCTCTGCGAAAAAACAATTATAAAACAAAACGGCTCATAAACAAAGAATACAATTACAAAACACAAAAGCAGAACCAAACATTAATTAAGGCAATTTTGAGCCACAAACAAAAAAAAAAAAGGACAGGTGAATTGGAAGTTGAAGTTTAAATGAGCAGAAGCAAAATGAGTCACCGTGACTGGCTGCTGGCTGTAAGCACTGTTTTGCGTTTTGGCCCTGATTGTCTACGCTAATTAGCCACAAATGCTGTTGTCCTTAGCTCGACGGGGTTGTGGCAAGCTGACTGAAACGGTTGACAAAATGAGCGATTGCACTGATTGACAAACGGTCAAACAAAGACTGACAAACTGATTGACTTGTGCTAATTTCAAGTAGTTGTTGTTGTTGTTGTTGTTCACCAACTGGTTTGTCATTTGCAGCCGAATTCGATTGCGGCTTGAAACCAGAATTAAACTGCTGGTAGGCATTTTAGCGTTAATATTATAATGCACTTTATTTGTTGCCATTGGTTAGTCGATGTTGATATAGAAAATGTACAAATGGAACATCAAAACGTTACGAAAATATGCTGCTCTGAACTAGAACTGCATTAAAATGAATCTTATTCTGCTAGGTTATTTGTTTTGGTATAGAATTTAATCAACCAAAAATGTTTAGATAAATTTATTGCACATGCTGCTTTTCGAATTCATTAGATTAAACAGATTACACAATGCAAATATTTTTAGTCGGAACGGTTTATCTAACATATTTTAAATAAACAATTGCACATAAAATTAATTTTCTCATTCGACGCAACTTTTCCAAAAATAAATCTCAAACTTTTGTGAATACAAAAAGCTTGTTTTATTTTTGTTTGCACGAAACTCAACTTAAACTGAATGTAAAACATAGAATATATATATTTTATATATATTAAAAATAAGATGAAAAATTATTTTTATTAATAATCATAATACATTTTAGTTTAGCTCACTTTTTACACTTTTGCACTTAACAAATAAAGTTATATTAATTAAATAGTTCTCGGTCTACATAATGGCACCTAAGCCAACTGGCTTTCAGTACTATGTTAATTTAATAAAGCCAGCTTTATGTCTTTTAGCACTTAAACTAAAAGCAGCAGCAGCAACAAAAAAAAATAGTGCTTTCACGCATTTAGCAAAAGTGTTTAACATATTTAAATTTTTGTTGTTTTTCACAGAGTTTTTCACAGTTTCAGTCAAAGAGAAAATTGTTGTGTGAAACGCCCGATGAAAGTTTTTGCATTTAGAAACTTTTCCATAGAGGAACAACAGCTAACAACTGTCAGAAGTGTCGAGAGAGCTGCCAGCTGTGTGGGGCCAATAAATGATTTAAGTCTAAGTCTAAGCAAATATGCAAATATTTGCACGTGCAATTCGATAAAAGTTTGTCCAATTGACGCCACAGTTGATTTATGTTTATGTCCCGCTGGCATTTTCGGTGAAAGAAAACTAAACACAAAAAAAAAACACTTTTCTTACTTACGATTTGCACACAATTCATTGAACAGCTGCCCGCAAATGATGCGTACATACATAAATCATTCGATCAGTTAAGTATATATATATTTATTTTTTTAGTTTGAACTTTTCTTTTGTAATCTGCTTTTATCTATTTTAAACACTTGTCCACTTCGACAGACGTAAACAAAACTTTGCACAATTCATTAAACAAGCGCAAGACGACCCAAATATTTATTTTATTTTTAACACGCACAAATTGTTAAAAATAATTTTTTTTTTTTTTTTTTTGAATTCTGTTATAGTTTGTTTTGGCTTAACACTTATTTGTACTCAATTTATTTTGTATTTAAACTTGACGGGCGACCAGCGACCGTTTTGGGCGAATCCACTTGAAGGACTAACGAAGGCAACCGGCGCCAAAGTGCGTCTAGCCCCAATGCTGACAGAAAAAAAAGCGCGCCAACTATAACATCCACAAACGGATGCCACCATGTGTGATTGGCTGAAGAGCGCAGTCGCTGCTTAAATAAGATGGGCATGCTCACTATCAAGGGACGACAGTGTACTTTTGTATATGTTGCTTAGTTGTGGATGCCATTTGGGCAACTGTTGATTTTCGTTTTAGTGAATCAAAAGCATTTCATTCATAATTTTGCATGCGACTCACAGCTGCCTAAATACTTTTCTTCAGTTATATTTAGCTGAGTTTATTTTAGACAACTTTCGGTTTGAGCAGTTTTAAATACAAATACAAAATAATTAAATGTTTAGGTAATCCCTTGCTTTTATTCCCATAACAATCAATAGACTTTATCATGTTAATACAATGCAATATTATTTAATTTTTATTTCGGATTTCAATACAAATAAACATATAAAGTTTAATCATGGATCTTCACATAGTTTTGTGTTTTTATTGAATACTTTGCCTGTCTGGCACAGTGGCGTCGTTGTAAAGAATGGGCACAATGGCGATCTCAGGAGACACGCGGTCAAAAAAAATGTGCCCTCTGCTGCTGGTGCGCTGAGCACCATTAAAAGGGCCACGACTGTCAAATAGATAAGGAACTTGGGAGGCATCGTCGTTGTTAACTTAACACGATAGATTGCTGGTTTCAACTGACATTTTGTTTAAATACAGTGGCCTATTTATATGGTTTACAAACGTTCTCTATTTAACTTATTTGCTTATTAAAACTATTAACATAATATTTACACTGATGGCACGAGCAAAAATTACTATGTATGAGATCACGAGTTAATTGTGCAATTAAAGTTGTCACTGTGTCAATATTTATCTGATTATTTGCAATTGTTGCATTAATCAATTATTATTTTTATAGTGTATACATTTGTATCCATCTAAAAGTCGATAAGTATAGTTTTTAAATAACTTTATATATGTACATATATTCAAATAAAATAAGATGAGAATACTTTGTAATTGAATATTCAATCAACCCGATTTGGACAATAGTTAAACTTAATTAGTTATATTTACTTTAAAAAGTATTTGTTGATTGAATTCAATTGACGCATTTGATTCGATTCCAAGTATTTAGGTCGAACCATTTGTACAAATAATATACAACATTCCCTTAGTGCATCACTTCCGAATCAACTCCATATAAATAGCTCAGCTCAATTTGGATCAGCAATAGATCGGGAACAGCTTCAGCGATGCCTTCCCAGTTTCTTATCTACATTTGCCTGGCTGCCATGCTAATGGTCTTTTGTGCACCTGCAGCCGAAGGTACATTCCTACTGTTTGCCTGCTTGACTGGATCACCATTGTGTCCATACCGCACTACCACGCCACGGTGTCCAACAGCTGGTGAAGTCTATAATCCAGTTACTCGTGAATGTGCATAACAGTTTAAAATATGCAGCAATGCATTTTGAATATTGATTGATTCCCAAATAAATGCATTATGGTACATTGAAACAGTATCATTTTTACTTCTTACGCAACTTGATGGATTAGCTGAAATTTTTTCAAGAAGATGTTTAAAACAGGCAGTGATCTAATAGTTCTTAAGTTCCATTTCCTATAAAATTGTCTTATCCCAAATGTTAACTCAACTAGGATTTCGTTATGATCAATAAAAAAAGCAAGCAGTGGAAATGATTGTTAATTCTTGTGTGCCCAACATTGAGCAAGGGTAACACGCACTTATGTAAGTAAAGTTGATTGATAATTGTTTACCATATGCTAGACTGAACTCATTGTTAACTCAATCATACGCATAAAAAGTATTTAGCTTGAACCATTTGTGCAAATATTATTTATTTAATGCACCGCAACAAGGTTCAGCATAAAATCCATATAAATACCACAGCTCAATTCGGATCTGCAACAGATCGGGAACAGCTTCAACGATGGCTTCCAAGTTACTAATCTACTTTTGCCTGGCTGCCATTTTAATGGTCTTTTGTGCACCTGCAGCCGAGGCCACATTATTATTGTTTGCCTGCTTGACTGGATCTCCGTTGTGTCCATTCAGCACCACCACTCCACGATGTCCAATGGCTAGTCAAGTCTATAATCCAGTAACTCGTGAATGTGCATAAGTTAATTAATAATTAAACTATGTACTTTGTATTAATTGTTATTTTAAATTTTATTATAATTTATTATTGTAAAATAAATTTATTGAAATAACTGAGCTGAGCTTTCAATAATAAAAAAAAAATAACATCATTTAAATTCAGTTTTGGCTTCATTTATTTTTGCCAAACTTCGCCAAAGTGTAATCCAATTGGCATTTTGCACCGATTCAAGCACAGCTTTGACTAATGCACCAAATCAACTGTCAGTTTTGTGCTCTAAAGTCGCTTATTGAAGCCAAAGCCTTTAGCAGCCAACAGCTCAAGTGAAATTTATTCAGAGCTTTGCATGAAATTACTTTATTTTGTTGTTTGAAATTGCGTGTCAAATGTCACATTGACTTGTTGCGTCTGCTGCCCACGCGACTTGCCCGATGCGGCATGCAACATTGATATTATTAAGATAATTATAATCAAAACTGCCACCCACGTGCAGCGTCGTCAGCATTTGCGTAAAGCACATAGAGTACCTAATAAAACATAGATAAAAAATAAACACAAAACTAAAAAAAAATATTTTTTTAATGTTTCCTTGTTTTTATTATACTTAACCTTATAACGAATATGTTTGATTCTCGTTTTGATGCAGACTTCTTTTGTGCTCTCAGAAATAGCCAAGTCGGTATTACTGTTCATATGTTGTACGTGCTATAATCTAACTGCATGCCAGTTTCTTGTTAGCAAGTTCAACTTTATGAGGGGCTGTGAGAAAGAGCAATAGCTTAACCAAAGCAATCACGCACGTCCAGACGTATGAGTGATATTTAATTAATTTGCCGTCTACTTGCCATTTGGTGTAAACCTAACACTCCGTAGACAACTTCAAACAAAGTTTTTGAGAATGAATGGAAAGCCAACTGTCAACAGCTGCAATAGTAGCAATTTATTTGTCCACGTGGGATTGATGATGTTACATCACACCAGCCAGGTGAAGTGAAACAAAGAAGCACAAAGTTTGACAACACACCTTGGAGGCAGGTAATTTAAGTATTCCATGGTAACTTCAAATAACACCAGCTTCGCGTAAAATATAAATTGGATTTTTTAACATCCTTTTAGCACTTACAATTTTGGATTTGCTATCAAGCTTTTATTGTCACTAAAAAAAAAGTGTTGAACCAGGCACGTGCCCCATTCCCTTTACACACGTAAAGTAGTGCAATAATGGCAAAACCATTTCCTAAAACGTTGAATGATATCAGTTAAAGGTGTTTTCTAGAATGGTGTTTAAAATTGAATGACAATTAAGTTTGGTTTTGGAATTTTGCGTTGTATTTTCAAATTATTTATTGAGTTAAGCAATAGTTCTTTTATTTTTTATTTATGTTTTGTAAATACGCCACCATTATCAATTCCATTTATGTTTATCGTATTTATTTTTGCAACACGTGCGCCCAAAAGTAGGCAACAAAAGATACGTTTTACTATACGTTTTACTATATCTTAGTTAGGTTTTCTTTTATTGTTTTTGCTTTGTTGTATGCAGTCAACATTTTTTTGTTTGGCTTTCTATTCAGCTAATTGAATGCCAATTGATTTGTATGAATTGCATCTGTACTGTTCGTGTGTGTGTATTTAGGGGGTAGGACATTGTGTGTGCGGGTGTGTGTGTGTGGGAAGTCGTTTCATTGGTTTCTCATTCTGCAAAACATTTGTCAACAGCTTACAAAAATTTAATGGCCACTTTCTCTTCTGACTCTGTCAGCATTTTATGCGGCTGTAAATAATTTATTGAGTCATGCTCACAATATTAAATTGCTTGCAATCAATTCAACAATTTGACAAATTTGAATTAAACTTCGAATAAAAAATAATAGAAATAATGATTTCTTTGATTTAAAACTTGGATTACTTTTATTTCCTTTTAATTGAGATTTATTTGCGGATTTCGAAGCGTTCATTTTTATACATAGATTTTTTATAATGTAAAGAAATTGAAAGGACATCAAATGGGAAAGTTTTTCACTTGGCTTTTTTTATTATTTTTTTTTGCCTTCAAGGCAGCCCTTGGGGATCCTTGATTCATTTGTCGATGAGCAGAGAAGTGGAAACAAAAAAAGTGCGGCTTCTGCTCAGAAAATGTTAATTTTTTTTGAGCACAAACTGTAAATGGCTTTATTTGCAAATATCTGTGTGCAAGTCTCACAAATTTAATTTTGCTTATTAGGGTCTCTTTGGCATAAACTACTTGGATCACTTGGGTCTGAATTTTTGCCTCTGGCATATGTTAAAATATATTCAAATTTAGCTAAAGCTTTTTTTTGCTCGGCCGAAAAGTATTCAAGATTGATGCCAATTTACATTTTGTGTTTTATTAAAGTGTTTTAGGTGCCAAAAAGATACATAAATTCTTAAATTAATGTTGTTATAATAAACTAATAATGAAAAGGTCAGTTTGATATACTAAATTTCGAAGCCAAAAAAAAAAAGAAAAAAACACTGCGTCAACTTTTCTAAAAGCTACTAGGTTGAGTAATAAGTATTCTGCTAAGCTGAGTTGAATAATGTGTAATTCAAGACGGCCATGTCATTTGCTTTTTGTTACTTTGTTTCTTTGTTTCTTGCCATGAATATCAACTACAACAACAACAACATTTAAATGTTAGCATCCATTAATGTGACCATTGCTCATTGGAGCTTCGCTCGACTTCTGAGTTTGAGTTCTGAGTTCTGAGTTTGAGGGTTCAGTTACTAAACATTACATAATACAGGCACGTAGTCACTGAAAGTAACGTTAAAGCTTGACCATTGGGTTGGCTTTAATACGCTTTGCACTTAATTAGTGGCACATAATAAATGACTCACTGTCTCTCCCTCTCTCTCTCTATGCCATCGAATTTGAGCAGCCATCGAAGCAGAAGAGTTTTCTTTCTATTTGACTTGTTTTTGACTCTACTCGAATCCATAGCATTTATTGTGCAACTAAATGTGGCCACTTGTTGTCACTTGACTGGCAATTGAGAGCGCTTCACTTAAATATTAATAAGGTGGCTTTAAATTATACTTAAGCAGTGTGTTTCAAAGGTTTGTTTTGCTTTTGGTATCTACACCCAGTCGAACTTGTATATAACGAAAATATTTCTATTACAATTCTTAATCATTATTTCTTATTAAGAGAATATTTGCACAGTTTGCCAATAGCAGCTGGACAGGTAAGTGACTTAAAGCTGACTTTGACCCGCATTAACAGAGCATTAACATTGACAAACACAACTTTCCATGTGTTGTTGATCCAACCCAGTTTATAAACAAAAGTTTGTTAAGCTAATGCCAACGGCCAATTATGCACCGAAGTGCGCTAGATAGTAATTCTGGCAAATTTTATTTATTTGTCAGTTGAATTATGTAGAATTTTGCAAAATTCATTGGAAATGAAATTAGTTGGCATGCGACAATTGCGTAATTGCCACTGCTTGTCTCTCTCTCTCTCTCTTTCAGCTCCTTTTCACCCTGACAGTTGTGTTTGTAACTAATCGGTTTAGCAGCAATGTCAAATTGCCCAAAATTAGATATTCAATTTGAGATAATTTTGTATTTGGTCTAATTTGAGTTATTGCAATGCAAGTTTAAGCTCTGTGGTTATTTGCAAATAACATGATTTTCAATGCAATCAATTTGGAATTTAAGTGCCAATAAAACAAATTTAAAGAGCTTTTGGTGCTATTTTGATAAGTTATTGGAAATGATACTAAATAATATTAAATGCTTTGACTTGTGTATTTATTTATATTTCGAACTTTCTCCTTGATATTTTGTTCTTGAATTAATAGTTTGTAATCAGACTGAGTAAAAGGCCACGAGCTGACTAATTTTTGTAATTGCATTCTTTTGGCATCGTGCTTCATTCAATTGCTGCCAATCAAACTTGGCACAAAAAAAAATGCGGATCGTTGTCAACAGCTGTAAAAAGTTGACAAGTGTCCTTTTAATTAGGATATGGTCTTAGGATAGATACCATTGAGGAAAAAATAGGTATAATATTTGCTGATTTTTAACATATAATTAAAGAAAAACCCAAATTAAAACCCTTTTTTCTATTTTGGCTGTTTGGCAGGCAGCCCCAGCTGGTAATTATCAAGTTGCTTGGCCACAATGCCCAAGTTTGCCAAGCGTAAACAATCTTCCACAACAATTTGTTGTGATGCCGGAAACGGAAGTGGGCATAGCGAAGCGGTGCTATAAAAAAATGTTAGACACGGAAAGAAGGCGAAGCGTTTCATTTATAACCGGCAAATTTGCATATACATATAAATTTTTCAAAATGTAAATAAAGATTTCAACTTGATAAACATAACACTAGCAGACGATGCGTAGGCGTTGTTGTGGTTGTTGGTTTTTATGAAGTTGTTGTTGTTGTTGTTTCTTGACAACTTTTCCGTTTTGTGGAATGAGGCAAAAGACGCAACGCAGTTAAAAGTTCCCTTCTCTCCCGGTTCGTGTGCGCATATTTTTATATTATATTGTATTTACTTCTTTTTTATTCTGTTTTTTTTTTTTTTATTGGCACGCGCCGCGGTTGCTCATGAATAATGCAAGAGAGAGGAAAACCAGACAGAACAGAAAATAAACAAGCTTTCATTAATGTCCTTATTTTGTTGCATTTTATTTTCATTTGTTTTCTTGCGCTGACGAACAATTAAAGCCAAATAATGTTAATGCCAAGCGACAGTAGCTGCAGCCAAAATATGCAAATATCCAGACTTTTGATAAGGGTTTCGTTCCAAAACAGACTCCAACTACTTCATCCATTCACGCAAATGTGAATCATTTGACAGGAGCTTCGCCAGCACAAAAAAAAAGATTTATTCTCAAAAACTGCATAAGAGGGTTAGAACCAAAACCAAACAAAGCTGGAAACAGAAAAAAAAGAAAACGTAATGAAAAGGAAAAAGAAGAAACCAAACGAAAATTTAAAAAGAATAGACTTTGACATCTGCAATTGACAACTGAAATATGCTGTTGCACTTTTTATAGGGCTGCTCAGCATTTGAAAAAATTACGCATTTCCAACCGATAAGCTGTTTAAGGAGAAGCCCAACAAAGCTATGCAGATTTTTGCTAAGAACAAAGTTGGCTTAAGTCTTGAACATTTGAAACTCACAACTAATGCACAAAAGAAAGAAAAAATTTTATTACCCAATGGGAAGTTTAATTTAGATTTAAAAGAAGCTAATTAATGGTTGATTATAAATTCGTCATGCCGTTTATTGATATAGTATGGGTGGTATGGTATGGGTGGGCGCGGCTCCAAAACTTTAATGCAGTTTTTTGACGATCGTTAATAGCTATTTTCCTACCAAATTTGGTGACTCTAGCCTTAACGCTTTGGAAAATACACGCATTCCCGTTTTTATTGAAGCATTGGGGCGGTTTGGGGCAGCTTGGGCAGTATGGATTGGCGTGGTATCCAAAGTTTTTATGAATTTTTTTGGGGGTTATAATTACCTATATTGGCACAAAATTTGGTGGCTCTAACTCAAAAACTGTAAAAGATATAAGCATTTCTGTTTTTCAACTGCGGGGGGGCTGGGGGCGGAATGGGTGGGTGGGGCTCCAAAACTTTGATGCAGTTTTTGGGGGGTCGTAACCAGTTATCTACCTACCAAATTTTGTGACTCTAGCTCAAACACTATGGAAGATACACGCACTACCGTTTTTAGCGAAGCGTTGGGGTGGTTGAGGGCGGATAGGGCAGTATAGATGGGCGTGGCATCCAAAGTTGTAATGAATTGGGTTCGAGATCGTTACCACCTATCTTGGTACCAAATTTGGAGGGTCTAGCTCAAAAACTGTAGTAGATATGGGCATTTTTAGTGTTAAATTGCGGGGGGGCTGGGGGCGGTATGGGTGGGCGTGGCTCCAAAATTTTTGATGCAGTTTTCTGGGGATTGTTAGTAGCTATTTTCTCCCCAAATTTGGTAGTTCTAGCTGTAAGGGCTTGCGAAATAGCTGGATCTATCGATTTTACGTTATCGAGTTTATCGATTTGCCAGCCCCCTAGTTATCGTAGAACTCCAATCTTGACACTTTAATTTACTATGCCATAGATAAACAGATTTGCAAAGTTTAAAGTCTCTAACTTGAAGGGTGTGGAAAAAAGTTGCGAACATACAGACGGACAGACGGACAGACACCATGACGGACATTGCACAAACCCAATATACTCTTTACCTTCGGTATCGAGTATAAACAGAAAATAAATGTCACAAAACGACTTACGATAAGAAGATTGAGCGTGTTGGCATTAAACGCCTAGTTACGCATAAATCAGAAAAACCTTTAAGTTACAGGCATCCAAAATCAACAAACTAGACTAGAAATTACCCTGTACTCTGCATTCAAATATTATTTTTTAATGTCTCAAAACAAGCTTCGGGCATTGAGCTAAAGCGTTTGTTAAACATACATATATTTTTTTGTCGCCTGCCGCTTGATAAACATTGACAATCATATCCTGCCTCGAGGCTCGAGGGTAACGCCGAAAAAGCCGACAAAACAATTTGAAATGAATACCGTGTCGGAGCACACACATAAATATCAATTTACTCAACCTCTTGTCAGGTCGCCAGAGTTGCGCAAATGAAATGCAATTTATTATATTCACGATATTGTTAAAGTCGATAAAAACACCTGATAAATACTTTGAGCGTGTACAAAATGTTAGTCATAGTGCTATATGTTAAAGAGACGCCTGACTGTCGACGGCAACACGACTTTTCATGGCAACCCAAACACATTTGTGGGCAATTAAATTCCGAAACGCAACCAAATGTTCCGGATATTGACTCTCTGCTCTCGGCCATAAATATGTCAGCACCGAAATTATATCAGCAAACAACATCGAAACGAAAGTTTTCAAGCTTGTCTGCTTGCACTAATTCAATTGTAGCCTGACAAATAAATACAAATACAAACATACGTACATAAAAAAGAAAGGGGAACACAAAAGTTTCCATGGAAATTTCATCTACTTGTGACCAGTTCATGGAACAGTAAATTCTAACAAAGAGCAGACATGTGGCCAAGTTTTAGGATAGCAAGATCTAAGGCTACGATAGTTAAGGTGTAAGTGTTTGTGAGTGTAGAAATGAAAATATGCCTAGCTTAAAAAGTCAAACCACAACGTTAACGGGAAGTTTATTAAGTATATTAACAGTTGAAAAACGTCTGAAATGATAGAAGTAAGTAGTCTTCTTTTAGTAGGAAATAGCCTAAGTAAGCAATTTTTTAAAAACAATTGCAAAACGAGATTCTCTAGATTTAAGGTGTCAGAGAAACGGGCTTAAATCCTTTTTGTGGCTAAGTGCAAGTATCATTAACTTGGTTTAAACTCTTAGCTAACGCAAACGACTCGATTACTTTTTTGACAAAGTTCGCTTTTCCATAACAAACTGTACAACTTTAAAGGCAAACCAGACCAGACTTGGCTTGTCTATAACATTTCTTGTTTTAATTACATTACATTAATAAGCCAGACTCGTTCATTATTTCATTGCTTAATCTATGTTTGTGTTAAGCTAAGCTTAATCTACTATAAATCCTTTAATGGCTATCGTTATTTATGCAGGCACACATCCTATGAGAACTATGGGCAAGGTTGCACAAAAGTTAAAGCTTTGAAAAGCGTATCATGTTTTGATTCCCCAGAAACACTTTTAACCGCTAGAAGTTTTATAATTTTTGGCACAAAAACTTAGTTTTGCTTGAATTAGTAATAAATCTCTTGAGTGAAAAATCGTTGACTAAAAACTTTGAACATTCACATACAAAGTAAGAATGCACAAACAGAAAGTAAGAAAGTCAGCAAATCAACATAAAATAAGTCAAGATACCAAAACTTATCCTTAACAAAAAAACTAAAACAGTAGCAAGTTGTACAAGTGAAAAACAAGAAAGAAGAAGCTCATCAAAAGCATCAACGCATCAGGATGCAAATGAGTTACAATAAAATGAGAAAGAAACAAATTTGAATGAACTACCCAGAAAGGGAACAAAGAAAAAGTTAAAACTAAAAGTTAAAGTAGTGAAGCTAAAAAACAATTAGAACAAATGCCATCAAGCGTATTTGTCAACATGAAACACTTTTGTGTTATATAAGTAAGTATTTATCCACGCAGGTTAACAGATATATGTATGTGTATTTGTCTATTGCCACAAATTGCACATATGTGTGTACAATGTACAATATGTAAATGTATGTGAACTTGTGGGCATATTATGTTCATACATTGTTAAGCATACGCCAGGTGTGCCAGGCCAATTTCATTAACCGCACAAAGTTTTGCATGTGGCTGCGCATAGTTTTAAACGACAGCAGCTCGACAATCATCCATTATTACAAATTAGCTTTATTGTCTAGGGTAATCAGGCGAAAATCAACTAGGAAATTCTTTTACTTGAAGCTGGTGAAGTTTCGAATACTCTTGCTGGCATTTCAAACAAAGTTGTAGATTGTATTGGCAACACAATTTTCCACCTTTGTGATCTAAAACTTAGTTGAGAGCTCTTCTTTTTTTTGGTAATTTAATGCAAGCCAAGCGTTACATAATACATCAGGTTATTAAAACCACTTCCGCAAGGGTACCATTAGTTTCAACTCTTTTTGACTTTTTCCATTAAAATTAAGCGAATGCAGCAGCGTATACGTGATAATTTCTAATGCTTTCTTCCCCACATTTACTCTCTGCGAAAAAACAATTATAAAACAAAACGGCTCATAAACAAAGAATACAATTACAAAACACAAAAGCAGAACCAAACATTAATTAAGGCAATTTTGAGCCACAAACAAAAAAAAAAAAGGACAGGTGAATTGGAAGTTGAAGTTTAAATGAGCAGAAGCAAAATGAGTCACCGTGACTGGCTGCTGGCTGTAAGCACTGTTTTGCGTTTTGGCCCTGATTGTCTACGCTAATTAGCCACAAATGCTGTTGTCCTTAGCTCGACGGGGTTGTGGCAAGCTGACTGAAACGGTTGACAAAATGAGCGATTGCACTGATTGACAAACGGTCAAACAAAGACTGACAAACTGATTGACTTGTGCTAATTTCAAGTAGTTGTTGTTGTTGTTGTTGTTCACCAACTGGTTTGTCATTTGCAGCCGAATTCGATTGCGGCTTGAAACCAGAATTAAACTGCTGGTAGGCATTTTAGCGTTAATATTATAATGCACTTTATTTGTTGCCATTGGTTAGTCGATGTTGATATAGAAAATGTACAAATGGAACATCAAAACGTTACGAAAATATGCTGCTCTGAACTAGAACTGCATTAAAATGAATCTTATTCTGCTAGGTTATTTGTTTTGGTATAGAATTTAATCAACCAAAAATGTTTAGATAAATTTATTGCACATGCTGCTTTTCGAATTCATTAGATTAAACAGATTACACAATGCAAATATTTTTAGTCGGAACGGTTTATCTAACATATTTTAAATAAACAATTGCACATAAAATTAATTTTCTCATTCGACGCAACTTTTCCAAAAATAAATCTCAAACTTTTGTGAATACAAAAAGCTTGTTTTATTTTTGTTTGCACGAAACTCAACTTAAACTGAATGTAAAACATAGAATATATATATTTTATATATATTAAAAATAAGATGAAAAATTATTTTTATTAATAATCATAATACATTTTAGTTTAGCTCACTTTTTACACTTTTGCACTTAACAAATAAAGTTATATTAATTAAATAGTTCTCGGTCTACATAATGGCACCTAAGCCAACTGGCTTTCAGTACTATGTTAATTTAATAAAGCCAGCTTTATGTCTTTTAGCACTTAAACTAAAAGCAGCAGCAGCAACAAAAAAAAATAGTGCTTTCACGCATTTAGCAAAAGTGTTTAACATATTTAAATTTTTGTTGTTTTTCACAGAGTTTTTCACAGTTTCAGTCAAAGAGAAAATTGTTGTGTGAAACGCCCGATGAAAGTTTTTGCATTTAGAAACTTTTCCATAGAGGAACAACAGCTAACAACTGTCAGAAGTGTCGAGAGAGCTGCCAGCTGTGTGGGGCCAATAAATGATTTAAGTCTAAGTCTAAGCAAATATGCAAATATTTGCACGTGCAATTCGATAAAAGTTTGTCCAATTGACGCCACAGTTGATTTATGTTTATGTCCCGCTGGCATTTTCGGTGAAAGAAAACTAAACACAAAAAAAAAACACTTTTCTTACTTACGATTTGCACACAATTCATTGAACAGCTGCCCGCAAATGATGCGTACATACATAAATCATTCGATCAGTTAAGTATATATATATTTATTTTTTTAGTTTGAACTTTTCTTTTGTAATCTGCTTTTATCTATTTTAAACACTTGTCCACTTCGACAGACGTAAACAAAACTTTGCACAATTCATTAAACAAGCGCAAGACGACCCAAATATTTATTTTATTTTTAACACGCACAAATTGTTAAAAATAATTTTTTTTTTTTTTTTTTTGAATTCTGTTATAGTTTGTTTTGGCTTAACACTTATTTGTACTCAATTTATTTTGTATTTAAACTTGACGGGCGACCAGCGACCGTTTTGGGCGAATCCACTTGAAGGACTAACGAAGGCAACCGGCGCCAAAGTGCGTCTAGCCCCAATGCTGACAGAAAAAAAAGCGCGCCAACTATAACATCCACAAACGGATGCCACCATGTGTGATTGGCTGAAGAGCGCAGTCGCTGCTTAAATAAGATGGGCATGCTCACTATCAAGGGACGACAGTGTACTTTTGTATATGTTGCTTAGTTGTGGATGCCATTTGGGCAACTGTTGATTTTCGTTTTAGTGAATCAAAAGCATTTCATTCATAATTTTGCATGCGACTCACAGCTGCCTAAATACTTTTCTTCAGTTATATTTAGCTGAGTTTATTTTAGACAACTTTCGGTTTGAGCAGTTTTAAATACAAATACAAAATAATTAAATGTTTAGGTAATCCCTTGCTTTTATTCCCATAACAATCAATAGACTTTATCATGTTAATACAATGCAATATTATTTAATTTTTATTTCGGATTTCAATACAAATAAACATATAAAGTTTAATCATGGATCTTCACATAGTTTTGTGTTTTTATTGAATACTTTGCCTGTCTGGCACAGTGGCGTCGTTGTAAAGAATGGGCACAATGGCGATCTCAGGAGACACGCGGTCAAAAAAAATGTGCCCTCTGCTGCTGGTGCGCTGAGCACCATTAAAAGGGCCACGACTGTCAAATAGATAAGGAACTTGGGAGGCATCGTCGTTGTTAACTTAACACGATAGATTGCTGGTTTCAACTGACATTTTGTTTAAATACAGTGGCCTATTTATATGGTTTACAAACGTTCTCTATTTAACTTATTTGCTTATTAAAACTATTAACATAATATTTACACTGATGGCACGAGCAAAAATTACTATGTATGAGATCACGAGTTAATTGTGCAATTAAAGTTGTCACTGTGTCAATATTTATCTGATTATTTGCAATTGTTGCATTAATCAATTATTATTTTTATAGTGTATACATTTGTATCCATCTAAAAGTCGATAAGTATAGTTTTTAAATAACTTTATATATGTACATATATTCAAATAAAATAAGATGAGAATACTTTGTAATTGAATATTCAATCAACCCGATTTGGACAATAGTTAAACTTAATTAGTTATATTTACTTTAAAAAGTATTTGTTGATTGAATTCAATTGACGCATTTGATTCGATTCCAAGTATTTAGGTCGAACCATTTGTACAAATAATATACAACATTCCCTTAGTGCATCACTTCCGAATCAACTCCATATAAATAGCTCAGCTCAATTTGGATCAGCAATAGATCGGGAACAGCTTCAGCGATGCCTTCCCAGTTTCTTATCTACATTTGCCTGGCTGCCATGCTAATGGTCTTTTGTGCACCTGCAGCCGAAGGTACATTCCTACTGTTTGCCTGCTTGACTGGATCACCATTGTGTCCATACCGCACTACCACGCCACGGTGTCCAACAGCTGGTGAAGTCTATAATCCAGTTACTCGTGAATGTGCATAACAGTTTAAAATATGCAGCAATGCATTTTGAATATTGATTGATTCCCAAATAAATGCATTATGGTACATTGAAACAGTATCATTTTTACTTCTTACGCAACTTGATGGATTAGCTGAAATTTTTTCAAGAAGATGTTTAAAACAGGCAGTGATCTAATAGTTCTTAAGTTCCATTTCCTATAAAATTGTCTTATCCCAAATGTTAACTCAACTAGGATTTCGTTATGATCAATAAAAAAAGCAAGCAGTGGAAATGATTGTTAATTCTTGTGTGCCCAACATTGAGCAAGGGTAACACGCACTTATGTAAGTAAAGTTGATTGATAATTGTTTACCATATGCTAGACTGAACTCATTGTTAACTCAATCATACGCATAAAAAGTATTTAGCTTGAACCATTTGTGCAAATATTATTTATTTAATGCACCGCAACAAGGTTCAGCATAAAATCCATATAAATACCACAGCTCAATTCGGATCTGCAACAGATCGGGAACAGCTTCAACGATGGCTTCCAAGTTACTAATCTACTTTTGCCTGGCTGCCATTTTAATGGTCTTTTGTGCACCTGCAGCCGAGGCCACATTATTATTGTTTGCCTGCTTGACTGGATCTCCGTTGTGTCCATTCAGCACCACCACTCCACGATGTCCAATGGCTAGTCAAGTCTATAATCCAGTAACTCGTGAATGTGCATAAGTTAATTAATAATTAAACTATGTACTTTGTATTAATTGTTATTTTAAATTTTATTATAATTTATTATTGTAAAATAAATTTATTGAAATAACTGAGCTGAGCTTTCAATAATAAAAAAAAAATAACATCATTTAAATTCAGTTTTGGCTTCATTTATTTTTGCCAAACTTCGCCAAAGTGTAATCCAATTGGCATTTTGCACCGATTCAAGCACAGCTTTGACTAATGCACCAAATCAACTGTCAGTTTTGTGCTCTAAAGTCGCTTATTGAAGCCAAAGCCTTTAGCAGCCAACAGCTCAAGTGAAATTTATTCAGAGCTTTGCATGAAATTACTTTATTTTGTTGTTTGAAATTGCGTGTCAAATGTCACATTGACTTGTTGCGTCTGCTGCCCACGCGACTTGCCCGATGCGGCATGCAACATTGATATTATTAAGATAATTATAATCAAAACTGCCACCCACGTGCAGCGTCGTCAGCATTTGCGTAAAGCACATAGAGTACCTAATAAAACATAGATAAAAAATAAACACAAAACTAAAAAAAAATATTTTTTTAATGTTTCCTTGTTTTTATTATACTTAACCTTATAACGAATATGTTTGATTCTCGTTTTGATGCAGACTTCTTTTGTGCTCTCAGAAATAGCCAAGTCGGTATTACTGTTCATATGTTGTACGTGCTATAATCTAACTGCATGCCAGTTTCTTGTTAGCAAGTTCAACTTTATGAGGGGCTGTGAGAAAGAGCAATAGCTTAACCAAAGCAATCACGCACGTCCAGACGTATGAGTGATATTTAATTAATTTGCCGTCTACTTGCCATTTGGTGTAAACCTAACACTCCGTAGACAACTTCAAACAAAGTTTTTGAGAATGAATGGAAAGCCAACTGTCAACAGCTGCAATAGTAGCAATTTATTTGTCCACGTGGGATTGATGATGTTACATCACACCAGCCAGGTGAAGTGAAACAAAGAAGCACAAAGTTTGACAACACACCTTGGAGGCAGGTAATTTAAGTATTCCATGGTAACTTCAAATAACACCAGCTTCGCGTAAAATATAAATTGGATTTTTTAACATCCTTTTAGCACTTACAATTTTGGATTTGCTATCAAGCTTTTATTGTCACTAAAAAAAAAGTGTTGAACCAGGCACGTGCCCCATTCCCTTTACACACGTAAAGTAGTGCAATAATGGCAAAACCATTTCCTAAAACGTTGAATGATATCAGTTAAAGGTGTTTTCTAGAATGGTGTTTAAAATTGAATGACAATTAAGTTTGGTTTTGGAATTTTGCGTTGTATTTTCAAATTATTTATTGAGTTAAGCAATAGTTCTTTTATTTTTTATTTATGTTTTGTAAATACGCCACCATTATCAATTCCATTTATGTTTATCGTATTTATTTTTGCAACACGTGCGCCCAAAAGTAGGCAACAAAAGATACGTTTTACTATACGTTTTACTATATCTTAGTTAGGTTTTCTTTTATTGTTTTTGCTTTGTTGTATGCAGTCAACATTTTTTTGTTTGGCTTTCTATTCAGCTAATTGAATGCCAATTGATTTGTATGAATTGCATCTGTACTGTTCGTGTGTGTGTATTTAGGGGGTAGGACATTGTGTGTGCGGGTGTGTGTGTGTGGGAAGTCGTTTCATTGGTTTCTCATTCTGCAAAACATTTGTCAACAGCTTACAAAAATTTAATGGCCACTTTCTCTTCTGACTCTGTCAGCATTTTATGCGGCTGTAAATAATTTATTGAGTCATGCTCACAATATTAAATTGCTTGCAATCAATTCAACAATTTGACAAATTTGAATTAAACTTCGAATAAAAAATAATAGAAATAATGATTTCTTTGATTTAAAACTTGGATTACTTTTATTTCCTTTTAATTGAGATTTATTTGCGGATTTCGAAGCGTTCATTTTTATACATAGATTTTTTATAATGTAAAGAAATTGAAAGGACATCAAATGGGAAAGTTTTTCACTTGGCTTTTTTTATTATTTTTTTTTGCCTTCAAGGCAGCCCTTGGGGATCCTTGATTCATTTGTCGATGAGCAGAGAAGTGGAAACAAAAAAAGTGCGGCTTCTGCTCAGAAAATGTTAATTTTTTTTGAGCACAAACTGTAAATGGCTTTATTTGCAAATATCTGTGTGCAAGTCTCACAAATTTAATTTTGCTTATTAGGGTCTCTTTGGCATAAACTACTTGGATCACTTGGGTCTGAATTTTTGCCTCTGGCATATGTTAAAATATATTCAAATTTAGCTAAAGCTTTTTTTTGCTCGGCCGAAAAGTATTCAAGATTGATGCCAATTTACATTTTGTGTTTTATTAAAGTGTTTTAGGTGCCAAAAAGATACATAAATTCTTAAATTAATGTTGTTATAATAAACTAATAATGAAAAGGTCAGTTTGATATACTAAATTTCGAAGCCAAAAAAAAAAAGAAAAAAACACTGCGTCAACTTTTCTAAAAGCTACTAGGTTGAGTAATAAGTATTCTGCTAAGCTGAGTTGAATAATGTGTAATTCAAGACGGCCATGTCATTTGCTTTTTGTTACTTTGTTTCTTTGTTTCTTGCCATGAATATCAACTACAACAACAACAACATTTAAATGTTAGCATCCATTAATGTGACCATTGCTCATTGGAGCTTCGCTCGACTTCTGAGTTTGAGTTCTGAGTTCTGAGTTTGAGGGTTCAGTTACTAAACATTACATAATACAGGCACGTAGTCACTGAAAGTAACGTTAAAGCTTGACCATTGGGTTGGCTTTAATACGCTTTGCACTTAATTAGTGGCACATAATAAATGACTCACTGTCTCTCCCTCTCTCTCTCTATGCCATCGAATTTGAGCAGCCATCGAAGCAGAAGAGTTTTCTTTCTATTTGACTTGTTTTTGACTCTACTCGAATCCATAGCATTTATTGTGCAACTAAATGTGGCCACTTGTTGTCACTTGACTGGCAATTGAGAGCGCTTCACTTAAATATTAATAAGGTGGCTTTAAATTATACTTAAGCAGTGTGTTTCAAAGGTTTGTTTTGCTTTTGGTATCTACACCCAGTCGAACTTGTATATAACGAAAATATTTCTATTACAATTCTTAATCATTATTTCTTATTAAGAGAATATTTGCACAGTTTGCCAATAGCAGCTGGACAGGTAAGTGACTTAAAGCTGACTTTGACCCGCATTAACAGAGCATTAACATTGACAAACACAACTTTCCATGTGTTGTTGATCCAACCCAGTTTATAAACAAAAGTTTGTTAAGCTAATGCCAACGGCCAATTATGCACCGAAGTGCGCTAGATAGTAATTCTGGCAAATTTTATTTATTTGTCAGTTGAATTATGTAGAATTTTGCAAAATTCATTGGAAATGAAATTAGTTGGCATGCGACAATTGCGTAATTGCCACTGCTTGTCTCTCTCTCTCTCTCTTTCAGCTCCTTTTCACCCTGACAGTTGTGTTTGTAACTAATCGGTTTAGCAGCAATGTCAAATTGCCCAAAATTAGATATTCAATTTGAGATAATTTTGTATTTGGTCTAATTTGAGTTATTGCAATGCAAGTTTAAGCTCTGTGGTTATTTGCAAATAACATGATTTTCAATGCAATCAATTTGGAATTTAAGTGCCAATAAAACAAATTTAAAGAGCTTTTGGTGCTATTTTGATAAGTTATTGGAAATGATACTAAATAATATTAAATGCTTTGACTTGTGTATTTATTTATATTTCGAACTTTCTCCTTGATATTTTGTTCTTGAATTAATAGTTTGTAATCAGACTGAGTAAAAGGCCACGAGCTGACTAATTTTTGTAATTGCATTCTTTTGGCATCGTGCTTCATTCAATTGCTGCCAATCAAACTTGGCACAAAAAAAAATGCGGATCGTTGTCAACAGCTGTAAAAAGTTGACAAGTGTCCTTTTAATTAGGATATGGTCTTAGGATAGATACCATTGAGGAAAAAATAGGTATAATATTTGCTGATTTTTAACATATAATTAAAGAAAAACCCAAATTAAAACCCTTTTTTCTATTTTGGCTGTTTGGCAGGCAGCCCCAGCTGGTAATTATCAAGTTGCTTGGCCACAATGCCCAAGTTTGCCAAGCGTAAACAATCTTCCACAACAATTTGTTGTGATGCCGGAAACGGAAGTGGGCATAGCGAAGCGGTGCTATAAAAAAATGTTAGACACGGAAAGAAGGCGAAGCGTTTCATTTATAACCGGCAAATTTGCATATACATATAAATTTTTCAAAATGTAAATAAAGATTTCAACTTGATAAACATAACACTAGCAGACGATGCGTAGGCGTTGTTGTGGTTGTTGGTTTTTATGAAGTTGTTGTTGTTGTTGTTTCTTGACAACTTTTCCGTTTTGTGGAATGAGGCAAAAGACGCAACGCAGTTAAAAGTTCCCTTCTCTCCCGGTTCGTGTGCGCATATTTTTATATTATATTGTATTTACTTCTTTTTTATTCTGTTTTTTTTTTTTTTATTGGCACGCGCCGCGGTTGCTCATGAATAATGCAAGAGAGAGGAAAACCAGACAGAACAGAAAATAAACAAGCTTTCATTAATGTCCTTATTTTGTTGCATTTTATTTTCATTTGTTTTCTTGCGCTGACGAACAATTAAAGCCAAATAATGTTAATGCCAAGCGACAGTAGCTGCAGCCAAAATATGCAAATATCCAGACTTTTGATAAGGGTTTCGTTCCAAAACAGACTCCAACTACTTCATCCATTCACGCAAATGTGAATCATTTGACAGGAGCTTCGCCAGCACAAAAAAAAAGATTTATTCTCAAAAACTGCATAAGAGGGTTAGAACCAAAACCAAACAAAGCTGGAAACAGAAAAAAAAGAAAACGTAATGAAAAGGAAAAAGAAGAAACCAAACGAAAATTTAAAAAGAATAGACTTTGACATCTGCAATTGACAACTGAAATATGCTGTTGCACTTTTTATAGGGCTGCTCAGCATTTGAAAAAATTACGCATTTCCAACCGATAAGCTGTTTAAGGAGAAGCCCAACAAAGCTATGCAGATTTTTGCTAAGAACAAAGTTGGCTTAAGTCTTGAACATTTGAAACTCACAACTAATGCACAAAAGAAAGAAAAAATTTTATTACCCAATGGGAAGTTTAATTTAGATTTAAAAGAAGCTAATTAATGGTTGATTATAAATTCGTCATGCCGTTTATTGATATAGTA
>JAWNNU010001349.1:0-18063 GCA_035044585.1 Scaptomyza polygonia | reverse complement strand
ATTTTTTATCAAGCAGTTGAAAGTTTACCAAGGCAAAACTCGAGACTCTACTCAGTTTACGACGGCGCCACACGGCATTTCTGCAGCTGCAGCTTCGGCTGCTGCCCGGCTGGATTTTACTCATGAGGCAATTTGTTCGGCGCCAGCAGGACACAAAATAGTCTGAGTAAAGTCGCCCTTTTGCGGGTCACGTGCTTATTTTGTTTACATGGTGCATTAAGGGGATTCCGTTTCGTTTTATTGCGATTTGATTCTATTTTCTATTTGTTGTTGTCCCCTGCCTCGCGTGTGCCGGCCTGCCACTTGCCACTTATACCCAACACACGATTCCTCATAGCTCACACATGCACACAAACACAGTTAAACAACAGTCCCAGCCACAGATCGAGTTTCACGTATTTGTTTTTGTGCTCGCATTCGCATTATTATCCTTTTCCTTTATTCTTATCCCCGCTTTGCTGTGTGTTTTGGGTTTTATAAGGATTGTCCTTCAACCCCTTTCCCCTCTCGGCAACCTATCTGCTGGTGGTTGGTGTGAACTTTGCCACTTTGCTGCAGCTTTTTTCTGTTCCTGCAACTGTTTAAGCGTCTGTCAATTGTTGTTGTTGCCTATTGTTATCCTTCTGTACAGCTTTTTCTACACATTTGTTGCACGGGTTGGTGGCTCGCTCAACCTTTTAGTTGAACACCCCTATCCATACTGCGCCCCTTTGATTCACTTTTTGTGTTAGTTAAAGTTGGAGTCATTACTAAACAAGTGGAAACGTTAGAAGCAATCGACTGCAGTATGCTCGATACCTGTTTAAAAATAAGTAAAAGGATGCAGTTGGGTTTATGCTGTGTTCAAGGATTGGCTGATGCAAATCTTTCGGCGATGCTACAGGCTAAACTGCCACCAATTTGGTGACTGTAGGGCATGTTGCATGGTTTGGGGAGCAATTTGCATACAAGTTTTTAAAAAAGGCAAGGGGCGGTATGGGTGCGCGTGGCATTCAAAGTTTTGATAGAGTTTTTTGGAGAATGCCAATAGCTATCACCCTTGGTAACTAAAACAGTAAGGATGTTGAAATAGTAAAGATTTATCGAGTTTCAGCAATACAATTTATCGATTTCCGAGCCTCCCTATGAACATTGAGCTCCAACCTTGAAACTTTATCTGTCCTGGCCATAGAAAAATATAATCATACAGACTTTCAGACACCATGGCGGTAATTGCACAAACCCAATATACTCTTTAGCTTCGGTATCGAGTATTTAAATGGGCGTGGCCCTGGACGGTTGGTTCCTGCCTCCTTGCTGATAAGTGCACGTTTGGTGGCTTAGTGGTTCTCGTGTGGTTGTGCTTACTTCTTTGGTTATCAGTTATCAGTAGCACTCCTTCAGGGAATCCCTGTCTTAAATCTGAGCTTTATCGCCTGCAATTTACTTGGTTGCCGCTTAATGGCCACACGAGACACGTGTCTACAGCAGGAAGTTTACTTTCCAATCTCCCATCTACAGTTAATTCGACTGTTGCACGTGAAAAACATCATAAATGATGTCACAAATTAAGAAAAGGGTTTTTCACAGCACAACGTGAACATTTTCAATTATTTTTAAGGCCTCTGTTTGGATTTTTAATTTGATATTTTTCATGCTGATGAAAAAAATTTTATTTTTTGCTTTTAATTAAAAGTCCAAAGTCTTAAGTGTCCTTCTCGCGCATTCTTTTGTGTTTTTTAGCTGCTTTTCGTTGTTGGTAATGAGACGTATTTAAGGCGTTTGGCAATGTAATTGCGAACTAATCAACCTTTTTTAATTGAATTTCTGCAGCTGGCAAAGGCAAATAGCTAAACGGCCTGAATGTCGAAGCCCCTCCACTCCCATCCAAATCGTCCGGAAAATCAAAGAAAGTTATTTCATTAAAAAATTTTAATTGACATTCGTTCTTGCAGTAAATTGAGCTTTGTGTCGGCAGTTGGCAGCTCTGACCATCTGTCAGCCGGGGACAGGTCCTGCCAAATAACTTTTCTTTCCCAAATGAATCAAACTGACAGTTTTCATATAAACATTTTTTTGTGCAACGTTTACTTTTGCTTACTTTTTTTTCTAGATATTTTGATGTAATTACAGCGACAAGTTGCCCAATTTGCTTAGTTTGGTTCCAACTTTGTAGAGTTCGTTTCATTTAATTAGTTTGGAAAATGTTGCTTCTAACAGTTCATCATCGTGTCCTGCTTTATCATCGTGTTCGCATTCTTCTGCTTTTGCTTTTGCTTTTTCTTGTGTTTGTTTTTGTAGCTGTTGTTGGCAGCAAATAGGAAATTGCTTCATTTCGACGGCTTTTGAGTGACAAATTGAATTTGTAGCGCAACAAATAGGGCTACTTGTCACAGGCTCACACACACTTACACAAACACACACACATTCGACTGAAATACAATTAAGTGCATGCATGTGCATGCACGACACAACAGTTCAATTCCGTTGCATGCAACGTCCTCTATTTCATTTTGCCCCACAAAACGGCTCTAAATCTTTTACAAGCTAAAATAAAATCCAAAATCGTATTGGTACTTAATGAAAAAAATATCAGGATTGGAATTTCTGAAAAGAAAGTTAAGGAAAATGTTTAGTTCTGAAGATATCTCAAAAAAAAAACTCAGATATTAGAAGTTTTTGTAACGAAAGAGATTAACTAACAATAATTAAGGTGAAATAAGCAAAAACTACAATACTAACTTTTGTCCTTCAACCATCAAAATTAGCTGTTTTACTTAATAAGTTTAGGTAAACTATCTATCTAACTCAATCAACATATTAATTCGAGGCCGGCATTTCCGTGCTATACAATTAATCGGGCCTTGTAATAACATTTCCAATAATTATTATTAAATAATGTGAACTGCTTATTAGCTTATCGGTTCATCAAAAGAAATCACTCGGCCTCTACAACAAACTCTCTTTTTGCTGCGCGTTTGTTTTTCTCTCATCTCACAAAAACAACAAGTTAGAACGTTGCACTCGGGCACAACCGACTGCGGCTTACTCTAACTTTTAAGTGACTCAGTCTGGCGGTATGAGTGGGCGTGGCATCCAAATGTTTGATGCAAGTCACGAGTTGTATTGCAACCAGATTGGTTGACTCCAGCTCAAAAACTTTAGAAGATACAGAGTTTATGTAGCAAATTTATTAACTTTAGCCGTAAGGATGTGGGAAACATATAAATTTATTGATTTTCATTTGTCGATCTTAGCGATTTACCGGCCTCTCAGTAGGCGTAGCAGCCCAATCTTGGGACAAAGGTGATTGCAAATGTTTAAGTCTCTAGCTTGAAGGGTGTCGAGAAAAATTGCGTTCATACAGACGGAAAAACAGCTCGACGGACATTGCACAAAACCAATATACCCATTGCCTTCGGTATCAGAGTATTAAAAAAAAGGGAGATGGCAAAAGCACAACAATAACAAATGCTCCACTTTGGCCATTTAGAAAAAATGCGCAACAGTTGCATGTGGCAACAACATACAATTGTCCTTTCGGCTGTTCAACAGCCCCAAAGGCAACTACACCACCGCCACCAACCCATTTAATAGCCGGCATATTTTAACGCCAAATGCGCATGTGCCCACACAAGACAGAGACGAAGTTGAACTCGTGTTCCTTCGGCTCTTCGAGCTTCTTTTGGCGTTTCGGTATTTTGGCTTTTGGGCTGGTTAGGACTACGTTTAGTCGCACACAACTTTCCGGTAGAGTCAGTCGGTCGTGGAGCGTGAAAAGTACGCGAAAGAAGGCACGTTCGCAAAATCGCTTTGCAAAATCGCCCAAGAACTCGTACGGAATTGTGAAGTGACGTGAGTTTCCGTCCAGTCCTAGAAACAGCAACAAAATAGTGCAACAGTTTTGAATGCCAACCAAATCATTAATAACGTGAACGTGCTTTTTGTCCTTATCAACAACATCATCATTATTATTATCAGCAACAGCAACAGCATTATCCTTGTTTGCGGCTAGTGGTTCGCCTGGTGGTTCGTTGCTGACTGTGCTTTAAGCTGTGTGAGAAACTGAAGGCAGCAAGGATGCCATTGAGCTGGAAGTGTGCCCCAAGAGCCATGTTGACAGACTTAAATGGGCTCTTAAGCGCTTAAATTTCAAGGCGATTTTCTCATTACAACAAAGTGCGCGCTCTGTTCGTTACTGTCAACGCTTGGCACTGTCCTTTGTGTCCTGTGGAAAATGATAAATTACACCCAAAGCAAATAAAAGTGTTGGCCCAAAGTGCGAATTCATTCTTAGCCAAAAGGATTAAGCACACGCCTCCCTCACAAAGCTGAGGGAGTTTTTCAAGTGTGTGTGTGAGTGTGTGTGCTATTTTTGTTGTGCGTGTTAACTGGCCATAAGGCCCCAACGCGTCTGTGTCGAATTACCAATGAATGGATTAAAAGCATAACATTTCATATCAGTTGACAGTCCGCACAGACGACACAGGACATCGCACAGCGGCAAGAGGACTCGTTGCGCCTAAGCTGATTGCGTTTTGATAAGTAAGCATTTAATGTGTTTTGCTAAACACTTTTCTCAACACTCCAACAACAACTTGAACACCCGCACGAACACACACAAACATATCGAGGACCCGTTTCGCATCCGTCTCGCATCCAAATGCAGCAGCCGTGACTAACCAGCCGGCACGGATCGAGATGGGACGAATGCCAGCAGACGACCCACTTCAAAGTGAAACTAAATAAATATTTTCACATTTTCTCAATTCATCCTTTACACGTAGATATATGTGTTTGTGTGAGTGCTTTGAGTTTGTATTTGATACACTGAGCGAGCAAAAGCAGCTTAAAATATTGGTGACATTTGAAAGTCAATATTTCTAAAAAAAAAACTTAAGATAGTTGTGAAATTTCATAAAGCTTTCGCATAAGAAACCAGTTTAATGTTAAAATCTAGTTCTTAAAGAGAAACGTGTTTTAGATATTTTTAAATATTGTTTGCCATTTTACTTTTTAGAAGGAAAGTTGTAAATATTTAATAAGCTTTCAAAAGTATCTAAGAACACATTGCTTTTGCTTAGTGTAGTTTTGTTGTAAAGTGTCTGGTGTTAAGCGTTGACACTAATTGCAATGTGCGACAGATTAAAAGCATTTGACCAAAGCTTCAAAGCAGACAATAAAAATAAGTAGAAGCAACCGTCAGTTGACCAAATGCCCTGTAAAATTATACGCGTTGCGTAAGTCCTAGAATTATGTGTGCAAAAAACTGAACTCTTTTGATATTTATGGCTATCGAATAGTTTATCATATCCCTCTCGAGTATTACGGGGTATACGAATAATGCTTGCTTCCCGTTTATAGTAAGCGAAAGTAAATGGCCGCAAAATCCGTTCAAATCTATAGCAGCAACAACAACAGCGCAACAATAACAACTTGAGAGAGCGTAAAGTTATGCAAATCCTGCGCTGCGCTGCGCTTGGACAGTGTTGAATAGTCTTCTCCCAACCCTGTACCCTGCGATAACCTCGTCTTCTGCTCCTACCCCTCCACCACAACCCCACGAACATTTCCGCACGCTAACGCCCCAGACACGCCATGGCGCACGCTGATGGAATGCTTAAGTGCTTGGCCAGGACACACGCTTCTTGCCTCAAACATAAATGGCCAAACATAAGCAACAACAATAAGCCCAAGCCAAAGTGCAACTAAATGTTGCCCCACAATGTATGCTACAGTTTTTTGCGCTTGTTTTGATTTGCTTCCATTTTTGTTTGCCTGAGCTTGGGACGTCGGCTAAGTGGGTGGCTTCTGATTATGGCGACCAACTTGAAAAATATGCATAGATTAGGCACGCTCTTAGCGCCCTACTTTGTGGCAGGGCTTTATGACTCGATGTTTCAATTAGAAAGGACTTTTACCCAACCCGTAATGCACTTAGAACTTGAACAGGTTGAAGCATACTTGAGCTGAATAGGTACATTTAATTTCCGCTTTAACATTCCTTTTAGCCCCCTGCTCAGCTGCAAGCTAAGAGTTTAAGGTCATAAATACAAAGATTTGAATATTCGTTGTGTTGAGATATCACATTTAATAAGCCCAAATGACAGCCGTCATAAATCAATGATTATTGCCTGCCATTGTCCTGCAAAATGCCAAGCTCACATTTCGAGGCTTTAAAATGGGTCGTTGAGTCGGGTTATTTCTTTTTATGGCACTTGCCAGATAAAAGCCACAGTCAGACATTCAAACCCCAAACTGTGTGGCTCCAGCGAGTGGCTTGAGGGCCCCTAAAAGTGTCATCGCTTGGCTAAGATCCTGTCACATTCCCTCGATTATAATAATAAATTTGAAGCACATAATGCTGAGAAATGGCCACAAATGGCCGAAGGGTGTTTTGAGTTATCGATGTGCGCTCATAAAACATTATTGTGATTGTTTTCATGTAAAATGAAAGGTTATAAAATCAATTGGAAATCAAGTCTCTTTAAACCAAACAACTGCAAACTGGTATTTGTTTTAAAATAAAAGAAAGAAACGAATTTATATTTTGTGTTAACTGAATTTTACACAATTAACAACTTGGAAAGTAAGTTTGTACTTCGAAACCAAACAATCCACGAGTTCATTAAATGGAGGCACATTTTAATTATGCATATGCAGCCTAACTTTGTTCCATAACAATATTATGGCAGCCCTACATTTGCGCAAAAACTATTTTTATTATTGTTTTTTAATTAAACTAATTTTAAATGAGTTTCAAAACTTTTTTTTTTTTTGTGCGCGTCAGGTTCAATTAAATGGAGCTGCCATTTTAAGTGGGAACAAAAACTATTTATTCGTGGCAAGAATGTTTTAATATAAATACGTGGAAGCTTTGAGTACTAAAGTGTTACAATTTGTGACAGAATGCTAAAAGCAAAAATTCTTTAAAATTTCACTCTTTCAGTTGCTTATGCAACTATTTCCTTTATATATTTAAGCTTTGTTCAAAAATTTAGATAATTATACTGGCTGACTAGCGTTGCTGTTGTATTTAAGTGGAACATTGCCTATTTATGCCACAATTGTAGCCGGCAATAAATTGTGCTAGTTCATTGAAAATTGCACAAATTGTCAATTAGATAGCAACAAATTAAATGACACACAGTTGAACCACAAATAACCCGAATGTGCCAGCAACCACCCTAGTGATAGCAACACCACCAATCCCCAACCACAATGTGCGCCACAGGCTTTATTAGTGTCCATGGAGTTGCGGTATTTACTACACATGTGTGCCTCTATGCACATAGGACAAATCGCCTCTCTCTCTATCTCATTCCAATCTCGATTTTGCTTTCTCTCTAGCCTGAATATTACACATGTTTGAATTTTCAACTTCCCTTTCCCGTTTTCTGTTTGCCCAGTGGAGCGTAGCAAGGAAACGTAACAAAATCGCACAAATGGCTAAAGCACCACCTCTTTGCGGCACAATCCGCTCCTGCAGCACTATGTAATGGCCATCGCCCTCGGCCCAAATGTAAATTAATTGCCTGTACAAATTAGCCAACTCGACGAACATTTCGAACATTTTGGACATTAGGCCCAGCCAGCACAAGCACAAAATGTTGCCAAAAAAAGACTTTACATACATACATATACTACTACTATGTTAGTTAGGTATGTATCTAAAAGCGAGGCATAAAGCGGCTCTCCCAAATTTCTCCACACAAAATAATTGCCCAATAACCAGCAGAACAGCTTGCAATCGAAATGCTCAACTATTATATACTCATTGTATGGCAAATGGATGTGATTATAAATGAATCATATGTTTGGTGCTTTACTCATAGAAAATATGACTTTTAAGTGATAAATAAACCCCAATACGTACGCTTAACTTACAAATGATATCCTTAACGGACGCTTTCATTGCCAAGATATACGTTGAAAATAGATACTTAGTCTGCAAAAAAATAAAAGTTATGGACCTTCAAGCTTTTAATTAACTTTAAAATCCGAAATGAGGATGAAAACAGAGTATACCCTGTCAATTTCATTACTTTTGTAAAGGTATAATGGCAACATTTTGTCATTGCCAGGTAAACAGATGCAAATGTCGCTCGTTATTTTTAATCTGCCATCAAAATGTATAGCCGGTAAATATATTTGGACCATTGTCGAGAATCTGGTGGACAACAACTTTCATTTCAGCTAAATTTTAATATTGTGAGTGCCATTATTTTTTCCTACACATTTTACATTGAGTTTAATGAAGTCGCGAAAGCCCAACTCACCCTCTATGCTGTCCGACTTTTGACTATTTGTATAAATTTATTTGTGTTTGGTGCATATTTAAACTATGGCAATGTTGAGTGAGTGGTTGAGTGGGGGATGGAAATAAAATTTGGGATGTACCATTAAAATTGCGCAACATTTAACTTTGGAAATTGAAAACCAACTATTTGCTTAATGAGTGACACAAAAAGTGCCGCAAGGCGTTGCATCGGAATTGAGTTTATTTACGAATGCGTAAATCTCAAATTACTTGAGAGCTCAAGTTTCAATTTTTTTTTGGTTATTCTTCCTTTTATGGTGTATTGTTATGTTCTAGTTACTGGGGGCAGATTAATAGCCAAGGCGACTTCTGCTGCAGCAATTAAATCTGTTGCCAGTTTATCATCAACAGCAATAACAGCGGCACAAACAAACAACAACAACAGCAATAACAATTCGGGCGTCAGACAGCATCCCCTGCCCCCTCGTTACCATTGTGTGTCTGCAATTGAAGTTAAAGCAAATACCTCGCGGCTCTAAGCAACATAGCACAGCAATTGGAACGAGTCTAGAAACGGCAACGAGAAATGAGAAATAGGAAACGGGAGCAAGTCGAATCTGGCATTTAAAGTCGCCAAAAAGGGGGACGCTTTGCAAACAGCAGAGGGCACAGTGTGCCCCAGAAGGAAACATGCAATAGAAGGGCAGGGACTGGCAATTGAAACAACAACGAGGCGGAAATAAAATATTAACTTTGCTTAACTCAAACTCACGATTCAATTAGAAACAAAAGCCATTTTATAATTGAAACAAGCTTTAGCTGCCTCCCCATGCCACCACGCCTGCCGGCACTGACTTCTCCCTACTTCCATCCCAAAGCCGCCACTTGAATTGCCAAACCAAAATGAACGATAAACGCGAATCGGTTGCAGATAGACTCAAGCCAAACAATAAAGAACATCAATAAAAATTGCGAGCAACTCAAAATTAAAATACAGGGACCAGACAAGAAAAAGTCTATAAAGATAATTATAATGGCTTATAGGGAGAGGAGTGAGAAAGAAAGATGATTATTCATTAGACAGCAAATCATGTAATTGAAAAGTTTTTTAAACACAACTCCAGCCATGACTCACATCATCATCATCGTCAGTACTCTGAACATCCCGAACGTTATCTTCAACCCAAAGACAAAACCCCGTCGCTCAATTTGTCACTAGCTAGACTCTAAATAGAAGAGGAACAAGGGGGTGTGGATATAGGGTGGGGGACTGACTGATGATGCGTGTGACTAAGCAGAAAATTTCCAGCATTGGTTCCCCGATTGTTTGCTCCAGTACGCTGCAGAGACAACTCCCTATCCCAGCCCCTGTCATTCCGCTTTCGCCCTTCTTCTCATCGGTCGTTTTGATTATGATTGAGTTGACGTCGTTAATATGTTATCGATGACGATGATGCGAGCTCCTCCATTGGGAGGCAACAACGCCAGCTTCAGCGAGTGTTTTCAACGCGCTCGCGACTTGGCAGCTTTTGCTGCTGCGAATGATTTGTGGAGAGGGAATGGAAGTTGCATGGCTGCTGGCTGCTGGCGTTTTATCAGCTGCTCCATTTAAATCAGTTACATTTTTCGCAATGTCAACACAAACACACACAAGGGACACACATTGACATTAACTTGTGCACTTACATTTCGTTATTTGTCTTTTGAATTATTAATGAATTCGTTGAATGGCTTCAGCTTCGCTGCTTGAGCAAAAGCTTTGGTTGCCTCTGGCCGGCATCTGAACTGAAGTAAACTGAACTGGGCTGTAGTTGAAGACCTGATGATCTATCTTGCTTTTAATCAAGTGAGTCGTCGCCTGGATGAATCCTTGCGGCAGGTGCTTTTATCGCAGATAAGTTTAATTAAATCCCACGCACATTCCCCTTACCTTGCTGCCACGCCCACTGATGAGTTGACCGCGCATTGCTAAACTTAAAGCACTTTTCCAAAGCTGAGGGAGAATGTGTTTGAAGGGCTAAAAGGGTAAACGGTATGGTAACAGTAAAAAGAAGTGTCAGAGGCAACAAAGTTTTCTGATTTCGATTTTTCTTGCGTCAAAAAAAACTCTGAAACAGTTTCCAATCTGTTGCCACGGAGATTAGAGGACGCAAGAAAAGAGAATTCGGGTGAAATGGGAAATCGGTATTCTTGGCAACAATTTCATTTTGGAGGCACTTGACTGCCGTCCTCACTTTATATTTCCATTTCCATGCCAACTCCTTGACTTTTCCACCTGGCCAACTGTTTAGGTTTTGGTTTTAACTCTGACTGCACCTGGAAAGCTATTCGAATTGCTGCATGCCATCAGCAGGTTGCAACAAGGGAGGAAAAACCACTTGAACCACAAAATCCACAAGCGAAAAGTTTTTCCTATCTCCCTCGTTGCTCTCTGTCTATTTATCTTTTGTTGCCTGAATAATTTAAACTGAAACACAAAATATTAACACGAATTTATTGAAACATCAGTCGACGCATCTCATGTGAGATTCACTCATAAGAGCAAACCTCCATTTCTCTCCCCGTCAGTGAGGGGCAAGAGTTGCGTATGCGATTCCCTAAGCTGTTAATCTTTTTTCAACTTTGTAATTACTTTTGCATTCACAAAACTTTCTCTCAACAGCACATTCACAAATTTTATTCGAAACAAACAACAAAGCAACTCAACCTCACTCAGCACCACACACTCCATAACTACCCACTTTTGAGCCACACAGTGTCAACAACATCAACTTCAACTTCTTAGCCTCAATGGCTGTCCGAAACTCAACTAAATCACTTTCTATTCAACAGGACTCTCGTTCTATAAAATAACGAACCAACCTGCCAGGCAGGCAACCATCGTCTCGACGAGCAGACACAACCAAAAAGGCCACCAGAACAACGAGGACAACCAGAACACGTTTTTGACACCAACAACTGGCTATTTGGTCACTGGCTGCTGTTCACTCTCTACTGACCAGCGGGCGACACGTTGCCAACGAGACGAGATCTAAACCACCACCAGCAGTAGCAGCATTTATTCAAAGGAGGAGCAGACGGAGAAGGATTGGCCAATAAAAAAGCTAACGAAAGTCCAGCAAAGTCAGATGCGAAAATGCTGATGTCGCTTGCAGTGGACAGGCGAATCCAGCAACAACAACAAACACAGCAACAAGAAAAGCAACCGCAACAAAAACAAAACTGCAAAAGTTAAACCCTGTGTTCCAAAGGGGACATCCAAAAGTAGCACAAAAGGACAAGGGGAAAGTAAGAGACAGCTGCAGCGGCTGAAAAGTCCCAAAATTTGCCAGACAGAATTCCTGTCGCTTTGAGGCCGCATCCGGATCTGTTAGCAGCAGTTGCTGTTTCTGAATCTGAAATTTGATTTTAACGCATTTACTGTTTAAGGAGCGTCGGCTGTTTGGCAGCCAAATCAAATTTAAATTCTGGCCCTAACGGAAGAGTCTCCCTCCCACTGCTCATTCTACACTTCCTGCGCCTGTGCATCCATCCAGAACGCTTCATTGGCCACACACTGAAATTGGCTGTCACATACCGATCAAGAGAAACCCAGAGAAGAAATGAGCGCCAATTGCGGCGTCACATGGTCTAACAAGTTATTAACTGAACGTCGCGCAGCTAGATAAGCGAAGCCAGACATTGTATCTCGTTGGCTCAGTATGGCCACCAGTCGCTGCTTCCAGCTGCAATACCTCTGGATCTCGCTGCTTACTTGGCAGCTGAATTCGGTCAATGGATATCTCAATATTTTCATCAGCCACCATGAAGTGATGAAACTGATGGGTAAGTCTAGATTTTTCGGTACATGTATATTCAGGGAAGGAGAACAACTTTTCACTCGGAAATAATCGTTGGGACATTTGGTAGAACTTCAGGAAACGCCTCTAAGTCCGCCCCACAGATATGATTAATAGTTAAGGGGCAAAGTGCGACAGAATAAATTCATTGCTCCTCAACAGGAAAAACAAACAGCCCACGTCGTCGAGTCGAGGGTATGAGGGGCAAATAAGAGCGGAGACCACGTCGCAGTCATTAATAGTTTCAAAATAATTGTTGGCCATGACGAGGACCGCAAGCTTGTGCGAAAACACAACAATACAAATCTACAAAAATCGATTTCCGGCTGGATCCAGTGTGAAAGCCACCCTCTCACCTTTACCTCCCTGTTGACAGCTGCAAGTAGCTTTCCGTTTCCTTACTCTCTATCCTTCACCCTCAGCCCAATGCTAACGACTTCACAGTCCAGTGCGGAGCATTTAGTTGTTTGTTTTGCTATTTTGCCGCTTGTTGTTCAACGCGAGGCTTCGTTATTGTTGGCAGCAACCGTTCAAATGCCTCCTATTCGACCATGTGCCAGGCCCTTCCATATCCCCAACTCCCACAAGTATCCTCAAGAATAGTTACTGTAATAGGCATTCATTCGGAGTGCCAAGGCAGAATGATGTCGTGCCCGTCACGTTGATTAATGGTTCATGGCTCCAAAATTCTAGTCGACAATGTTCCAATTCGGTGTTCGGATCTCCCCTGTTTTACTACTGCATAATTCGTCTGTTAGCTGGGCACAGCATTTTCCGGCACTTAACTGTAATTGGAGAAAAATCAATCTCATTATACAGGCTCAGTACGAGTGGTCGCTTCTAATCGCCTAATCACGGCCCTTCAATTAGTTAAACAGCATAAAAATAATCCACAGAATGGTCAGATTGATAAATGACCCAAAACTCTAAACAACAGCTGTTTCTCACATTACTGGGTCACAGACTTGACTTTCTTTCCTTTCTTTTATACACGAATTTATATCTAGAACATGCACTCAAATTCGCTACTCTTTGCACTTCTCTTTTAGATTGCATTCGAGTTCCCTCAGCCATAAGACATTTTTCCAGGCAACTGACACTTTTCAAAGCATTCGGTCTTGTCCCTCTGACCGCCTCAACCATCTTCACCATGAATGCAAATCGGATTTCATTAGCGACATCTCAAAGAGTCTTCGACTTTGTTTGTTTCTTTGTGTAATTTCATCTGCTTTTGCGTGATTCCTATAAATTCCTCTTCTCTTCTTCTTATTGCTTCCAGCTGTAAAGCTCGCTAGGATTTTAACGACCAGTTAACATCCCCATCCAGAAAAATTTGCTACCCTCAGAAGTTTGGATGATTTTAAAATTCATAAACACCACGAAATTAAACAAACTGACCCTGCCACTTCCACACTCTATTAAACATTATCACTAGCGTGTCTTGCTCTTAAATTCGACATGCTGTTGCATGAAATGTTTAAGGTGTCCTAACTCTTCTCTAACTTCAAGTCCCATATACAAGCTCTGTCTTCCTTTTAAACATACGCGTTTCTGAAATAACTTCACTCTCTAGCAGTGCCTCCTTTGCCACCCTGTCTATGATTGACGTGATGCATTCCCGCAATAAAAATCGTGAGCATAGTTCACACTGTTAATACTTCACAGTGTTCCTCCCTCACATGTCTGTTCTCACAATCGGAAAGTTTGTTCCATATATCGAGCTGTAAACATGAGTTAAACAGTTTTTTATTCCATTCTATTTCTTTTGCTACAAATGGATGTAGCTCGATTCCTTTTCCTTCAATTGAGTGACGACAACATTAAAATTAAATATTGTTTACGCTTTTGTTGAAGATTTCACGCTTCGCCTTGCTTTGCGTTACGTTGCCCCAGCAACAACCAATTTTCGTCCCAAAGTTGCCAGCGACACCAACCAGCTTCAGCCACCAGTCAAGGAGGGTTGCCCCATCAAAATTTCGTCTCCGCTTTCTCCTTCCTGGAGCTCGGTGTGCAAGGGCGCGTAAAAATGCAATTTCAACAAGTTTCACTTTGATGTGCACATTAGTTGGTCCCAACTCCACAAGAAACGGGACCTTTCTTCATCTAGCGCTTTCTCCCACCTTGTACTAGAAAATTTCCCTTTAAATTAAAAGTTAATGCAAAAAAAAATATTTTTATTGAATAGAAAACAACCCGAAAATCGCCACATTAACAAAACACCCTTGACCCATCACCCTTACTCCTCGTAAGGGTGTGTTTTTTGGTGTCGATTCGCTTTATTGCTATATAATGTATAAAAAAAAAGACACATGAAATAGAAGGTGTTGAAGATATTTAAACTGTGCCAATTAAATTCCGAACTTGAATGTGATTCAAGGAGCGCAGGCAATTAAAATAACTGCCTTCGGTGAAAAGAATAGTCCATGTCGAAGTGTTTTGGAAAGAGGAGGGAGTATGAGGTGCGGTGTACACCAACAAGCTGATAATTTCAATGAATGCACGTTGCACTCCTTCTAGCCGGCTGCCAGCTAATGACACTAATTATCCTCTTAATCTCTTATGCAAATTGTGTGACGCCATTGTCAAAGTCAAAATCAGACTCTGCCAGTTCTCTTGCCTCATTATTCCACATCCATGGCCTCCTTTACAGTTACAGTCTGGCTCTCTGGCAGCGAGCGTCTGCGGTTGCAGTGTCACGTGTGTGCGGCGAAGCCATTCAGACAATCGCAGGTATTATAATTATGGTGGAGAGACAAGCAGGCTGCAGAGGGAATTTACTGGGGCAAGACTCGTGAACGAGCCAAAAGTTTCTGAGGCGACTGCAAAGTCGGAAGTTGGAACTGTGCAAGGCGCGTGATATGAAAGACGGCCAAAGTTCGACGGTGCAGGACTTGGACCCGTAACCAAGTTGGGTGTCCTCTTTATCTTTGCGAGCACCGTGTTTAAAGATAGAAGAAGTGAAAATAAAAGATGCTTTCAGACTGTGCCTTTAAAGACTTCATTTGTAATGCAAAATGTTAATCTCGTTGAAAGAGAACCACATCCGTTTTGAATCAAATCTGAGTTAATTAAGCTTGTCACAAGTGTACTTCGCTTAATTTTCGCATTCCCTTTGCGTTAAAAAGCTTATACATGCATCAATCGAGTAAAGTTGGGCTGAGTGACATTGTCCACTTCATTTGTTTGTGCATACATAATTTGTCTTGTTTGAGGTTAGTGGCGTTTACCTTAAATGGATGCTTTACAAGAGAAAATGGGAGGCAGATGCAACTCCTTGTTGTTTTTCATTGAGATTTTTGCAGTTTGTCAGCGGAAAACGTAAAAGGAAGGTAGCACACTTTTGAGCTTTTAAGTCAGCGGGGTGCATTTCAATTTAAAATTCAAAAACAAACTTATACTGTTGAGGAAAATCGCAAAAAATTGGGGAGAAGTTGTTAGCACTTGAACGTACAGAAAGCAGCTAACGAAAAATGCTTTTTCTTGTTCTGTAATTGGATTTGAAATTGCTTGAAAATCGAGCAAGCGTTCCTTCTTCTATCCTTCATGCACGCACATTCAAAAACGCGTCTCTGTCTTTGTTCCATGGTTGGGCCCTCGCCGGAAAAGCAACATTTAACATCCGGCACAGACACACAGTCAAGAGGCCGAAGGAAAGGGGAGGCATTGGCGGAAAGTAAACAGCATTTGAGACTTTTAATGCATAGCGAGGACAAGACGAACTCAGACGCAACTAAGCTTGATCTCATGAAGTAAATGATGCAACGTAAGGCAATCGACTAGGAAGATTCAGAGGGGCAAGAGAAAGTTGGTGGGAACATAAAAAGCGGATGAAGAAATTTAATTTCACGTCTTTTTAACTCGAACAGCTCGTTTTTCACAACCATCACGGATGAGCTACTGCAAGGGTCGGCGTCTGAGCTTAGGACGTTCCCAAAGCTAGTTACGCGTTTCACAAAGAAAAGTAAACGATAATGTTGATGATGATGACGTTTCTAATGTCTCGCCTTGATTCGAGTTAGACAACACTTGACACCTTTTAATATTTGGTCTTACCCTTCCCTCCCCTTCCCTTCGAAAGCCTGTCGAGAGTTATTTGAGAATATCCGAGTGCGAAAACCAATTGACGCCCCTTGCAGTGTCGCCTGCTGGTGACGGATTCGATTTCGATTATTATTGTGTCTTGGGTTTTGTTTACCGTACTTACCTCACCCGCTGAGAACCCGCTTACGCCCTCAGTTGTTGCGATGTCGAGGAAATTAATTTCCGTTGAAAGTGGAATGTAGATGTTAATGGAAGGAGAGAGCGAACAGAGCCATCAACTTTCGGAAAAAGTAAACACAAAATGCACAAAGTTTGCACAGCAGTACAAAATGGCAGGAAGTGCGGGGCAGTACTCTAGGGCGAGAAGTCTAACAAAGCAAATTGTGAAATAAACTTTCTATTTATGCCTGCAATGCATCCGCATACCAATCTCATCTTAATTCTTCTTTCATTCTGCTTCTCATTCGATTCGCATTTGCAGGGCTGGAGGCGGATTTGTTCTACGTGCACGAGGGAGCCATTAACACGTACGCGATGCACTTCACCGTCCCTGTCCCGGCAGATGTGCACGAGCTGGAGTTCTCCTGGCAGAGTCTCATCGCATATCCCGTAAGCCATCTTCCCCACTTTCAGCTCATTTGCAATTTGATTTGCACTCCATTAACTGGCTACCATCCCATTTATCCCAAACTCAGCTTCGCTACACAATCAGCATCGAGTACGCAAACGACCAGGATGCACTGGGCACACCCACGTTAAGCATTCCACACAAGGGTCTAGTGCCGCAGGAGATTGAATCCTTTCTAGTTTACCTGCCTTGCACGGGTAATACCAGCCTTCAGCTGCCTGTTAATGTCAACATGGTAGTGCAAGGACCTCCCCGCTTCAACGACACCAGGCTCCACTTCAAGCGCAACAAAATCTGTGCCAAAGGTAAGCTTTAACGCCACTATCTTACTCGTCATCACACATTTCCATTTGCATTTGTTTCCATTTCAGGCATCTCACCTGAACCAAACCAATCACCTGCCCCGGCCCATGCTCCTTCCCAGGGACCCGCGCTGATGAGCGCGGCTGCATGTGCTTTGGGTCTAGTTCTGGCCGTAGGCCTTGTGGCTAGTATGATGTATGTTCGAGCTCGCAAGCAGCTGCGCCAGGACTCACTGCAGTAAGTGCAATGGAATGACCTAACAAATAAATTATCTATCCGCTAACTACACCAACCCACACCTTTGCCTACCATTGTTCCATTAGCACCAGCTTTACTACAGCGGGTTACGGCAGTCATCAGAATGTTTTCATTCGCCTTGATCCTCTCGGACGACCACCAAGTGCCACCGGCTCCTACGCAACCATCGCCAGCCTCAACAAATATCCAGTGGACACCAAAAAGTCGTGCAGTATATTCGACCGTAAGTCATTTTCCTCTTCCCTGTTCACAATCCAATATGTTACTTATCGAAGACAAAACTACTTATTTCCCTATAGGGTTCCGCAGCTCACCTACGCCCACACCCTATGCCACCGCCTTGCTGCCAATGGGCGACCAGACCGCTGAGACGATTTACTCGAAGCCAGAATCAGTCTGTCCCTCGAGGATATCCTACTACGCATCCTCTCAGCTAACACAGGTTAGTCCCCACCTTTCACTCTTACTCTTTTAATATGTGGCCACGCGATTTTCCTCATGGGGTTGATTGGGGCTGAGAAGCTGCCCTCAGGTAAATCAATGCCTTTGATATGTTGCAACACGTGCCATGTACCAGGCTCAAATGGAAATAAATCCAGTTGATGCTCAGCTCGCAGTGGGTCGGTTGTCTGGGAAACCACTTCACTCGACTCCAGTGCCATTTTGTGGCACTCGCCAGACGATTGCTCCCAAGGCTGCAGGCGTATCCAATGCCCAACTCAAGCCACCTTTCCTCGGCGATAAAAATTAAATTC